>CM046437.1:60372948-60498944 GCA_025506505.1 Flaveria sonorensis
TGAGTAAAACGAACATTCTAATCGATGCCTTAGGTCGTAAAGAAAGCATGAACTGATCCGGGTCAGATCTTGTTTATTGATATTAACTCTAGGCATTATGAACTAGATACGAAATGCTTAAAATGAAGCTCTGAAAGATAAGCAAATTGATAAGAAAGAATGCTAGGGCAAGTTGCAAACTTAGAGGAAAAAACTTAAGGTTTGAAACTAGATTTGGATGATATGGGTGCTCCCTGTCGGGTCATACCAAGAACATATTGAATTGATATGGCTAGTACGTTATGATCCAAGTCGGGTCATACCCAATAACAGCTAGACAAACACCTACAATATTATTTTATGATATGATTATGTAAATAAAATTGACACTTGAAGTATTTAGAAATTGGGTTTCTAAAATTTGCGCTAGTGTTATGAATAAATTATTAGATAATTTATTCTAGAGAGAGAGTACTTGGTATTGTTATTCAAATGGTTGAAAAAACATACAAGTTTTTTGTTCGCATTTCTTTGTTACTCATCCGTATTTACAAATACGGATGTGCATTTGTGGAAGTGCTGAGGAATTTCTTCATCCGCATTTACTAATGCTGATGAGCATTTAAGAAATGCTGATGAAACTGATCATCCGCATTTACTAATGCGGATGTGCATTTGGAAATGCTGATGAACTGTTCGCCGCATTTACACATGCGGATGTACATTTGGGAAATACGGATGAAGTTTCTTCTTCCGCATTTACAAAATGCGGTAGAGTTTGTTCATCCGCATTTACTAATGCGGATGAATATTAAAGAAATGCGGATGGGTTAAAGGGATGGTCCCGCCCACTTTTCTCTCACTCTGAAATTCAGTTTCACAGGACGTGCAATATATGATTGCATTCAACCACTCTCTCTGATAACTTACAACACACACAGCTTGAGGTTTCCTACTTTAGAAGCTGCCGATCTAAGATCTTCTTCTCTGTCCCATTCGAGAGGTAGATTTCTAACACCCTATGATTGTTTGTAAGCATGGTTTTTCATATAACGATCTATTACGGGTTTAACAGATAATAAATTGGTTTATATATATTAGCTGTAACAAGTTTTTCATCCTTATTCCGTTGCGTTATTCATTTTATAAGGATAAAATGACTCTGATAAACTTGTGAAAACCCAACACTTGACCCTTTCAATCAAAGGGTACCTCCATAAATGGATACGAGCATCTGCACCTTTAAAGAGTACTTAGAGTATAATTCACTAATGACTTAATAATGAAGTCCATACCTTTGTAAGTTCCGATAACTAAACTAGAGCATCTGTAACTTGTTATACTTAGCCAGAACATAACCAATGTCCCCTTAGCAGCGTATTATACTTCGTTAGTGGACCACTCGTAAGTGTTGACACTTAGTTAAATTCATAGATTGATCTAATATCTTTGTAACCATTAAAAATTCCATAACCATACCAATGCGTCATAAGTAATCTAAACCTCCATAACTACCCTTACACCTCTATAACCCCTAACTCTTAAAGTGTTTCAAATAAATCAAAGTATGATTCATTATTAATTAAAAGCATTCATGTCCATGACACCTATGTATAGTCACTATTTTTTCAAGGACATTCTTAATGTTAATGACTAGTGAATACTGTTATACGCCACTGATTGCTCAAGGTTAATATGTATATGTTATGGGCCTAGTATAGGTTCATTCAAAGTCATCAATATATGATGGCTACTAATATAGGTTGCTAATGACTAAAGTCTTGCTTTATACATATGATTGTTTTACTTCATGCATATGATGACCACTGGAGTTTTTCCTTGTGTATGTCATTAGACTCTTGTAATATGCAAGCATATGATCACTTTGCTTTGTGCATAGCATGATCATTGAAGTCTTGATTTGTGCAATCATGTCACTGAATTCTAGTTGTATGCAAGCATTTGATTGTTTTTTGTTATGCATAGCATGGTCAATAAAGTCTTGCTTTGTGCAATCATGTCATTGGAAATATCTTCATGCAGAGATGCTACTAGAGTCTTGAACTAATACAACACATGTAGCCTAGCAATTCATTCATCTGGTTACATCATGGTATTTTATGGTATGTTACCGAATGTTAGTGTACCATCATAGTATCACTACTATCACTGATCAAAGATTATATGAACTTTCAAAGTATAAATACTAATATTTTAAAAAATAGCACTCGCTAAACAATACTTACTTTTTAGTATGAACATCAGGTAAGTCAAAGGTTAGATAAGCTAGGGTTCATGATGGCAACTATAATTAATGTTAAATGTTAACTGTTTTAATTTAAAGTTTTCCACTGCTATATAGACAATGTTTATCCTTGTAATCAGTGTTAAATGTTTTAACAACTCATTTAAAATTGTAATTACAAAGTAACATTTTAATTCGAAGTACATTAACTTCTCTAGTCATTTACTATTTTAATTCTTTAATTAGCTCCATTTCAACAACCAACGATATTCACATCTCGAACTGTATTCATAATCTCGAACTGTAACTCTCAGGTGTCATATGTTACAAAAGAACACATCCCAATAGAAGACATCATCAACCACAGTGTTTCCAAATATCATCACATCTAAACATCTAGGACTTTAAGTTGTAATACTAAATTAAATAAAATAAATATATAAGATTTGTTCAGCATAAAAGAAAAATATCAAAGTCAATTTGGAAAGGAATATGGGGCTTAGTGGCGGGGATTCAAGAAGTAGCTAATGTGTTAACAAGAATAAAAAACAAGTTAGATTCTCTGATCAAAGTAGTGGCGGAGCTTAAACATTCTCGTAGGATGACGGGTGCGGAATTAATTTTTTACGGGAGCCGAACTCGATATTTATATAAAGATTTACACTACCGTACCAAAAATTTACGCTACCAGACTAAAAATTAACACTACGGATGAAAAAAAGAGGGGGGGCGATGCCCCCCCTACTATCCTCCGCCAATTGATCAAAGGATAATACAAAAGACATGAAGGTCCTTTGAGGTTGTTCCATGGTGTTAACCTACCTTATGATTCTCTAATAAATCCTCTTATGACATTCCATATTAAGACACTCAAAAGGGATCTTCTAACCATAGTAATTGATCAGAGGAATTTCACACTAAAAGATTCACTAATGTAATGTTAAATCTAAAATCATCTGATGTTCAAGGCGCTTATGTAATTTTGTCCTTTACACCACATCAGCAATAATACAACCGAGTAGAATCTTCGATATCTTTGTAATGCGCATTATTTTAAAATGTTCAGACATGTTACTTTTGTACCGTGTGAGAAAGAAATAACTTGTGTCCGTCATTGTTGCTAAGAAAGCCTTGAACTAAGGAAAGCTAAGAGTTTTCTTCAATGTAATTGATTTTGTTCTAGTTCAATATATTTGGTATAATGAAGCATTTTTGTTAATATATATGTGTTAGTCATTGTTTCTTTACTATTGCTTGTTTTGATATTCGTGTTCTTATTTAACCAATTGACAATAAGCTAGAACTATTTGATCCAAGATATTAGGTATCCACGCTGGAGTCATTGATCACGTGGTTTAAGAGCCTAATTTAATTCTTAAAATTCATAAAAGTATTAAATGTACATCCATATTTTCATGCACCCCACTCTTAATCAAGAAAACTTTAATATAATGTCAAAGTTGCAAATAACTAAGCAGATATTCCACTTGTTTCACAAGAAAATACGCTTGCCCACATTGCTAGTTAGCTAACCCAAAAAGAAAGAGAACGCTATAGTAATAGAAGTCATTTGTGATGTCTAGAAAACCAAAATATGAAAACATAAGGCCCAAATGGTAAAAATAGAAGAAAAGGAGGGGCCATATATTGATGATGAAAATTGAATGAATGAATGAATCAGAAGATGTAATAATACACATGAATACATAGTACCGACACATATAATTAATTAACATTAGCTAATAAGGAAGTTGAGTAATTAGACATCTTTCTAGTCTTGTGTATCATATTTCCTTTCCTGGATATATAATATAATTGTAGAGAGAGAAAACACAAGGGAACTTTGTTTTCATTGGTGACTTCTTATTATTATTCCCATTATACACATTCTTATACTTCTTTTTTCGATTTCGTTAACGTCGGAAAGCTGTCCAAGAAAGAGATGGTTCTCTCTCCTCATCTCTTTCTCTCTCTAAACTCAATCTATGTGTCTGTGTGTGTGTTTCTATATATACAAGTACATATAGATACATACAACATATATAGTGTGTAAATGAGAAGATTACAAGAAGAAAAGTTAGATTTCATTTTTGGGTAAAGTATTACAATTCAAACAAAGAGAAAGCAAGTTCACAAGAACACAGTGAAACTCACACACAAACACACACTCAAAGAGCTTTAATTTATGCATATATAGTGTATGTATAGGTAGAGAGAGAGAGAGAGGAGATTTTTCATGCTGAATTTGGCAGATGGTTGTATTGACCACATAAATTTTTCACACACACACAAGATCTGGTGTTAGATTCGCCCACAAACCTATGTGTGTGAGCATATTTATATCTATATCTATAGCCCACCTTCAACCTATGAAACCTAGATAGGTTTATTGTTCTTTGCTTGTGGTTTTAGACCTACCCAGAAAAAGAAAAAGATTAAAGACAACAAAATCCCATTTTATCACTATATTCATCTCATCTCTCACATCTACAGGCAGTTTACTTGTGTATGTAAAGATTCTAGAGAGAGAAAATGTGGGATCTAAATGGGTTTCCTGATCGGAGGGGATGTTCGTCGCCGGTGAAAGAAAACGAAGAACACGATGATGCAAACAAGGGTAAAGGGGTAGCATCGATGTCAAATTCGAGCTCCTCCGCCGTGGTTATGGAGGAAGACGGTGGATCCGACGGTAGCACCGGCGACGGGAGGTTGTTCGGTGTTTCCATGACGGAGAACTCGTCGCCCGGAGGCGATCCGCCGTGACCCGACAGTTTTTTCGGTGGAGGATTGTGAGGTGGGACCCACGAACTCCGGTGGAGTAGGTGAAGAAGGTGTGAGTACACCGGCGACTACTGGTTTTCCGACGGCTCACTGTTTGGTGTTAAATCTGCCACCAGTCGTCGGAAACTTCGGCTCCGGTGGGCGGTGGTGCCGATGGGTTGATCGGAAAGACCGCCGCCGCCGCCGCGGTTCCTCAGCCGCTGAAGAGAAGCCGCCGTGGACCGCGGTCTAGAAGCTCACAGTACCGTGGTGTTACGTTTTACCGGCGAACCGGCCGGTGGGAGTCACATATATGGTAGGGTTATTTACATTAGTTTAAGTGTTTTGCAATATTATTTTTATTATTATTATTATTATTATTATTATTATTGTTATTATTTTCTACCTCTTTTTACCCTTCTTCTCTCTTTATCTGTTAAATGTTAAATTCTTCCTCTCTTCCCTATGCATTCAGACATTGGTTTATTCATATAAAATAGTAATAGTAAACAATATTATATAAGAAATCACAAGTGTATTTTCTTTATGTCATTACTCTAATTGAATCACTTTTGCATGACTCAGGGACTGTGGCAAGCAGTTTATCTAGGTACGTTTGCATCTATGTATTTTATTAAGTATTTGATTATGGTAACAAAGATAAATCTAATGATTAAATACGATTTCTTTGATGTAAAACAGGTGGATTTGACACTGCACATTCAGCAGCACGGTATGCACCATATGGATATAATTATGATTTATTTTGTTTATGTGATTGAAATTGTTATCTTTATAAGTAGCTGATGAATATGGTTATGATTATAGTGCATACGATAGAGCAGCCATTAAGTTCCGGGGATGGAAGCTGATATAAACTACAACCTTGAAGACTATCAAGAAGATCTAAAACAGGTTTACAAGTGTTCTTAAGTATGTGTGTTTTCACTTTGTGTGGGTGTGTGTTTTGATTTCAAGAAACACACAACAAATTGTTTTATTTTGAGGTTTGCATTAAGTATGAGTGACATGGTGTTTTGTAAACAATATAAACAGATGAGCAATCTAACAAAGGAAGAGTTTGTGCATGTACTAAGGAGACAAAGTACAGGATTTCCAAGAGGGAGTTCAAAATACAGAGGTGTTACTTTGCATAAATGTGGTAGATGGGAAGCTAGAATGGGCCAATTCTTAGGCAAAAAGTATGTTATTCCTTTTTTATTGTTTATTTATGAAGCAAATTGTTTTCAGTTTTAAGGAAAACAATTTACAATTACACCTTATACATGTGATATATGATATATATGACAAATATACTTAGGTGGTGTTATATTCTATTGCCTGGTTGTACAACCAAATTATATTTAATCAGCTTTCTAATCAGACTATCTGAAACATTATCAGTTTTGTTTTCAGGTTATGTTATCTACTATACATGGCTTTTGTTTAAAAGTTGAAGGATAATATAAATATTTGTTATAAATTTTTTATATAATTTGTTGTAACAATAAAGAAGCAAGGGTTGTGCATATTTATAATTTTGGAGAGGCCTATCTGTGGCTACCTATATAGCTACATAACACATTCTTCTCTTTACTTTTAAGTTTGTTCTCCCTTTTACTTTTCCTTTGTTTTACTCATAGATGCTTCTCCCTTTTCTTGATAGTAAGTAGATCAACAAACAAGACACTTAAGATTTGTTTCCATTTTTAGGTTGTTTAATTAATGAGGTTTTCTAGTCAAGTTTGATGTTTAATGTTTATGTGATTTAACAGGTATGTGTATCTAGGTCTCTTTGATACAGAAGTTGAAGCAGCCAGGTGACATAATACTTTAATAATTTTTTAATTAAGGACTTAAATATTTCTCAAAGTTTAAACCCAAAGGGTTTAACTAGGAGTCTAATTTTTTTTTATCTAGGGCTTATGACAAGGCTGCTATTAAATGTAATGGGAAGGCTGCTGTTACCAATTTTGATCCAAGTATATATGAGAATGAGCTCAATTTGACTGGTAAAACAAATTATACATTTATTTTTAAAAGTATGTTTTTGGTGCTTTCATCTAATAGTATTTATATTTTTGCTTTTTTATATAGAATGTTCAAGTAGTTACAACAACAACAATAACGATGTATTATCAGACCATAATCTTGACTTGAGCTTAGGCGGTGGCTCCGCTTCAAAGATGAATGATAGTCAAGGAGAAAATGGACATTTTGTAAGAGGTGATCGTTCTGACCCGATTCAACTTGGTTTTAGTCCTGTCAGACGGAATGAAGCAAATACGGTACATCTATCGAGTCATAAGGACGCTGGGTTGTATACGAATCAGAATGAGATTCATGGATACAAGCATTTCATGAGACCCGTTGACTCGTCTATGCATCATATGTTTAATCCACAGTTCTTTAGTTCATCAAGTCATCAAGTGAGTCTTCGCCTTCTCTTTTTTGATTGCATATTTGTGTTATAACTTTGAACATTGTCAGAATTAGAACCCAATCAATCCAAAATAATAAATATAGACATTGTAGATAGATCCATAGTCACAAATAGACATTTATAATCTTATCTTGTTTGGTTTATAAATTATCAAGAAGGGCAAGTGGGAACCAGTGGTCACAAACCATACAAAAACATCGTTTGACTTTTTGCTTTTACATGCTTAACACGTATATACAAAAGAACACACATAAACTAATTAATTGTTCTTATTATTATATTTTATATATATTATAATATAGTTATTATATTATTATTATGCTGACATCTTCTAATCTAATAATTCTTGTAAATTTAATTATTTATATGTAGCCAAACTTTTCTTAAAACCTAATAATTAACACATTACTTACACTGTAGTTCAATTTATATAAATTGTTGAGTATGAAAATGTAGATACAGTTTGCAAGCAGCGCATTGGAAGGAGGAAATGATATATCTGTTACTTCAAGTGCAAGCAATGTTAATGCCAATGGACCTCCTCTTCACCAATTTTATGCAATAAGTGCTGCAGCATCATCAGGATTCCCACAACAAAGATTCAATATTTGAACTCAATCCCCCCCCCCCCCCAACCAAAAAAAGAAAAAGAAAAAAACGGCTGTAGCATTGGTGTAGAAAATATGATTGTATATGTTGATGACCTTCTCATGAATTATGTGTTTATAATCTTTTCCCAAACCCTAACGGTCGATTGCATAGTTTTGGTGCTAAATGGAGCAAGCAAAAGCAAAACAGTGATTTTTTGTTTAATACGAGCTTCAAAAAATCATTATTATGTGTTATGCGATTTATACAACTAAGATTTGAACATTTTTTTGGTCAAATCCATGTTGTTTGATTGACCTTTTTGCGTTCGATCTTATATAAAGAGTAAAATGTCAGAAAAAAATGAATTCTAGAATATGCTCAGCCAGGAATAAATTAGGTTAAATAAACCATTATTATTAATTCATTTAGATATGTTCAAATGTGAACGTCTGAAATTCTTTTAAAAGAATCAAGAAATCAAAATTGAAATGGGAATGGATGCGTGCATATTAGATAATCTTCTATTATCGATTTAATAAACTTCAGGTATTTAAAAATGACAAAAGTAGGATATTCTTAACATAAAACTAATATTAAAACGCTTTACTCTTGGCAGATTATTTTTATAAAACGGAAGAAACCTATTGAAAATGTTATTTTTAGGAAGGGGGTGGGTGGCGATGGATAGGTAGTGGTGGTGGTTGTAGTGGTGCAAATAGGGACAATATTGAGGGGTTTGGGTAGGGTGGCGCTCGCAATTTTCTTTCAAAAACTCTAGAAATAGACAAATGTATGAAGAAAAAGTATTAAGAAAACGTTTGACAAGTTTTCCTAAGTTATGGTTGTCATAAAATAATAGAAAAATAAAGTTTTATTTTTCTATGAAATTTTCTAGAATAAGACTTATTTATAGGGATATAGACGAGTCCAGATGAGTTGAGCCAAAGGGTGTTTATCTATCCAGACGACATGTCGTCGGGAAAAGTGGATTTTAATTTTTTTTTAGATCTGTAAGTCGAGATAGAAAAAAATAAAAAATTAAATAACTTCACCTGTTGCAACGATATGTCGTCGGCATAGGTATTTTCATAAAACCCGCGTATTATTTAGCAGTCCACCAACTCTATACCGACGACAAGTCGTCCGTATAGAGTTTGACCAGTCAAAAATCCCTATTACTATATAGCGACGACATGTCGTCGCTATAGACGAATCTATACCAGCGACATATGTCGTCGCTATTGATGTCGTCCGGACAGAGCTAAATTGTTGTAGTGTTCGTTTACGATCTATGCCTCATATTAAACAGGATGTATATTACTTAAAGGATAACTAACGTTAATATCATAACTATTACAAAATGTTAAGTTAGGGCATTTAGACCAATCGGGAGTAGTAGACGGCTTAAAAGCATCATACCGTGATAGAGGCAATAAGATGTAGCTAAATGTTTAAGACTGTCTCTGCTGACAAATGATCAAAGCTTGTGTAAGTAAGAGTTTGTTGGACATGTATGCCTAACTTGCGACATTTAAAGCCATTGCTAATAAGGTAAGATCTAGAGGGTTACATCATAAGCAACAATTGTAAACAATAGATGTTTTAAGAGTTGAAATAGTACCTGACACGCATAGGCAAAAAGCAAGATAGTTATTACTGAATTAGTTAGTAAATGTGGGTGGATGATACAGGGTAATTATTTATGAAATGTTATCATTGTTACTAGTTTGATTAATACTGAAAAGCGGTTAATATGTTTGGAACATAGTAATTAATTACAAGATTATTATAAATCTAGTTTTAATTATATTAGATATAATAAAAATAATTAACTAGTTTTTTTAACAGTAAAAAACCATACACCCAAGATCACCCCGGCAAATGAATCTCCTTTTTGCCCGAAGAACAGAAGCATGGTTACCAGGCACACCTCACCCAGGAGAAAACTTACAAGTGAAAAAAACCATTGACTCACTCAGAATATATTGTCTCATACAAGACTCGAACTCACAACCTAATATTTTGAAAATCTACAGGCTTACCATTAGAAATAATTAACTAAGTTATTAGTTAAATAATCAATTAAAATATTTATTTAAATTGTTAGTTGAAAGTAATTAACTATATTGCTACTTAAATGATAATTAAAATAAATGTTGGCTTAATTGTAATAATAAGATTTACATGGACAAAAATTATAATTAATTAATCTTGTAAACCCTAACTTGGTGATCAAATTAATAAATTACAATAAGGAGTTATATTGAGATTAGACAATACATATAACTGATGTCGTCGTTCACCCGCTCAGCTATCATCAATGTCTGCCCCTTGGTTGTCTTCGTCGTCCGCCACCTTAGCCCCCACTATAGGCTAGCCGTTGTAGATCGACACCCACGTGTCATTGTTGCATGTGTGATTGCCATCATGCGTCTTCGTCTTCATACCATGTTGCTGACGGACTTCTCATTTTCCCCTAATTTACGAGTAGGAGTACTCAGGTGTCGCCGGTGTTTGGTTGTTTTGGTGATTTGCGAGTAAATCATAAGGAGTTTAAAATTTTGTATGTTCCAGGTGCGAATCAAAAGGAGCTCAGGTTTTAGGTGATTCATGTATCAGATCAAAAGACTGGAGATTTTAAGATTTTGAAATTTGGCCAGTTGTCTTATTTACGATAAGTATAAAACGCTAAACCCCCTATGCTGATTTTGTTTTTCTTTTTGAGTTCGCATCTGTACTCCTAATAGGTGATCTTGGGTATGGCATACATCAGTTCGAACAATTATTTCCACCACGTTGTTTTTAAATTAAACCTATGTACAAAACTTGACAATGTATACAATGTAAATCTCATATATGTAAAACATAAACAAGACTTTATTAATCTAAAATCAAGTTTATCGTTTTCGGGATGATTAAGCTTTCTCTTGAATATGATGTCTACAATCCTTTCCTTGTGTGTGTAAAACATCTCTTTACTCTTTTAAAGTTATCCATTCCCTAACTACATAATTAAATCTAAATCTTAATTATGATTAATATCTAATTCCTTATGTAGTTTTCATATCATGGTTATCGAATACTTAAGATAAACAATACTATACCTCCTGAGCTTCTAATCGATACCTCGTCTAAAAAGAAGTCTAAACACTCTAGAGTTTGAAAGGTTAAGTTATAGAGAAAATTTAACCCAAAAAAAACATATTGGGTCTGGACACTGCTATAGTTACAGAAAAAATTAAACTATACAAGGAGAAACATAAGATAGATATAAAACTGATTAAATTGATATATTGTACATCATATACACACATTTATGATTTACCAACAACGAAGAGAAATCATAGTAAAGTTTTTGAAGGATAAGCTACAAATCCTCATACCTACTATTATTTTATATTTTAATTACCTTTTAACACGTTTCTTATTTATATTACAACTTTTAAAATATAATGTTTTGTAAAATTTTGAATACATCATTGTAATATATTTATTTTATTCACGTTTAAATATATATATTATTCGAAACCAACCAAGTAAAATATAATATATTTTTTATTTTATTCACAACAATATAATATTTTATAAATTCTAAATATACAATTGGAATGTGTTTATTTTTAACTACGTTTCGATATATATATTTAAATAACCAAGCTGGCGCAACGCACAACCAAAACATATGAATTAAATTAAATATAATATATTTTAATTATATCATCAACAACAAAATGATTTTTTAAAATTCTAGATATAGTGTTACAAAATACTTATTTCTACCAAAATTTACAGTTATGACCGATCAAAACTTATTGTTTTTAACATGAATGAAAATAAAATAGAATTACATTGTTTAGTACGAAAAAACTTAGCATTCTTATTGAATAAGGTAGAAATTATATAAGAGGTTTGTGTTTTTGTAAGGGTAAAATGTGTAGAGATGGTAAACTTTAGGGGTATGAAAAGATGGTTGTGGCAGTGTACTAGTTGATTACGCAGTTACTTAATCGAGTAATAACATGAACGGTAAGTGTCGTGTTGTTTTCTGTAAAAATCATTTAAATATTAATTACATGCAAATGAAACCTACTTTAGTCTATATCTATATAGAAAGTTTAATTAGAAAGATATAAATGAGTTTTCTTTTTAAATTCACATATAGTGAATTTAAAAAATCAGAAACTAGACTTCTGCTTACATTGCTTCAGTTTTTCTATTTCATATAACTTTATTCAATAATAATAATTTCATTAAAAATTAATTTATGACAAAACGTCTTAAAGATATATTAGATAATCAAATCAATGATATTATTGAGTTATAAAGTTAATCATGAGATGGTGACAATTTAGTGAAAATGTATGGACTGTTTTGTGTGTTGGGGATGTAATAACACTGAATTGTCACAATCGTCCTTTGAATATTTGGTTTTCCTTCTACTCTAATAGATTGAACCCCTGCAAGAGTAACTACACAATTTGAAAGATTCCTTGAAATGAAAACTTATCATTTTAGAAAGTTGAAGGTCAGTATAACTCCTTCTGGTGATAATACTACTGTCATCTCCAATATATGTAACACAACATAACAAATATGTAAATTTTACTTGGTGTAATACTATTTCACTTAGTAGTTTTATACCAGATTTGACGGAACACAACTCATTACATCCAATGATATGCTTCAAATTATACATGCGTGATGCATGTCTTATCTATTAATTAATTTGAAATTCTAATGAAACTATCAAAATTTATGTAATTGCTTTATCTTTTAAAATTCTAGATGATAATGCTCGATTATGCTCAAATACATATATAGTTGTGAGATACATCAAGGTGGGTGTCTATATATACATTTCTAGATGATGCCCCTTATCACGCCCATGAGGGCGATGTGCTTGGCGTGATAGGCTGAGGTGGCATACGCATCACACCCAATTAGTGATGATCTTGTGTTATTGTTTATTTTATTTAAGATTTTTGGTTGGTCAAATGGTGAAGACGAGTTATTAGTTTAATTTGCATCGTTCCCAAAGTACGGCTAACTCGTTGTCATTACCTATGCTACTATCGGATTAGATCATAGTTGAATATCCGTGTTCTAGGATTTGTAATTGTGTTTTCTTGGTAATTTATAAATTTAAAACTTGCTTAACCATTATTATTAGACATGTCACCAAGTCTCCACACTTTCCATTTAAACCATTTTGATAGCTGTAATTAAATCCAATAGACTCGTAAAAATAGTCATTCTCTTGGTAGGTGATACGTATTTGTGTTGTCACATCTGAATAAAATCACCTCTGAAGCCATCACAAATGTATTTCTAAGCTTTCGTACCTGCTTTTTATTCGCTTATCAAACCAACTTCCTTTAGTATTGATCGAAGTCATTTGATACGTGAAGTTATTTCACTTATTCGCTTTGTATTCTTCTATTATCATCAAAACGTCCTTTAGCTCGACTTAAGCCATGGATTACACGACCACGACTACCCAAATTGTTGGGTACATGTGTTTAACGGCTCATTTCATTGATTCTGACTGGAAAATACAAAAATGCATAATTGGTTTCAATGAACTTGCACCATCCCATAGTGGTAAGGTCATATCAGATGGTATTTTAGAATGTCTTATTAAATGGGGCATTCAAGACAAGATAGTCACAAAAATACAAGATCTTATTATCTTTCATAAATACCATAGAAATCCCTAAAATATCCTAAACACTTAAAAGTTCTAGACAAAGAGTCTTGACCCTCGATATAAATTAATAAACCACAACTATTTTTATAAGGTGTAGTATAAATAATGAAAGTGGCTTCAATAACAAGTTGTAAAGTTCTATCAAACAATACAAGTGCTCTTTTATCAATATATTCTTGCGTTCTTTTTAGACATTTAAATTGTTAAAATGAAAAATATAAGGTAGTGTAATTAAAATTAAGTGTCACATGGTGAATTTGTAGGGATAAATATGTGAAACATAGGTGTTGTAGCTTTTTGGATGATTGACTTAGCACAAAGTTAGTAGGTTGTAGTTGTTATTCTTCTTTGGCATATGTATTAGATATTTAGATAGCTACTTTTGCTTTTATAAAAGGTATCATTACGATAAACGAACATAGACCAATCGAGACTAAGGCTTGCAACGAAACACGAATCACACTATCGTTGTTGGATGCATACTTAGACCGAACGATAATTATAATAATTTTGAAAAGTATGTTTGGTGTATATGTGTTACATAAAAGACTTAAAACTTATGAACTAACATGGAAGATGGAATCGAAACGGGAAGTGTTGGATGTTTTCCTTTTGAGGAGACAAAGGATGTGACATCAAAAATCATTATTTCCAAAAATGGTAATGTTTTCAAACAGTGAGTGGAACTATGTTTTGTTGTGTTTTTCCTTTTGAGTTTTGGAGTTAACATGTGAAAAAAGTGAGACTTTAATTGCGATTGTGACTTCACTTGGGTGGATGTGGGGCTCGTGACCCTTTCCCCTTAAACCATGTAAAATATTTACAACTTTTAGTATCTAGTAGTTTTTTATTTTAAATTCGTTAGGTAGTACACATTTATGATATTAAAGTTTTAAAACAACTTTAAACAATTAACCAAAATTACAATTTTTTATTTTTTCATTTATTCACCCATGAAATTTATCCTGTGATGTACACTACTAAGAAGATAACTTTCTCCATCTAAAGTTTCACCGATGGATACTCGAGTATGGTTTTTCAGTTAGTGGTGAAGTTTTTAATCGTGTTCGGCTTTCTGATAAATTACTAAGGGGTTCTATCTAACAGATACATCTATCAGTAAGAGCTCTCTCATTTTTAGTGATAACTATAAAAAAATATCACCCTAACCGGCTTACTAAATATTAATTAAGTTTTAGAGAATAGATATAGTATTATCTTATGAACATGAACAAACACCGTTAGTTGCCCCTTTGATTTGTTTTATGATATTCCTGACTAGAAAAATCCAAACTTAAATTCTTTAACGTTATTTTAAATCCTTTTATCTATTAGAAGATAGCACTAATGGAACTGGTCATAGTATTTTATATTTTTGTTACATACTGAAAGAAGTATTATGTATATTTTCCTAAAAATCTTTATAGCTAATATCAATCATATTATAATAGTTGATATCAAATATTAACATATCGTTTTTGTCGGTATATTATTTATTTGTCTGTTAATAGCAGACTGGTCATTTATTTAAGATTTAATTCAATTAAAATATAAAAATATCTTTATTAATAAATATTAATATAAATCTAGTCAAACGGGTACTGTCAATAATTCAGAAATGCAATAGTTGTTTGCCGACACCTCTTTCTCTTGGCTATTTTGGGACCCCAAGGCCACAAAAGCCCCATCAAAATGTTATAGATGCTTTTTAAAAGGTGATATAAGTATACGAAACTTGCTCTTGAATTTTTACATTTATTTTTTCTTTAAAATTTTCTCTAATGGGTGCAAATAATAATAATAATAATAATGAAACCAATTATTATTTAGAGTCGGCAACAATAATTTTCATTAATTGGCATATACTTATTGAATATGCCATAAGGAATAACGTATGATAAACAGATTGTGAATTTAAATCTTACGAGATGTATATGTAATGATTATTTCTGGATAATAGGAATTACTGTTAAAAAATAATATTTGTTTCATATAGCATGTAAATAAATGGATGGTTAATTATAAAAGGGTTAAGTAGTTAAAATCCAAATTATTTTATGCATTCTTTTTTGGTTAATGCACATAAATCATGTGAAGCTAGTTGCGTAGAAGTTTTGTCCATAATGATTCAATGTTACGCATAGAAGCATAAAACCAAGATGACTTGGTCCCGTGACTAAGATTGATTTGTAACTTAGCGGGGCGGACTCATGCCTTTGTGATATGGGAGACGTGACCCGTATATACGTATAACTTATGTCAATGAAAGTTGATTGACCCTATAAATTTTTGAAAGATTATTTTTACAAGCTATTGAGGATAAATGTCCTTTTGCGGTCGATTTTAGCAATTAAATTTAGTTCAAAATCTTGCATTTAGTGACGGAACTTCTAAATCCATTCTGTTGTGTGACGTCTTAGTATTAACAAAAGATGAATATTGATATTCAATCATGTATAATGTTACACATAACAGTCTACCACCGACCACTACTTATTATACCTTGTGTATTTCAAGCTTTCTAACAAATTTGTGGTTAGATGAATTGGTTTGGTTTAGGTTCAAGGTTTTGGTTTCAACTCTTGGGGTGTGTGACTCCTTTCTCTAATTTATAACATAATTTTGCATTTTGAATTCATGATTTTGCATATTTAGGTAACTACTTTAAAGTTTAAATCATTTAACTAAATAATTGGTTTTATCTTCTAGTTATACAATTTTTTTTAAACTTGAATTAGTGTCTCGTAACGATCATTTTTACATCCACCAAACTTTTTCATGACTTTCTATGTGTTTTTTAACATATGTTTTGATTCTATAACAGAATCAACTCTACTTCATATGTTTTTCTTTAAGTACTTAATCACGTTGATTTCATCGTTATAACCAGGTTAATTAGTGGAAGCAATTCAATGTTAATTTTTCTTGGCCTACGGGCTACGACTCTTAGCAATGTACAAGTCTTAAGAACCTGTTACTAATATAAATGAAATAAAACGAAAAGCAAGGTAAGAAGAGGAGGACGTTAATTTTCGCTAGGAAGCATAGCATTGAATTATGTTATTGAATATAAAACCGATCAACAGTGGATATTTATTCATTTTGTATACATCATTCTCCGTAATCATATTCTAATAATTGATTATCAACAGGGATAAATAAAAAATAAAGAAATGCTGATCAAAAACAACTAATCATATATTGCATGATTGCAATAAAAAAAAAGGAACGAAGATAATTTGAAGACGAATTTGGACAACAATGAATAGCAGAGCGATTTGGAGAATGATGAAAGAAGGTAGCAATCAATTTGAGTGTGCCGATGGGAATTGATTGATGAACAAGAGGTAGAATTGGAGTGGAGAACTCGAGATTGATTAATTGAGTTATAATACCTAACAAAGGGATTTAATTGCTTTATAATCAATAATATGTAGTTTTGATGAGCTTCGCATGTAAGTTAGACGAAACAACCACATATCATATATGTTTGCGTGCACCTACATACGCGTGTGTGTTCTTATAAAAGGTGATTTTTACGTACAAGCATACGAAGTATCTAAGATGAACATGTGTTTTGAAGGCTAATGATTTTAGACTTATTGTTTAAAACACAAATAATCACCTAGGTCTTTCATATGTTAGACTTGGAAACCTATAACGCACCGTTATAATTTTAGTGCACCATTGTGGCGTAAGAAGTAATTTTGTATTGGGTTTAGTGCACCGTTATACATTGTTTGATCACATAATGCTTCAACATTCTAAAGAAAACGTCTTTTACTTTGTAACAATAATATACTTAAATTAAATAGAATAAAAATTTTTAATGAGAGTGTACCTAAAAAAACCGATAGTTATATGAAAATCAAAGAAAACCACAAAAAACAATAACATAATTCATAATTTTTTATTTTTTTAATTGTTAAAAGGTTATTTAAGTAATTGTTACATATATGTTGAACATAAATACGAGAATGAAGAGTCTTACGTATACGTAACACTATATCGAATGAAAAATGGTTACGTATGAGTAACCTATGTGTGACGTATATGTAAAAATATGTTACGATTTTCATTTGATCAATACCCTTATCTATATATATACACATACATATTTAGAGGGTAGTGATAAAAAATCTATAAATAATGTGGCCGATTTTATTAGTTTTCTCTAATTTTCATATAACATTTTGGTTTTCTTAGGATACCTCTCCTTACCGTATAATCTTTTCTAACAAAACAATGAAGTATATACCAGTTCCACTTATTTGAGTTTAAAAAAATAGATGGAACTACGATTTAAGTAAAACTAGTTTATTTACCCGTCGCGCGTTGCGGCGGGGTAATATGCAATGTGGTAAAGTATTCATTACAATTGACAACTATTACGTCAATGATACCTATTATATTTGACCCGATTCATTTCCGAACATAATTTACATTGAAACGGTACCAACGCAAAACGTACATAAAAAAGTACGACTTTAGAAAAGCAATTTAACTGTAAGGCCTGTGTGCTACGGCGAAGTAGTATGATTTAATGAAACGTTGCGACGTGTATGTGATCTACGTTATGCTCCGTGGGGCTTAAGAATTACAAAAAGCAATTTAAAAGAAATAAATATTAAAAGTAATATGAAAAAAAAAAATACTTTAAATGAAAATGATGTAACGAATTTTAGAAAAGGCAAAAATTAAAAGAAATAAACAACAGAGCGCGGGGTTTGAAACCGCAATCTATATTAGATTTAAGAGACTGAGTTTTGCCACTACACCAAATTAACATTTGTGATTTAATTCAAAGGATAATTTATTTATCAAGACCCAACATCGGATAAAAAAAATAGTTTCCACCAATCCTATTATGAAACGTGACATGCCGGTGAAAACCCATCGACCTTTACTTTTAAATCTATCTTAATATTCATTTACATCTTTAAACACATGTCATTCTCACATTCACTCTCCTATGTATTTTCCCGTCTAAAATATTTATTCTATTTTAAAAATCAAATAACTAATTACCAAATCTATTTTAAAAAATCAAATAACTAATTTCCAAATCTTTCTCTTTCTCTCTTTATATTATAAATCTAAGTTATTTTTGAATTAATAATATTAAAAGATATTTTTCATTAAATAAAAACCAAGTATTTTGATTAAAAAATACATTGTTTCAAAATTTTTTTTCTAAAACTATAATTTTTTTCTAAACCAACAAAACTTTTTAAATAATAAAATTATTTTAAAATCATTCTTTTCATAAAATAAAAGTTTTATATAAAATTTTTACAAAATAAACCTGGAGTTTTTAAACAGCAAAATATTGATAAAAATGAATTTTTATCAAAGCAATAAATTCTTAAAACGAAAGTTTTAGAAATAATAAAAATGTTTTATCAGTTAAACAAAGTTATTAATCATACATAATTTAAGTTATATTTTATATCAAAATAACGTTTTACGATTCCTAACTATTTATTAATAAATTTTTAGTATTTTTTTTATTTAACCCGTGTAATACACCGGGTTATACCCTAATAGTAGTATATTTATCAAACATTTAAAGTTTGCTTCTTCTTGACGGGACTAGATTTAAGTAAAATAATCAAACATTCACAGTTTGCTACTCCTATTACTCTTCCAACTAATTATTATATATTTAAAAATGCAATGAGTTTGCTAGAAGGAACTTTCCATATTTACACTTTGATCACATATTTCTTGTGTTTTAAATGAGTAAATTTCATGAGCATGATAGGTACATAAATGTTTTGGGTTTTCAACTTGATCACAAAATTTTGTGGTCTTTTAAAATTGTCATGATAAATTTTATAAATTTTAATTTTGGCCACTTAAGTTTATCTTTTGAACATATTACCTACAATAGTTTGTAAAAGTTTTTATTTTGGCCATGTAAGTTTTTAAGATTGTAAAGTTTGTAAAGTTTTGATTTTGCCACATAAGTTTTTAAGTTTGTGGTTTGAACACCTTAGCCATTTAAGTTTAGTGCGAGTAAAAACAACCAAACTCCCACAGCGTAGAGTGAGTGAATAAATTTCGTTCGTCAACTTTTCTTAAAACGAAACGTGCCTCTGACTTTTGTGTTTTTCTATTAACATTCAGATATAATTATTTTTTATAATGGAGTTTTATTCATACTTGAGTATTTTTCTGACATTTTGGAGTATAATTATTGTGGCATTTTGTGATGAACCAACCTAATTATGAGCAAACATTTTTGTTGATGTATTGGTGTTATCAGAATCTGTATATGTATTCACTTTTACGTTTTGAGACGAGTTGAATCAATAAAGACCAAAGTCAAACCGCGTAGCGTGAGGAAAACAATCAAAGTGTAGCCGTGAAACGCGATCATAATATCCTAGTTATTATTACTTCTTGTAGTTTTATAAATTTAGGCTAGGACCGCCTCGCATCTTAACTAATAAGGTACTAAGAACAATTTCGTATTATGGATCATATGTAAAAACACCTTTTATTTGATTTGAACTATTTATGTACGTTAAAACTTAGAAATATAATGTTCATGAAGAAGTCGTGGTTGATATGTAGAGTGTGTTTGTTTTGAGAAATGTGTTGAAATTGGTATTGGAATTTAAAATAAAATGGATTTGAAATTTTATAAATTTAAGAGAATTGAAATCTATCAAATTAATTTAAATTACAAATGAATTTTAAGGACAAAACACTCATAATGCAATTAGAATTTATCACCCATTGCAAACCGTCGTCACCTCCATGACAACCAATCACCGCCGCTACATACCACCGACCGTCGTCGCCATCGCCAGCAACAATCGACTGTGGCCACCGAGCGCGTCGGCGCCAACTATCGACCCACCTCGCTACCACCACCTGATTGCGCCCGCCACCGACAACCGGCTGTCATTGCCGAGTGTGGCTAAAACCGACAAAATCGGCGACGACAATCGTTTTTCAGCGACTGGCAAGATCAGTGGCGAGTTATTGACAGCAGCGGTGAGCACGGTCGGTTGTCGCGGGTTTGGGTTATGGGGGTAGGGCACAAGCGGGAGGAGGATGAAGCGTCAAACAGTTTTTAGCGGTCGGCAGGAGTCGGCAAAGGGCGACGGAGGTTGGTGGTGGTGGGGGGTGGCGGAGGTCGGGGGCGTCGGTGGGGGTCGTCGCCGGTGACGGGCGAGGGCGGTAGATGGCGGGGCCAGGGTTGTTGATCGTGGGGGCGGGCGGCGGTGGTCGGTGATAGAGGCGAAGACGATCTTTAATGCCGATCACTTTTTTATGAAGGAGTTTTCAACTCTTCTTATTGAATATCTTTAAAATTTGAAATGAATTTGAAATTATTCATTTAAAGGAATTCATTTCAATTTTAATATATTTCTCTCGACCAAACAAGTTAAAAATGGAATTCAAATTCCAATTCTAACAAATTTCTACAAAACAAACACATTAACAAATGAAATTCAGATTTCAATTTCATTTAATTTTATTAAATTTTGCATACTAAACGCACTATTACTCTGATTTATTGAAGTAATCATTTTAGTTTCACTATAATAGAGTGTTTAAATATGTAGGAAGTAGATAATTTTGCAAGCCGAAAGATGAAATGTAATAGATGGTTTATCTATCTGATTTATTAAACTTAACTTTTAATACAATCACACTTGTACTTGTATCATATGCAAATTTATTTGGAGATAAAAATCTTTCTCTAGAAGAAGAGGACTTCGTCGTAAGCAATAAACACTTTGTTCTCAATACTGCGAATTTTCCTTGGGATATCTCACAAAACGTATTTTACTAAATGTAAATTTAAGTTTGTTTAGGATAAAGTGTCATCTCTACATTATAAAAGATAAATAAATTATATCTACACTTTGAGTAGTGAGTAGGCTGACCCACAACAAGCAAGCCCAATTCCAATTCTAATTACCCATATCTATTTATAACTTATATAAGCACAAACTTTAACTCCAATCACTTAAATAAACCCATAACCCACCAACTCCAATTTCAGGTTTTCTACTTTTTGAATCATCACCAAAAAACCCAAAATTAAAAACTACCTCATTGGCTCACATCCGAAGAAAACCTTCCTTTATTAAAATTATATGCTATTACGTAAAATTGATGTTGAATAATACTTGATTCTTGAAATTTAGTGATTAAAACTTGAAATTTGATGTTGAATGAAACTTGTAATTGTTTTTCATAAGATGTAGTAAAGTAGATCTTTTAAGAACTTGACGTTACGTTTTTTCTGATTAGTTGATGAGTAAAGGGATATATCTAAAAATAAATAAATGGCTATGATTATGAGATATGTTGATAAAGTGAGAGTTATTAAAAAGTTTTATTGGCCTTGTTCATGTCATGGGTCTATGTTATCTCTTAGATCAGATATTGAAGATTTGAACTTGATTAAAGTTAGAGGCCAAAGATATGATGATATAAGCATTATGGACAGTGAGTTTAATAGTCTGAAACCATTAAAGAACATATTGCATATGTTATTTTGCTTACCAATTTCGGTTAGAGTTGCACAAAACGGGTTTGGGCCGGACCCGGGCCCGGGTACAAAACCGGGTTTGGGCTCAACCGGGTTTTTTGTACCCGGGTATTGGTGAACCCGGGTAGACTTGGGCATAAAAACCGGGTTCGGACCCGACCCGGAACCGGGTACGGGTACGACCCGGTATATACATACCCGGGTTGGACCCGAAAAAAAACCGTAGGGTTGGAACCGGGTATGATTTTCTAGAATTTCTTAGAACCCGACCCGACCCGACCCGGAACCGGTTGAACCCGGGTTGTACCCGGTTTCGACCGTTTTTTTTTTTTTTAAAAAGTGGCCGTTTTTTAACGGCTATATAGCCGTTGGGATCGATTTGTGACCGTTTTTTTGTCACTTTTAGGCTTATAAGTTAGTATAAATAGGTGTGGGTTGATATGGTTTAGTACCCAAGTCTCAAACGCAAAAACACGCAAAAAACGCAAAAAATACTCTCGTTTACTCTCGCTTTACACGTTCACTCTCTCGTTTTACACTTTCACTCTCTTCAATCTTGATATGGCTCACTCACAATCTTCCGTTGGTCAAGGTTCGTCCAACGCTCCAACCGTCGTTCGTGTTCTTGCACACAATCGTAACATGGATGTTTGGTGCAATTGGGATATGGTTGAGTTGAGTGACGGGTCTGTAAAGGCTCGTTGCAAGTTTTGTGGAGCTTTGCTTGCTAAAGATTCTAACACGACTTTAAACAAACACATTAGCAAGAAGTTTTGTAAGTCGTTGAAAAGTAATCCGGATTCGCAACAAACACAATTGGGTGGAGACGGTGGAATCTTTAATTACGATGTTAATACGGTTCGAGATCGAATGGCGAAGTTCGTGATTCAAGAAGCTTTGCCTTTTAGTCACTTCGACAATCCTCGGTTGACCAACTTAATTCGAGAGACGCTTCAACCTCGTTACACTCACGTAAGTCGTACTACACTTAGACGTTATTGTTTAAAATTATGGAAACAAGCAAAAAATGATTTAATTGTATTATTTGAAAATTTAAATACCGGTGTAAACTTAACTAGTGACGTTTGGTCGGCTCCACACGGTTTACCCGAATCGTACCTTTGCGTCACCGCTCATTGGGTGGATCCCAATTCATGGCAATTGATGAAACGTACGATTGCATTTGATCTTTTTCCGCATCCACACACCGGAGAATTTTTGTTTTACTTTTTAGATAATGTAATAAGTACTTTTAAATTAGAAAATAAACTTTTTTCAATTGCATTTGATAACGCCTCTAACAACACAACCGCGGTTGAAAAATTAAAATTAAAATATCTCCGATTGCAAACGGTGATTTTTTCCATACTCGTTGTGTTGCACATATTATTAATTTAGTAGTGCAAGACGGACTATCCGAGCAATATGTTAATAACTTTATTACATCTTTTCGATTTATGTTACATGACGTTTTTAAAAAAAGTAGAAGAAGATATCAAGATTATAAACAACTTTGTAAGGATACGCACTCTAGATTTTTAGGTCCTAATTGGGATGTACCTACTCGGTGGAATTCGACTTGTCACATGTTTGAATGTGCTTTAAAACAAAAGGGCACTTTGAAAGCTTTTCATAATAGTCTTTCGGATAATGATGAAGCCGACCCATTTCCGGATGCGGGTTGGGAGAATCTTCAACGTCTATCCGAGTTTCTTGAGGTTTTTAAAAACTCAACAACAAAATTATCGGGAGTTTATTATTCCACTAGTTATTCGGTGCTTCAAGAACTATATTTTATGTCTTTGAATTTTAAAAATTTTCAAAATAAAAATAATATGTTTAATCAAATGATAGAACCAATGAAAGAAAAGTTTAAAAAATATTTTAAGGACTTACCACCCGTTTTTACGTGTGCCGCCGCTTTAAATCCGTTTCTAAATGTTGCGGGGGTTGAATGTTTGATAGATGAGATAAATGACAATTTGGATATGCATGACGAAAACCCTGATTTTTCAAACGAGGCAAAAGAAAATTTTAATCATAGTTTGAAAACAATTTATAATTTTTATTTAAATAGATATGGGCCTAACGTAAACATAACCATGCCAAGCGGATCAACCTCAAGTGCTAGTACCTCGTTTAAAGACCCTGTTTTGACTATGTTGAATGTTGTTCGGGATGTGACGGCTAAACGTCAAAGAGGTAACACCCCAACAAGTGAGCTCGGTAGATATAGTGGAACGGATTTTATTTCACTATGACTACCGAAGATTATCGTGCATTCGATATTTTGGCTTGGTGGAAAGGAAAAGAATCTCAATTTCCGATTCTTTTGCTATGGCCCGTGATTTACTAAGCGTCCAAGCTTCTACGGTAGCTTCGGAATCTGCTTTTTCTCTTAGTGGCAGGGTAATATCATTACGAAGAACAAGACTAACTCCGGAAGCAGTGGAGATGTGCATTTGTTTAAAGGATCACTTAGACGCAACGGATCGTATACAAGACCAAACAAGCCTCGAAGACGAGATTACACTCGAAGCTAAAGTACATGATGAAGAGGTAGAAGACGGAGTATCTTCTGGCATATCCGATGAAGAATTAACATTTGATCAAGCATCTCGTAGTAGATAAAATTAGACGATATTGTTATTTTTAAGTTGTTTTAATATTATATGTCTTTCATGTTCTTTTTAAATTTCTTTGTCATTCAAATGTTTTATATAAAAAGTATTTAATATTTGTATATTATAAGTGTAACATTTTCTGCTCAAGATTTGTATATATTTATATATTAAGTTGTTTAAATTTTTGTCATTCAAGTGAACCCGGTTAGGAAAAGAAAAATAAAAAGAAAAAAAAGGAAAGAAAATATAAGAAAAAAAAACATACGACCGGTGTTCGACACACATACAAGAAAAGAAAAAAAAAAAAAAAAAAAAAAAAGGCAAAAACCCGGTTGAACCCGGGTTTCATACCCGAACCGAACCCGACCCGACCCTACCCGGGTATACCGGGTAGGGTTTGTATCTCGCTGAACCCGACCCGGGTTCGTACCCGGGTTCACCAATACCCGGGTACAAAAAACCCGGTTGGGCCCAAACCCGGTTTTGTACCCGGGCCCGGGTCCGGCCCAAACCCGATTTGTGCAACTCTAAACCCGGGTACGAACCCGGTCGGGTTCAGCGAGATACAAACCCTACCCGGTATACCCGGGTAGGGTCGGGTCGGGTTCGGTTCGGGTATGAAACCCGGGTTCAACCGGGTTTTTGCCTTTTTTTTTTTTTTTTCTTTTTTTCTTTTCTTGTGTGTGTGTCGAACACCGGGTCGTATGTTTTTTTTTTTATATTTTCTTTCCTTTTTTTTCTTTTTATTTTTCTTTTCCTAACCGGGTTCACTTGAATGACAAAAATTTAAACAACTTAATATATAAATATATACAAATCTTGAGCAGAAAATGTTACACTTATAATATACAAATATTAAATACTTTTTATATAAAACATTTGAATGACAAAGAAATTTAAAAAGAACATGAAAGACATATAATATTAAAACAACTTAAAAATAACAATATCGTCTAATTTTATCTACTACGAGATGCTTGATCAAATGTTAATTCTTCATCGGATATGCCAGAAGATACTCCGTCTTCTACCTCTTCATCATGTACTTTAGCTTCGAGTGTAATCTCGTCTTCGAGGCTTGTTTGGTCTTGTATACGATCTGTTGCGTCTAAGTGATCCTTTAAACAAATGCACATCTCCACTGCTTCCGGAGTTAGTCTTGTTCTTCGTAATGATATTACCCTGCCACTAAGAGAAAAAGCAGATTCCGAAGCTACCGTAGAAGCTTGGACGCTTAGTAAATCACGGGCCATAGCAAAAAGAATCGGAAATTGAGATTCTTTTCCTTTCCACCAAGGCAAAATATCGAATGCACGATAATCTTCGGTAGTCATAGTTGAAATAAAATCCGTTCCACTATATCTACCGAGCTCACTTGTTGGGGTGTTACCTCTTTGACGTTTAGCCGTCACATCCCGAACAACATTCAACATAGTCAAAACAGGGTCTTTAAACGAGGTACTAGCACTTGAGGTTGATCCGCTTGGCATGGTTATGTTTACGTTAGGCCCATATCTATTTAAATAAAAATTATAAATTGTTTTCAAACTATGATTAAAATTTTCTTTTGCCTCGTTTGAAAAATCAGGGTTTTCGTCATGCATATCCAAATTGTCATTTATCTCATCTATCAAACATTCAACCCCCGCAACATTTAGAAACGGATTTAAAGCGGCGGCACACGTAAAAACGGGTGGTAAGTCCTTAAAATATTTTTTAAACTTTTCTTTCATTGGTTCTATCATTTGATTAAACATATTATTTTTATTTTGAAAATTTTTAAAATTCAAAGACATAAAATATAGTTCTTGAAGCACCGAATAACTAGTGGAATAATAAACTCCCGATAATTTTGTTGTTGAGTTTTTAAAAACCTCAAGAAACTCGGATAGACGTTGAAGATTCTCCCAACCCGCATCCGGAAATGGGTCGGCTTCATCATTATCCGAAAGACTATTATGAAAAGCTTTCAAAGTGCCCTTTTGTTTTAAAGCACATTCAAACATGTGACAAGTCGAATTCCACCGAGTAGGTATATCCCAATTAGGACCTAAAAATCTAGAGTGCGTATCCTTACAAAGTTGTTTATAATCTTGATATCTTCTTCTACTTTTTTTAAAAACGTCATGTAACATAAATCGAAAAGATGTAATAAAGTTATTAACATATTGCCCGGATAGTCCGTCTTGCACTACTAAATTAATAATATGTGCAACACAACGAGTATGGAAAAAATCACCGTTTGCAATCGGAAGATATTTTAATTTTAATTTTTCAACCGCGGTTGTGTTGTTAGAGGCGTTATCAAATGCAATTGAAAAAAGTTTATTTTCTAATTTAAAAGTACTTATTACATTATCTAAAAAGTAAAACAAAAATTCTCCGGTGTGTGGATGTGGAAAAAGATCAAATGCAATCGTACGTTTCATCAATTGCCATGAATTGGGATCCACCCAATGAGCGGTGACGCAAAGGTACGATTCGGGTAAACCGTGTGGAGCCGACCAAACGTCACTAGTTAAGTTTACACCGGTATTTAAATTTTCAAATAATACAATTAAATCATTTTTTGCTTGTTTCCATAATTTTAAACAATAACGTCTAAGTGTAGTACGACTTACGTGAGTGTAACGAGGTTGAAGCGTCTCTCGAATTAAGTTGGTCAACCGAGGATTGTCGAAGTGACTAAAAGGCAAAGCTTCTTGAATCACGAACTTCGCCATTCGATCTCGAACCGTATTAACATCGTAATTAAAGATTCCACCGTCTCCACCCAATTGTGTTTGTTGCGAATCCGGATTACTTTTCAACGACTTACAAAACTTCTTGCTAATGTGTTTGTTTAAAGTCGTGTTAGAATCTTTAGCAAGCAAAGCTCCACAAAACTTGCAACGAGCCTTTACAGACCCGTCACTCAACTCAACCATATCCCAATTGCACCAAACATCCATGTTACGATTGTGTGCAAGAACACGAACGACGGTTGGAGCGTTGGACGAACCTTGACCAACGGAAGATTGTGAGTGAGCCATATCAAGATTGAAGAGAGTGAAAGTGTAAAACGAGAGAGTGAACGTGTAAAACGAGAGTAAACGAGAGTATTTTTTGCGTTTTTTGCTTATATTTTTGCGTTTGAGACTTGGGTAATAAACCATATCAACCCACACCTATTTATACTAACTTATAGGGCAAAAGTGACCAAAAAAACGGTCACAAATCGAAGGTAACGGCTATATAGCCGTTAAAAAACGGCCACTTTAAAAAAAAAAAAAAAAAGGTCGAAACCGGGTCCAACCCGGGTTCAACCGGTTCCGGGTCGGGTCGGGTTCGGGTCGGGTTCTATGAAATTCTAGAAAATCATACCCGGTTCCAACCCTACGGGTTTTTTTCGGGTCCAACCCGGGTATGCATATACCGGGTCGTACCCGTACCCGGTTCCGGGTCGGGTCCGAACCCGGTTTTTGCGCCCAAGTCTAATTTCGGTTAGTTATTGTGTTCCTTGCAAACAAACATGATGAAACTTATTAATTTTTTGATGAACTTTCGACTTTGACAAATATGGATTTGCATCTTGCAAACGAAGAGATATGATTCGAGAAAGACAAAAGAAAACATTAAAAAAATTAGTAGGTTTTTAAGAAGTTAAAACAAAGAATCAAGAAATCATTATCGCAAGAGCGGAATGCACACTAAACCTCCCATTATTAAACACTTACTCGTTTCATTTATTTATATCATGTACTATGTAAAGTTCTTCAAAGAAAGTAATAAGATATAATAAATGCAATTGAGAACGTCAAAGCGACCAAACAAAAGTAAAAAATGTATGGATTTGAAGGTTCTGATTCCCTTTCAATAGATGTCTTTGTCAAAAATAGGAGATTGAAACATTTAACGTGGAAGAGGAACACATTGACACGAAATATTGAAGAAGAAAATCATCACCAACTAATATTATTATGAGTTTAATAATTTTAACACGGTGCAAAATATGCAAATTCAAGAGCTTAACAACTATTTTGACGAGATAACAAGAATTGCTTACATGTATGAGTACTTTAAGCCTGTATAGTAATTTTCGTAATTTTAACATACTTAAGATACTAAGGTTCACCTAGATGTATCTTTATGATTTTGATTATGTTGATAAAGACAAACTCAAGTATAAACTCTGTAACGACATTACAAATGTGGAAGAAGATGCAATGTTTGACGATATGAATGGTACGTTTAATCTTGCAAAAAAAGTGGAAACGAGAAAGCTTATTGATTATCCATTATCATTTATTATAATTATCTTTAGCTTTATCGGTTGTAATGATAATCGTCGAGAGACCTTTGCTTCATTGAACCATGTAACAACATAATTGCATAATCAGATGAGTTATCAATATATGAAATGATTTTTTATATTTGTTATGTTGGAAAATAGCTTTTTACGAATGCTTTAATCAAAGATGTAGTTGAGTGTTTTCAAAAGTGAAATCTATAGGGAACGACTTTAAGGACAGGCCAGCCCGATGTAGTTTTAGGTATTTTAGATCAGTTTGTCATGTTTGATTAGGTTGGACCTGGTGTTTGATGTTTGATGTTTGATGGCTTCTTTATTTACTTTTTCAATCATTTGTTGTTTACTGGCTTCATTTTCGTTCATCGACCGGTCTTCGTCACTTAATATAATCTCATGCGTTTGTGAATCCATCTACAATAAACGTCAAACTAAACGAGATGGTATGGGCCTATGGGGGATCAAAATAAACTAACAATCGAGGTGCAAGATCAACATCTTCAATTTGATTTAAATCTCTAATACAAAATCCAACCAACCATCGTCATTACAAAATATGATAAAATTCTAGTAATTTGGACAAGTAACCTTGATGTGATCAAGCCTTCACGTCCAATAGGCATCGTCTCTAGTGGTAAAGTGATGTTCTTTAGTAGCGATGGTGGCGGTGGCAATGGTCTGTAGTAAACTAAATGAAAGGAAAGTATATGAACAACACCAAGATAAACTACACACATTGATGATGAATCCACATATATATAAGGAAGGAAATCAATGAACAACATTAGAGTATAGAAGACTTATAGCATATCAAGAGATGAACTGACTGAAGAAGATAAACTAATGATAGTCGATTAAATATGTTAAACTAATGAATGTCATTGATTAAAGATGAATTTATACATAGCATATCAGGAGATGAACTGACCGAAGAAGATAAACTAATGATAGTCGATTAAATATGTTAAACTAATGAATGTCATTGATTAAAGATTTTTTTTTATACATAGCATATCAGGAGATGAACTGCCTGAAAAAGATAAACTAATGATAGTCGATTATATATGTTAAACTAATGAATGTCATAAATTAAAGATGAATTTATACATAGGATGAACGTTGTCATTGGAGATAAACTCGTATATAGTTGTTTTTAAATATTCTTAATGGCTTTGAAGTCTTATTGAACCTTTCTTAAAGGCTTTGAAGTCTTATTGAACCTTTCTATATCTTTGATATAACCTTTATGTACAACCGCTTGAACTTTACAAGTTTACGGGCGAGTGTGCAAAGAGAGTAATTGCTAGGGTGTATAAGACATCGACTCATCTTCATGATCATTATGATGTGGTACATCTTAATTCACTATAACATATGATACCACCAAAAGATTTATGTAATACATTCTTATTTTATCATTATGTTACAACACATATAATCCAAATCTTTTAAACAAGACGTCACATTAAACTCAATTAGGAATAACATAATATTGTATGCATAACATAACATGTTTTGGTGATATACACCTCATGTTCACATATTGTCTCATATGTATCATGTATATATGTTTAAGTGGTTACATATTACCTTTTGTGTTTCCCTTTACCGGAAACTAACCTTAATTTAATCAAAAAAACAAACTTAAAATACTGAATGCTTGAAAACACCTCCACAGCTGATTGTTTTATAATAGTTTAAGTTTTTAACTTTGCAATACGTTATTTTTTACTAGAGATGGAAAATGGAGAGTTGGATTCCGGGTTATGATGAGTTTGAGTCCAGATACGCCGATTAACAAAGTCATGATGGGTTTAGGTTAGGATGAACTAAAAAAATAATGTGAATTCCCTAACAATTCCACTTAAAGAAATATGCTAATGATGAAAATATATATTATGAAATCAGAGAGTTTGTTTTAAAGCAATGAAGATGATGGGAAAATACCTCCGAATTAATATATAAGTGTCTTACAATGTTTAATGGGACATATGACCTCCTTAAGTTTGTATGTTCCGACCTAGAATATGAATTCAATTTGAGAGTCTCAGCCCATTCTGACCCCATTCCAACCAAAGTAAAGAACTTTTAAAAGGTAGTAAAATACTGAACATGAATCAAAATAAAATGTAGAGTAAATTACATAGATGGTCCCTATGCTATGTCAAAATTACGGTTTTGATCCCTAGGTTTGAAAATTTACAAGGTTAGTTCTAAAGTATGCATAACGTAATAGGTTTGGTCCCTGGAATGGATGGATAGTTTACTTTTTCTGTTAAAATTTTGAAAATAATAAAAATACCCCTATATTAAATAATTAAAAATTTGATATTAATTAACCCACCCCACCCCTTTATCTACTACCTCCACCACCTTCCGGTAAACCACCACTGAAACCATCTCTCTCTCTCTCTCTCTCTCTCTCTCTCTCTCTCTCTCTCTCTCTCTCTCTCTCTCTCTCTCTCTCTCTCTCTCTGACCACCAGAACCTTTTCGACCACCAGAACCTTCCTACAGCCATCGCCGCCCATCTCTTCTGCTTTGTTCTGATCAACCATGTAGCTAACCGTCGCCCCTTACTCTCTCTCTGGAACCATCGTCGCCCAACCACAACCTTCAATCATCGTAAGTGTTTTTCCGGCCAGATCTAGTTTTTTCCAACAAAAGGTTGTTTCAGATCTGGTAGGCGATAGCTTGTTTCTGGTTAGTTTATGGTTGCAGTGGGCAACGGTCGTGAAGAAGACAAGCTAATGGTGGTGGTGGGCAATGGTTGTAAAGAAGACAACATGATGAGGTTTGTGGTGGTGAGGTTGAGGGTGATGGTGGTGATCGGAGTAGTGGTAGAAGGTGAGAGGTGGCAGTGTTAAAGGTCATGATCTGATGTGTAAGAGGGAGAGGGTGGCCGCAAGTGAGAGGCTACTGGTGGTGTGTAGTGGGTGGTTTACTCTTTAATAATGTATTTTTTATTTTTTTTTGTTTTTAAAAGGTATTTTAGTTATTTCTTATAATTTAACTGAAAAAGTTAAATATCTATCTAATTCAAGCAAATTTGTTAAGTTTATACATATTTTAATACTGACCTTGTAGTTTTTCAAACCTGAAAATCAAAATCACAATTTGAATATAACACAGGACCGTCCGTGTAGTTTACTCTAAAATGTATGATTAAATACGATTTGAAATAAAATAAAATATATTGACTTAAAAGAAATAATTGCCACCTGGTAGATCTCGTCGGTCGTCACAAAACCTCAAAGCTTACTCCACTTCAAAACCCTAAAATTAGCTCCGATCAATCGTCACTTGCTTCATCTCTTCTATAGTCTACTGTACAGAATCTGATTAAAGTTGAAGCATGAGTGGGACAATTGCAGCAGAGAAAGGGTCATTGACAACCAAAACCCCATCGGATTTTCTCAAATCCATTCGGGGTAGACCTGTTGTTGTCAAATTGAATTCCGGCGTCGATTACAGAGGTTACGTTTCATTTCTCTTATAATTCCGTCTTTTGCAATGTTGTTATTGTTCGCCCTGTAGATTTGGCTCATGATTAAGCCCTAAATTGGTAGCAATTGTATAGGAATGTTTTGTGTGAAGTTGAATATTTGTATAGTAACAGTCATGATCTCATTAGGTGGTTGTAATTTGAACTATGAAGCATGTTAGCTCTGATAGTTCTCTTAAGCTAGACAGTTGCTTGTTTATGACTTGTTTAGGGTGTAATGCATAATTGACATTGTTACCAATTGTGTAATACGAACTTGATTTGATTTTTTTTCTTTATATCAGAATGGTACGATATAACATTTGTTGGTTGTAATTGCTTATTCAAACTGTTTATGCCGGTTGTGTATTGTTAGAGCAGAGTTTTGAATGTTTGGATAGAACCAAATTGGTTATGAATTATGATTACATGTGATTTAGAGGTTGAATTAAGCAATTTGAAAAGCAGTGTGGGAGTTGGTATCTCAAACTACTTATTAAATTTTTGGTTATTTACATTTTAGATTCTTAAATATGCTGAATTGTTAAACACACAAACAACTGCTTATCTGATTACGCCATAAAAATATCCAACCACTGTTTTTCTTTTGAAAGACAATCTAAACACCTTCACAATTGTATTGCTTGGTATATGATATGAACCCTCAGCTATTTGCGATACCGTTATGACATCTCCAGTGTTGGCGCTAAGGTTTACTCTATATCCAGTGTAATGAACACAAACTTGCCAAACTACACCATTTGGGTGTAGCACTAGTCATTACATGAAAATTCAAATTGTTTCACTTTAAACCTCTTGAGACCATCATATTGGTAGGCATCTAGACTATTCAGTCACACATACTTTTTTAGAATTTATATAGATCTTGATGAATTTGACAATTGAGGTTTAGGGTTTAGGGTTTAGGGTTTAAGGCATCATAATGATTTTCAGGATCATAAAGGTCTACCTATATCTTCTTGTTTATTTATTTGGGGGACAGGAGTATATAATGAGTTGTATCTTTTGTCTTGCGTTAATATATTTCCAATGTTAACCTACTTGTACCACAACTAATAGATAATGTATGTGACTCTTAAAACCTGAAGCAAGAAACAGACCAAATAACCTTTAGATGAACTAAAACCTTGGGAAGTTACTTGTATTTCATGAACTCGTTCTACGAGCGCCACACTATCCTTGAATCCCCAAGGACCGGTCTATCTCTTATCTGTTGGGTCACTCCCGAAAGATAAGGGAACCCACACGTTAAACTGCGTCACTGGATAACCGCAATCTTCACACATTTGGTCAGTCACAAGTAGCGTGTTTGGCAAGCATAAAACACCAAAGGCACATTCTATAGACCTAAACAAACTTGATTAAAAATGTATGCTAAACAAAAATGATTAGATTAAATTTAGTTTCATATACTAACAGATTGTCACCAATGTTTCCTGCTTTATATTACCGGCGCCAAAGAGTACTAAACAAGCATTCATTAACCGTTACACAGGTATTCTGGCTTGTTTGGATGGATATATGAATATAGCAATGGAGCAAACTGAAGAATACGTTAATGGACAACTGAAAAACAAATATGGTGATGCATTTATCCGAGGAAACAATGGTATGTTCTTCCATTTTAGTAATTACTATTACCATGAAATGAACATTGGCAGCACCTTTGATATCTGGTTTTGCAGTTCTTTACATCAGCACATCAAAGAGAACAATTGCAGAAGACGAGTAGCTCCAATATTTCACCTGAAGCCATCTCATGCCCTGTGCCATTTTGTTAATGACTTGATATTCGTTGTGACATTGCTATAATCAATATGTAAGTCTTGAGAAATAGTAATTTGGTTTTAATCTTCAAATTTTTAATTTGTTTTTTCTTTTAAAAAAAATGTGTATATTTTCACTAGGGATTATATGTTCATGTTTCAGCTAAATTTTTGATGTTTCTAGTAAGATTGCCAACAGTTCAAATGTCGACCCGAATTCAGTTAGTTTCCGTCTTTCCGAACCCTTTTGATCGAATCCTTTTTGTCTCTGACTCATTTGATTTTTAATTCACGTTTCTATCAGAATGTTCGGGCATGTTTGCCTTGTTTCTTACGGCAATGATTTGGTTATTTTTAAAAAATATATTATTTTTTAAATAATACATTTGTTAATTTACTACTTCAGAATGATAATTGTTGCTTAAAATTATAATAAAGTAAGTCCTCATTGTTCTGTAATTGCAAGTAGATAATATAAATAACTGTAGTTTGATTATCATATATAAAAATAATAATATGTTTATGTTGCTTAAGTTATGATCAATGTTTTCACAATCGGGTAATTTGTTTGGACTGAATCTCTTATATCACTAATTCAGTTTGGTACATGTGGAACTGTCCTAATTTGAGCAGACTGATATTAACGAGTTTTGTTTGATAAACCTCATGTTTCCAGTCATATTAGGATCATATTGAACAATATGCATTGAGTTTGTGGTTATCACGACACACTATCAAATAGGCATTTTTATGAAGAGTCACAATGATTCGTTGGCAATCACCAACCAAAAGTTCACAACCCTTTGAAGCATCAGCTTTTTACAACCACTTAACAGGTGCAACTTGTAAGAACTGGTGCCACAGAAATCAAATCTATGTTTCTCTTTCCTATTTCGCATAAGACAACCCAAAAAACACACGTTTATTTTTGTTATTTTTTTAAGTATTATTAACATTTTTTTTTTTACTTGTTATACCCTCACAACTATCATATTATTAAATTATCTTCTTTTCACGCAAGAACAACAAATGGGTACTATGAAAATTAAACTCTTTTTAAAATACATGTATGTTCTTTAAAGGGAGGAATCAAATGAAAATTATGTTTATAATTAAAAAACGTAAAAATCACATCTAGCCAATTACATAATTTATATATTATTTTTTTTTTAAAATGTTTAAAATATGTTTGAGCAAACTTAAACCTCATTAGTTTATGTCATTACCTTTTTTAATTTAAACCCCACTGAATGAAGATGATGACGAAACGAGTTACGTATACGTAACTTGTATAAGTTACATATACGTAACTCATGATTTTCACTGTTTTTAATTATAACATGGTTTTTAAAAGATAAATCTCTTATTATTCAATCTCATTAAATCACACTAAAATCTCTTCAAAATCTTTTGATTATCTGTCACTAAAATCATATGACTAAGCAAATATATCCTTTCATGATTAATTGATTGTATGGACACATGTTAATCTTATGTCAAATCAACAACTAACCGGTTATATATTCATGAATTATTTAATTAATCATATATATTTTGTAGTATAAATAATTGATTACGTAAACAAATAAAATTTACCTCTCGAGTATAGAATACACTAATAGTGGATTATCATCGAAAGATCAAAACAAACACAGGACTTTATCCATCTGGATTAAAATAACTAATCAAGATAAACATTCTTTTACGAGAAATTATAATGTTTTTCTTATATTCCACTCTCTTAATCTTTATATTTTCTCTCTGAACATTTTATCTCACATAAAACACAATGACAACGTATAATATAAATGGCATGTTTGGTTTTTTGTATAATTCTAAACTAATGCTAATTTTCAATCCTAATTACAAACCAGAAATAACCTAAGTTATTTGCCTCAAAAGAGAAAAAAAAATACATTCACACCCACTAACAATCCATATTTGTGTACACTACTAACAATCCCGTATTGGCAACGGTAATTTAGCCAGAAAATACACCCCTAAGGGAAGTGGGACTCGTCCTAGTTTCCCAAATTCCCTGGGTTGTCATATCAGCACCGTATCTAATTTTTTTTAGAGTAAACTTCACTTTTGCTCTTTATGGTTTGGTCTAAATAACGGTTTTTCTCCAAACGTTTCAAAATTACGGTTTTACTCTCTGTGTTTTTCAATTTGTCTCAATTAACGCCAACCAACTAAAACCGTTAAATATTGTTGTTAAAAACAAGGGTATTTAGGTTATTTTATATAAAAGGACTACTAGTGTAATTTATTCAACTTGGAGGGACTATATTTAATAAATTACTTAATTTATTCTTTCAAATAATTAAAACCCAACCAATCCAACACCCTTCGGCCCTTCCCCTTCAACATCGACAACTCGCACCACCGCCACATCCGCCATCCACCACCGCCTGCCATCCACCATCGTCGGCCATCCACCACTCCAGTCCTCTCCTGCCTGTTTGACTTCAACTCTAACTCACCCCTTAAATCGAATCTGATAATCAACATCAATCCTCATCATCATCCAAACTACAAAACCCTAGATCTGGGTTTGCCGGAGGTGTTGCAACTATGATGGCGATGAGGTGAGGTGGTTACTATTCTTTGAGGGATAAAGGGTTCGAAATCCTGCAGGGGCACCCTTTTAGGTGGACGGATTTGTAGCAAACAGAAGACCCCCATTGCACCAACACCATTGATTGAAGCTTAAACTGACAAAATACTAAGCGGTGGTGGCAGCAGCCTATGGTGCGAAAGTTGAAAACGGGTTAGGGTGGGGGCTAGGTTTTTTACTAATTAGGGCCTAGCAGGTACGGTGGTGGTGTAGGTGGTGATGGCCGGTGGTAATTTTAGAGATGATGACGACGATGACCGATGGTAGTGACCGATGGTAGTGACCGATGGTAATGGTTTTGTTAGCAATGGTTGTGATTTCGGGTGGCAATGGTGGGTCGACATGGAAGTGGTGGTGGTGTTGGAGGCGGTGGTTTGTGGCCACAGTGGCGGCAGTGGTGGTGTTGGTACTTGGGGTTGGTGGTGCTAGTAGTCGGTGGATGTCATTTTACCAAGAATGAATAAATTACACTTTTAGTCCTTACTAGTAAAATGACAAAAATACTCTTATAATTAACTGAAAAAATTAACGGTGTTAGTGGGTTGGAGTTAAATTGAGACGGATTGCAAACCACTAAGAGTAAAATCGCAATTTTGAAACCTTTGGAGAAAAACTGTTATTTTGGCCAAACCAAAGGGAGCAAAAGTGAAGTTTATTCTTTTTTTATTTTCTCTAATTTTCTTTGTTTGCATGGAGTCCTCTTAGTTTTACCTTAGTTCTTTTATTTGACACACACATTGTTGCATATTTAGATTAAACTATGGTTATTCACTTGTTTTATACATCAATAATTATATATATTTGGTAATAAAATAATTATTTATTAGTGATTTTACATTCTTCAATGTGAGAGGATTACAGCGAATCAAACTGTATCCAAAACCTAGCTAAAATAAATGAGATATCGATACTCTAAGGTGTGTGATACAAAGAAATATATGACAAGCCACTGTAGATCATGTACTATGTGGTACGACTCAAGTTGCAAATGACCGGTAGGTGATTCCACTATGCAGAAGCGAACAACATGTTCAAAATTTAGAATTTTAATTTACAATTAAATATAATTAATTTGTGTATTTATATGAATGCTAAGTTAATTTCTGTGTAATGTGATTGACTCTTCGTATTTTCAGTTTTGGGTATATTTTACAAGACATATGGGTGTTGGTTTAGATGCTTGGAAAACCATACATGTTTAACTGTTTAAAAAACCACACAAACACACACACTCTGAAGAATATCTAGCATTCTTCACTCTGCACTTTTATTTAAGACATCTTCTTATCCTGTGTTACCTCGGGTGCGAGGATATCTCCAATAGTATGCATACTGTTTTCGTTGTTGTACACTGGGAGACAGACGAGTTCGTCTAAGAAAAAGCATGAAATCTATTTTTAGGGACCTCTGTTAAATATAAATCATCAATCATCTCTCAACTTGTTGGTTAGTTCATTGTATAGACAAAGATAAAGTTATAAGAAATCTCTACGCTTCCAATATTCAAGTGACGAAAGCTCTCTTTAAAGACTACGGTTTGAATCGATTTCAATTCATGTTAATCATGATATCAATTACATTCCAATTGTATACGATATTGTTTAAGTATTTCCCACCAATAACAAGAGTATTGTTATTATTATTATTATTATTATTATTATTATTATTATTATTATTATTATTATTATTATTATTATTATTATTATTATTAATTAAAGTAAACCCATATCCTACACACATAATCCACAAAAAGGAATAACTGAATGGTGAAGCCCGATGAATATTCAGGGATTGGTGCTTTCAACCGGGGCCGGGTATACACCATCCCTCTCTGGTTACCACTCTGTGTTACTTTATATATATTGCACTAGAAAGCAATTTTTCGGCTGTATTTGTACGAAAGAATTCAAGCATGAGGAGGTAAACGTAGTGATTAAATCCTAATTCTTGTTACAAAACATGCGATTAAACTTTCTATCGAATTAGCCTATTGTTTTCTTAGCACACTATAATTTAGATATTAGTTGTCTTTATATTTGAATTATTCAATTTAATATGTTTGGGTAATGGGTAAAATTTTAAAAAACCTATAATTTCGGTTTTTTTATTTTTTTATTTTTGCGAATCGTACTTAATTTGAGTGTATGTATGGTCTTATATTCAAATAATAACTAATTTTTGTTGGTATTTTAAAACTAACTACAAATAAACCTATTCCCATAGTGTTGGAATCGGATTTCATCATCGGAGATAAAGCATTTTCCCTAACTACAAAATCAAATTTCAAAAGTATAAATTTCCAAATATTGACGGTACAAATTTAGAAAGATAGTATAAAAAGTCATGACAACAATTCTCTTGTGAGAAGATGTTGCATAACAATATAGGACGAGGATACAACGGTTTTGGGCGTCACGAGTCAATTGTGTAGTAGCGATGTATCACAACATTGAAAAGAAAAGAAAGTAGGTGTTTTTGTTCATCTACTCTGTCCTTACCAAATCAACTCAAGTGTCCCACCCACTTTGTAGCCACACACATCAAACTCATAATCTTTTTTTACACAAAAAAAGGTTATCGTCGATGAATATATTAATTTGTTGTTAACATTAAGAGGCGATTATTATTCTCATGTTTAATTATCTTGAAATTTGAAAGCATTTACACAAAAATATTATTTTATCATGATTTTGGATAACAACAAACATTAAAATCATAAAAAGATTACATAACAAACGAGTTGAAGCCTTAAGCTCCATTAGCCATCGGTGATCCAGCCACCGGCTATATCTTTCGATCAGTCATCGACTTTAGCTTACACGACGGCATAGGGTGATTCCATCACCCACCGGAAGCTGGCAGATCTCCACTCTCGGATCAACAGCCAATGACTTGTTAAGTTCTAACACGAAGTCTCTATAATACCGAACGTATTTCCTTAGCGGCGCATCTGGTGGGGCCACCAACGATCCATTCCAGAGAGTGTTGTCATAGCCGATCACTCCTCCAATCTTCACTAGATCAATTAATCTTTTGTGGTAGTTAAGATAATTGTCTTTATCAGCATCCACGAATATAAAATCAAAACTTCCATGTAATTTTTTCTGCAAGTAAAACAAAACAAGAATTTTTTAATATATATATATATAAACTAGGGGTTACAATCATGACCCATTTTTTAAAAAAATGAGTTGATTCGGTAAAAGGAATTTATATACATGTTCATTTAGGTTAACTAAAAATATACAACGGGTCAATCTGAGTCGACTCAACGCGTCAAAATGGATCAAAATTGTTAAAAAATGCTAATTTAAAACAGATTCAAAAGGGTTAGAATATACTTACATCTTCGATCATTTGATCAAGAACAGGAAGTGCAGGACCTTCTCTAAAGTCGATCTTGTGAGCAACACCAGCCTTCTCAATGATCGGAAGACCGATTTCATAATTCTCACGGTTGATATCCAAAGCCAATATCTACACAACAATATAACTTTATTAATATTCAAAACCCCTTTTAGTAATTTTATTCAATGATAAACGCATCAAAATCACAATATTAATCACCTTTCCATCATCAGGCAAAGCTAGAGCCGTTGACAAAAGCGAATAACCAGTGTACACACCGATCTCCATGGTGTTCTTCGCATTGATGAGCTTCAGAAGCAAGTTTAAAAACTGCCCTTCATCGGCAGATGTCGTCATCAAGTTCCTGTAATTCATACCATAAACAAACAAATCATCAACCTCATGATCAACATCAACAAACTCATCGATTTTCAATGAAACAGTGCTTGAATTCATGCATAAATTTGCTAACTTACCAAGGGTGTTTAGCAGTAACCTCACGTAGCTCTTTCATGGGTGCAGGTTCCCTTGGGTAGACACTGGTTTCAAGAATGTATTGGTAAAGTGCATCGCTTTGAAGAAGACTCTTGTGGCCAACTTCTTGGTGTTTGGCCGGTTGACTAACGCCGCTGTCGTTGACCGCCGCCATGTGATCGGATTGTAAGGTGAATTGAGACTAACAAACAAAGTGGTTTTGAAGATACAATTGAAGTGGTGGTGAGCCTGAAATGAAAAGAGAAGGAGAAGGGTATATATAAGGGTTAGAGAAGGGTTTGGTGGTTGGTTGGTTGGTTGGTGAAGTGGGTGGAACTTTGGTTTTTTGGGTTTAGTGGTTGGCAAGGAGTTGGTGACACACCTTTGTTTTTATTTTGTTATTTTGAAGTATTCATATATTCTCTTTTATTTAACTGATTTTAGATTTGATCAGAGGTATAAATGGGGGGAGCCAAGCTATTGTTTAGTTGAACAAAATTGGGTTCGAGTTTGAAGTTAAATGAGTCACTTCAGTTTAATTTGTTTAGTATAACAAGTTAAAATGTTGAGCTAGAGACTAGTTTGTAAAATGCTTGAGCCAGCTTGTAGCTCATGAAGCTAGCTCGTTTGTTTTAATAAAAATTTGATTTTGTTTCTTTTAAAGATATAAATGACAAATAATAATATTTTAACATACGCATAAATACAAACTTTATGCGGTCAAAAAGAAATATAATACATAATTTAAGATCTAGGGCTAGGAATTTTTGGATTATAAAATATATTAAAATTGTGTGTTATAAATTTTATATATTAATATTTGGTTTTAATTTAAACAAGGCAACAAACAACCTGACATTGACTCGGGCTCGGTTCTATTTGTTTATAAATCAAGCTGAATTTAAGCATGCTTTTTCCGAGTAAATTTTAAGTGAAATACGAATTTTATTAACGATAGATCTTATATGATACTTATTATATATTTAAATTATGTGATTGCATTTATTATCAGTAATATATACATCATTTCGTAATTAAATAAATTCCAACATGTGTATGGCGTGAAGAAACAATTAATATTAATACCAAGTTGCATAATGATTAAATTGGTACTTTTTAGAAACGGAGTCCTTCTTGTAATAATGATGCTTGTATAAATTTTTTTTTTTTAATAAATGTAGACATAAGTCGTATGAGGACTGAGGTGTGTAATTTTCAAAATTAATATATTATATTAAAATGAAAAGTATTAATTTGATAAAATGGGTTGAGGTTGGTAAAGTGCATAAAAAATCAAATAAATGGGTTTGGGGTGGTGAAGGGCATGGAAAAAGTAAGATAAAACTAAAATCATTATTTATTTACAAAATGCCAGCGGGACCCATTCACCAACTTTCATGCTTGGTCCAAGATGTGACTTTCACCTAATATCTCGATTACACTAAGTTTTATAATTTTAAAGAAAATAATACAAATATTAGAAAAGGCTACCATTATATAATTTTTTTTATCTTTTTAAACAATAAATCTATCTTACTCTTAAATTACAATTCGCGCATATATATATATATATATATATATATATATATAATATATATATACATATACATATACTAACATATACATATACATATACATATACATATACATATACATATACTATACATATATTATACATTATATATATACATATATATATACAGATATTATATATATATCATAATATACTATATACATATATATATATACATATATATATAGATACACACATAATATATATATATACATTAATATATATATATATACATTAATATATATACACACATATATATATGGTAGGGTTATCTTGAAAACTAGGTTTTTTTGTGATAATTCTAGAAATCAATATAAGACACACATGTCATTTTCATCTTTTTTTAAGTGTTCATAACTTTTTTTCACGATATTATTTTTTTAAAAAAATTTCACCATTAATTTCAATATTTTTCATCTTTACAACACGCGCGCACGCACACACACACGCATATATATATATATTGAGAACTCACTTTTTTTTGTAAGAATTCTAGGAACCAATCTCAACCACTAGTTTTCAATGACAAAATGGTAATTAACAAAAATATAATAAAAAAATTATAAAACGAAAAATAACATAAAAATAAAAAAACATAAAAATATTTCTATCGTTTCCCTCTTTCATAAAAAAATAAAAAAATTTATAAAAATAAAAAAAAAACTCGTTTTTTACGAAATTCATGTTACCTATGTGTAATACCGGATTTACACATGTGTAAATCCGGTATTACACATGTGTATAACCAGATTTACACATGTATAAATAACGGGTGGACGATTTTAAGAAATATATATATATCAATATGGTAGGCGTTGGAAAGATAAAAAATACTTAAATTAATGGTGAATTTTTTTAAAAAAATAATGTCGTGAAAAAAAGTTATGGATGTTTTAAAAAAATGGTGAAAATGACATGTGACTTGCATGTGATGTAACTTGTGTGGCTCATATTGGTTCTTAAAGTTCTTACAAAAAAGGATGGTTTTCAAGATAACCATACCATATATATTATATATATATATTATATATATAGAGAGAGAGAGAGAGAGAGAGAGAGAGAGAGGGAGAGAGAGAAGAGAGAGAGAGAGTGAGAGAGAGAGTGAGAGAGAGAGAGAGAGGGATCAAATGAGAACTCACTTTTTTTTATGTGAACTTTAGAAACCAATCTCAACCACTAGTTTTCAATAACAAAATGGTAATTAAAAAAACATAATAAAAAATTATAAAATGAAAAATAACATAAAAATAAAAAAATAAAAACACAAATATTTTTCTCTCGTTTACTTCTTTCATAAAAAAATAATAAAAAATTATAAAAAAAAATCTCATTTTTTTTATGAAATTCATTTTACAAATGTGTAATATTGGATTTACAAAATGTGTAAATCCAGTATTACACATGTGTATAACGATTTACACATGTGTAAATGACGGGTGAATGATATTTTTTTAAAAAAGTATATCAATATGGTAGACCTTGGAAAGATAAAAAAATACTTAAATTAATGGCGAATTTTTTTTTGAAAAAATAATGTCGTGAAAAAAGTTATGAACGTTTTAAAAAAATGATGAAAATAGGATGTGACTTGCATGTGATGTAAATTGTGTGGCTCATATTAGTTCTTAAAGTTCTGACAAAAAATAGTGATTCTCAAGATAACCCTACCGTATATATATATATACACACACACACACACTTGTGAAGATTTAAAACTTGAACCTTTTTATAATGATACTTCTAGAGGCAAATTCTCTGTCATTGGACTAGCAATCCCGTTTGTTTTCTATCTTTTCTAAATAGGTTATATTTGAAGTTTATGTATGGGAGTTTTGGGTAGATATGGTACATTGGGCATCCATATAATTTCAATTATAAAATTTATTTAAAGGTCTAGTTTTTTTTATTTGAAAACCTTATTGATAGACTTGGATATTAAGTTGGTCAAATTGTTCCATTAGTCAAAGAATGCTCTCACGATGTGCACCTCACTATCTAGCTACGTGTTAATATGTGCCATTTACTCTTGGTGTGTTCAAAACTAGTAGTTCAAAAGAAGTACAATTTAGTATACCCTTATGTATGAATGCCCTAATATGTTATTGGAACTTGTCTTTTTCATTTCCGGACTGAGCATAAGCAATGTGTATGCTTATCGGCCTTTCTACGGTTGTAGACTTGTAGTGTTATATCCACATCGTTTCCTAGCTTATATGTTTTCACCATATTTTGAAGGTTATTGTGACAGCTGATGCGAATTACACATTGTTCCATTTTTTTACTTGACAAATGCCGAGATAAGGAATATCTCGACTCATATATCATCGACTTGTTTTAGATGTATCTATTGTGAAGAGAGAGAAAATCCAAAGTTAAACATGATTGGATAGGAGTAATCCAAGATGGGTAACATTCTAGAGAGCATCCACTCAAGCAACTAAAAACGAATCTGTGTGCCCTACTGAGCAAACAAACAAAATTGGTTGGTATGAGAGCTTAGATTGATGTTGTTAATGGTTTGATAGTCCACTCATATTTTGTTTTGTTTACAAGGGTGAGACGAATGTCATTGAGGGATATGGCTAGTCCCTATGTGATGTTTGTGACACCTTAAGCAAATTTCAAATCATTCAGTTATGTCCACACGAGAGATACCAGACTATAAGAAATGTACTGCGTCAAAATATCACCATCGCATTTAAAGACATTGGTTGTAAGTAAGAGGAAAACTCCACTACTAAAAACAATTTGTGAACTTATTGGTTAAAGTGAACGGTATTGATTGGTATGAGAAGTCAAATGTTACAACTTGATCTTTGAACTACGAAGGTTAGAGGAATTCCACTTTTAGTTATGTTACGTTTTGGTTACAAGAAACTTATTAAGTGAGTACAAATGGTACCCTCAGCCAAGGTAAGATGTTAAAAAGACAAAGAAAAAAAGATGAAGCCTTGTTTGATGATAGTATGTGAGATCTAATGTAAGGGATTCACTTATGCTAAGTTCTTGGTGAGGTTTTTCAAGACACCAAAAGTTCATGTAGGTTGATTGTTAGGGTCCTAGTGATCGTACCATTTGATGTAACATAAAGGATTACTCTAGTGTAAGGGAATATCCTTTTTTATGATTATTTACGACCTTTAAAATGTTTTGTACAGGTCTTAAATGGGTACCTATATTGATATTGAAATAGTTTGGGCCAAAAAACAAGGCACAAACACAATAGAAAAGGTTTAATCCCTAAATGCATCAATTCTCAACCGGTAAACACCACCCCTTTAAGGGAGTGTGGTTTCACGCTAATATTCCGAGCATGGTCCCCTTCAAGTAGGTGAGAGAAATCTCTCTAGGTTAATTGGGAGATTTCAAGAAAAGGGTATCCTTATTGTCACACCCTTAATTTCCACCAACGGGGTATTACCGTTAGACGTGTGACATACCAGGATCTCAGCCATTAGTTACACCAAATAACACATTAATTACAAAACATGATTACACGTTAACGTTTGAAATTTCCAAAATCAGAGTTAATAATGTAAACATAAGAATAATTGCGGAAGCATAATCAATCTTAATTTAAAATGGCGCAACACTCGCAAACCAATTAAATAAAGTCCATAGAAAATGTAAGTGTTTCATTTGACCCATATGATGATAAATACATGAATGAGATGTTTTAATCGTGCGTACATTGAGAACCTGAAAGAAACATGCTAAAGTGTCAACACAAGGTTGGTGAGTTCACAGGTTTTGATAAACAGAACATAATAGTAGCCGATAGAGTAAACAAAGTAATATCAGTAGATAGCTAGTCTACTTAACAAGTTACATAGGGTATGAAGTTCGCAACCGAAGCTGACAATGTAAATGAAGGCCTCGGTTGTGGATACCAGACCACAGCAATAGAAGTTAGGTCAATTAAAAACCCGGTGACGTGTAGTCGTGCTAGTGCGACTAGCCCGGGTGGGGTTAGGCAAACACTACAGCTCCTAGTTCTAGATCATGTGTTGTGTAGTTTTTCTCATGCACCTTGAGCGGTCTAGATGCAAAGCAATGACATTGTTGTGTTGCATCAGTACACATCCCAAACCCTGGATGGATGCATCACAGTAAACAACAAAATCATCAATCCCTTCTGGAAAAGCTAGGATCGGCGCGCTGCAGAGTTTGTCCTTAAGCGCCTGAAATGCTGATTCTCTTTGCTACCCCATTTGTAGATGGTTCCCTTGTGTGTTAGGGTAGGACAGTCAAAGGTTGTGCCAACTTTGTGAATCCTTCGATAAATCGCCTGTAGTAGCCCGTCAAACCAAGGAATTATCGCACTTCAGTAGGCGTTTTCAGTGTCAGCCAATCCTTAATTGCTTCAATCTTAGAAGGATCTACATGTATTCCCCTTTCTTTCACCACATGCCCAAGAAGTTGCACTTCTCGCATCCAGAAGTCGCATTTTGAGAACTTTGCATAAAGTTGTTCATTCTTCAACAGATCCAGAATGATTCTTAAGTGTTCCTCATGATCTTTCTTATTCTGAGAGTAGATTAGTATGTCATTAATGAAGACAATGATAAACTTATCCAAATAAGGCTTGCAAACACGATTCATGATGTCCATGAAAATTGCTGGGGCATTGGTCAGTCCAAAAGGCATAACCGCGAACTCAAAATGTCCATAGCGAGTCCGGAATGCCGTCTTCGGGATGTCTTCCTCCTGAACTCGTAACTGATGATAACCAATTCAGATCGATCTTGGAATAGTAGCTTGATCCTTGAATTAGTCAAACAAGTCATCAATGCGTGGAAGTGGAATATGTTCTTGATAGTCACCTTATTAAGCTCTCGGTAGTCAATACACATCCTAAAGTCTCATCTTTCTTTTTCTCAAAAAACACTAGAGCTCCCCAGGGTGAAAGCTTGGACGTATGAATTCTGGTATAGAAATTCCTGCAACTGCTTTGACAATCCTGTAATTCGTTCGGTGCCAAGTGGTACGGTGCCCGAGCAATCGGAGCAGCTCCCGGTGCTAACACATCTGAAACTCTACCTGCCTGTATGGGGGAAGGCCAGGTAAGTCTTCTATAAATAATTTTGGGAAGTCTTTAACTACAGGAATGTCTTCAATGCCCTTCTCATCCACTATCCTTTTCTGTCACTAATGCCATGAGGGCGAATTATCCCTTCCGAATACATTTCTGTGCTTTCAATAATGAGAAGATGCCGACTACAACATCCCTTTTGTCACCTTCTACAATGAGTGTCTCGCCACTAGGAAGAGGTAACTTAATGAGTTTGTCTCCATAAATGATCTCTGCTTGGTTCTTGGATACCAACCACAACATCGTAGCTACCGAGTGTATCAGGATCAGATTGTAGCAGCTGTAGTTCTACCATCAGCTATCTCTATGGTAAATTAGTACTTAAGTCAGTAGGCACTACCCTAGCAAATTATTAAACTTATGGATACGTAGCTTCTGTCGGCACCCGAATAAGAAAAAAAACTGAGGCAAAACAACCATTCTATCGGTTTTCCTTCTTCTTGAGCCTTGGATAGTTTCTATGAAATACACAGATTGCCACACTCATAACATCTCTTTGTGCTTCTTGTGGCTGAGGTGATTTGGCCGGGATGTTCACCACGACGATTCTTAATGGCATGACCGAATTTCCTACAGCACTCACAGATGTTCTTATTGCATGGCCCATTGTGATGCTAGATGCACTAGTTGCAACGGAAACACAGAGAGGTGACGGGTGGGGTCATCATAACACTTGCCAATCGATCATGCACCAAATGTAGTCAACCAGGAAAATCTAATTTGAATCCCACCGTTGGGAAAGGTAACATACGGTGAAACATGATAAATACCAAATGAAATGAATGCTAGAATGTTTAATATGCCAAGACTCTAAGTCTTAAGGTCAATCCAATGATTAGAAAATACATATGCAGAGAGTATCATTACTCCATTATTACTTTTCAAGGACCTCGCATGTTGCAGATAGATAGTATTACGCGATCACTGAAATGCTAGAAAGAGCAATGTCACATAGAGACTAGGACTAATGCCATAATATGAATCTCATTAAGGCTCGAGGTAAATGAGAACTTTCATATGAGTAGAAATGAAGGATTGTTTCCATATTAATAGTGAAGTTTTTATGAGGATCGAGACTCTCTTGGCCCAAAGTATAGAAATGAAAATTTATACGACTATGACCATTATCACCAGACAGAGTTTGCCAGACTTCTCATGCGTGACAAATTACAATTACGTTTGCACCGTAATGGTAATTTGCTTTGCATGGTCACCTCGGGGTTCTCTATCCAAGCTAACATACCTTGTCAAGTATAGAGTGTTGTCAATGATAGAAGTATCAAAGATATTGTCATTGAACCAAAGGTCAATTAACCAAGGTTGTACGAAGAAATCAGTAAGGAAAACATTCCTTGAGCAAGAAACCATCAATGTACTCAGATTAGATGGGTAAAATAGTATTATCGTAGTGAACCATGATAGGTTGTCTCCCAATGTCTATGATAACCACCAGCGCAGCTATTTCCTACTCCACAGTGCAGGGAAGAGAAGTGGCAAGGTAGGTAGAGAAAATATGAAGAATAGCTCTTGTTTGAGAAAGCATACAACAGGAGGCAAAACATGCTCTCGATGAACCATCCAAGTTAGGTCCCAATGGTATTGTACCCGATTCTGAAGGTATGATGTAAAAGGTATGATAAATCATATTAGTAATTAACCTTCCGTGACTCACCATAACTCTGAGTCACCCGCTCTAAGGAACAGGCGGGGTGACAAGGGGAATTAGGATGAACTAGCCTTTTCCCCCTTAGACTTAACATCAGAAGATTATGAAACCATCCCTGTAGTCGAACGCTCACAGGAGAGCAAAAGCAAGTAATCCAGCAAGGCAAAACAAACAAAGCCAACAAGTAAAAGTAAACGTGTCTATATGCGTGTAACTAAGGCATCAGGCTATAGTCTAAATGCAATGAAAATGAGATGCAAATTTTAATTTAGTTCGCTATAACCATTGGCTCTGATACCAATCTGTCAACACCCTCAATTTCCACCAATGGGGTATTACCGTTAGGCGTGTGACATACTAGGATCTCAGCCACTAGTTACACCAAACGACACATCAATTACAAAACATAATTACTCGTTAACGTTTGAAATTTCCAAAATCAAAGTTAATAAGGTAAACATAAGAATAATTGCGGAAATATAATCAATCTTAATTTAAAATGGTGCAACACGAGCAAACCAATTAAATAAAGTTCATAGAAAATGTAAGTGTTTCATTTGACCCATATGATGATAAATACATGAATGAGATATTCCTAATCGTGTGCACCTTGAGAACCTGAAAGAAACATGCTAAAGTGTCAACATAAGGTTGGTGAGTTCACAAGTTTTGATAAACAGAACATAATAGTAGCCGATACAGTAAACAAAGTAATATCAGTAGATAACTAGTCTATTTATCAAGTTACATAGTGTATGAAGTTCGCAACCAAAGCTGACAATGTAAATGAAGGCCTCGGCTGTGGATACCAGACCACAGCAACAAAAGTTAGGTCAATTAAACACCGTTTGACGTGCAGTCATGCTAGCACGACTAGCCCGGGTGGGGTTTGTTGTGACCTTCGTACTTTTATTAATTTTTGTTAATTCCATTATCTCTTGCATGTGTTATGTATGTTATAAATACAAATACAATGGTTCATTTTGAAATTTTATTAAGCTTGATCTTATTGGTATTGTGACTTGTTTTGATTAATAATTAAGTTAAATAATAATAATAATACTAATAATAATAATGATAATAACAATAATATAATAATATAATAAATAATAATAATAATAATAATATAATATAAATAATAATAATAATATAATAATAATAATTACTATTGGTGATAATGTTTAAAAATAATTTTAAATAACTAAAAAATTTTAGAATAATAAAATGTGCATGAAATATCAAGGATAAAACTACAAGGACTAAAACTGTAATTTTCCTTTAAATTAAACTTTGAATGAATTTTATAAATCTTAAAACCGCAGGGACCTAAGTGTAATATTTTAAAAACCCAACCCCCATCCCGTTTTCCCGGTGACGGCCGGCCGACTCCGGCGCGGCTCCGGCTAACTTCACAAACACTGCGAAGCATCATTTTAAACACCCCAAAACCGCACTATTCAAAGCATCAAATCATTTCAAACCCGCACATGGATGTTAATTCGATTTTAAACACAGTTTGATTGATTTTACAACCGGAAACGAAACTATCTCGAATCAAAAAACGTTCACCCCTTAAATCCCAATAATAATGCAATTAATCGAGTGTAGAAGTCGGTTAATCAAATGGAACTTAATGGGACGATTAATCCCACCTGAAATAGTCTTAAGCCCATCAATCGATCCGTAACCCCGACTTAAACCATAGTGCCATTGGACATTAAATCGAACAAATAGAACTATAAATCGAGGCAAAACGTTCCATTCGAGTTTCCTAGTCCATCTGTACACTCAATTTCACTTAAAACCACACACACACACTCGATTTCTTTAATGAAAAACTACAACATGTTGATCTCCTATTCCCTCAATCAATCGAAATCAGGTTTTATTACTCGATTTCACATGGGGAACAAAAGCCCATGTAATTTCATTATCGAATTCGAATTGGCTCGATTCTGAATTCTAGGGTTCAAGAGAGAATTTGGGGATTTTGCTTGAATTACCTTTTGTTACCTATTTCATAAATCAGAACACAAATCGGGGCCTTGACCCAGTGGTTTGGTCGTGGATTCTTGGCTACGGACCCGGGTTCGAACCGAGTCCCAGCCTTTATTTTTTTAAAGGTCTTTTAATTATTAAAATTTTTGAAAAACTTTTAATATTATTAATCAAAAAAATAATTTTTAAATCAGAAATATATAAAACCATTTCTTTTTAAATTTCTTAGGAAGTTAATTAATAAACTCTTATAATTTTATTTTAAAAATTATAAAAATAGTTACAAAATATAAATTTAGTATTAAATTTAATTTGTAATTACATTAGTTTTTTTTTTAAATTTCCAAAAGGATTTTAATTTAGTAAATCCTTCTTTATAAAATATATTTATAAATTCATGTATATTTTATGAATATGTACCTATTTAAATGTGCATCTATTATAATTAATAGAATTATCATAATCTTTTAAAACTACAAATTTACTATGTTATTAAATAGTAAATAATACCCCTTTTGATAATAAAAGTATAACTTTTATTAATAGTGTTAATCACTAAATTCTTGTTTAAATCATTTAATTATCAAAATAATAATAAAATACATGTATTTAATAACATAAAAATCATGGACTAACGGTTTATAAATAATAATGCCAAAATCACCATGATTAATTAATACGACGTTTCATTTAGGTTGAATGTTATCGTATCATCGGAATTTTATACAAGACTTTTTATTTGCCATCCTTATTATCCATGTGAGTTTTCATATCTCACTTTATATTATTTCACACTTTTGGGGCGAAACATGTTAACCTTCACTTGAAACACGTTTTTACTCTTGTAACACTTATGCAATTCATCTTGTTTTGTCATGGTTATTTGAACTCTTGTAACTATCATGTGATGACTCTTGTAAGATACAATTATTAACTATTGCTAGCCTAGCGACGTCATTGATCTATGGGCCTGACAAGCCTATTTGGTGCTAAAGCCGAGGTATTGTAGGCTCCTAGTGTCGTATTCTTGAGCACTATGGGAACCAAGTACACTTAGCTAATCGTTTAATCTTGTAATGGTCATATTTGTCAAGGTTTGATTGTTACATTTGTTCATCAATCTTTATTTACTTTATTCAATAACCTATGATGTGAAATGCCATCTTTTGATATATATACTTATGTATGATAAACCTATGGAAACAAACCAACATATTGTTGAACAGTATTTTTAACATGTTTCAGGAAATGATACTGCATAACTTGCTTGAAGACTTGTTCACATCTAGGATTGGACCTAGATAATAATAAAATAACGTTTATGTCACTTGACACTTTAGGAAATTTTATTTTTGTTTTGTTTGAAACTTATGTTATTTCTTTATTGTATGTTACGAACCTTGGAAATTAATATTATTGACACTTTGAATTAGCGTTGTGTGGCATGAACAATCTTAACCCTCACACCTCGGCGTTTCCTCCGTTAAGGTTGGGGTGTGACAGATTGTTATCAGAGCCTATAACTATAGGGATTTAGGTTATTAGAAATGGTGGCCTAGACTATGGTTAAACTAGGGACCCTTACACGACATTTGTTATAATCTTGTAAATATGCTTATCTGTATATCACATGTTGTTACATGTTGCATGATAAATTCTTTATGTGCTATTTGTTTATATTTAGAAAATGGTTCCTTAGGGATATGACTTGAACCTTTTATACCCCAACTTCCTAATCCTCTTCTTATGCCTCTAAGTTCTACTGCGTCTAATCTTTTTCTAAATCTTATTCTCGACTACGTGTGGAAATCTACGCATCTTACGAATGGAAAAATTCCTTAGACGATATGTCTAAATCTTGAAAATCTCATCGAGGTTTTAATTCTAATAGCCTTAGGGAAGTGTGTGACACATAAACACCTATATTCTGGATTTTCTGGCAAAAGGTCCTCGGGCTAAGGCAAGCATTTCGTATAAATCTCATTGCGAGACCTGTTATGCTTACCTGGGGATTTCTGGGATGAGTGCTAAATTATGGTCAACATACACATCTTCCTCAGGGTAATTGGTATTAAGTCACCTCGACGTGTCCATGTTCCTATTGGCTATGTGGTACCAAATGGAACCATCCTGGTTATATTTAAAATGTCAAAAATTCTTGATTTCCTGAACTGGTTTATCTCCGAATATTAATATTTTTCTTTATATCTATCTTATAGAATGTCTCGTCACTAAGGAAAGCATGTTACCTCCGACCGCAAACTTGCCGCGATGATGGTTGCTGAACTTAGTAGCACCTTAATAGCCAATAACAGCAACAACGCCAATGGAAACAATGGTGGTGATGGCAACAATGGTCATGGGGAGAATAGCAACAATGGTCTGCTATGCTATAAGTGTTCTGCAACAACGGGCGCTTACATGGTGGAATAGTGAGAAAAGGAACCGAGGTGCTAAAGTTGCCTTGGCGTTGTCTTGGGAGGAGTTTAAGGACTTAATGGTCCAAAAATTTTGCCCAAGAAGTGAATTGCAGAAACTAGAGGAGGAGTTCTAGAACCTTAAACAGGACAGTGGAAACCATTTGGCATACTCTACCCGTCATCACGAACTGACCATGCTTCTACCACACATGGTGGATATCGTACCCCGAAGCATCAAGAAATTTATCAAGCGGGTACCGCCTCAAATCCAAGATGCTGTGGTGAGAAGTAGGCCCACAATCATGGAGGAGGCGATCAATATCACCGTCCAGCTCACTGAAAATCATATTAAAGCTGGCACATTGACGATAAAGGGTGCCAAGTCAACCGCAAAGGTGACTCCTGAAGCAACAAAGGAGGTGAAAGCTGAATCATCATTCAAAGGCAAGAAGCGCAAGTTCACACCGGCCCGCAATTATGTTGTGACAGCACCAAATGCCCCTCAAAGGCAAGCTGTCGCTAAAAATGAAGCCCCCGTGGCAAGGGCTTATACTGGACCATACCCGATGTGCAACACCTGCAAGTACCATCATGCGTGAAACACTCCTTGCCGAATCTGCTCGTTGTGTGGAAAGTATGGTCATTTGGTGGCCACTTGCCATCGTGCCCAGAATAATGCTGCAATGGTTGCTAATCGAGCCTGCTACAACTGTGGCGAAACTGGGCATTTCCATCCACAATGTCCTCGCATTGCGGGAAATTTGCCACCGGCTCGAGGAAGGGCTTTCAACATCAATGCCAACCAAGCTCAAGCCAACAATGACGTGGTGAATGGTACGTCCCATTTTCCTTCAATCATTCTTTTATCTTGTAAAATTACTACCTGCTTTCCATGTGCCAATGATAGTTTATTATTTGAGCAGGTATGTACCTTGTAAATAGTAGATATGCCTCTATACTTTTTTATTCGAGTGTGGATAAGAGTTTCGTGTCTTTAGAGTTCGAGCCTATTCTTTCTAACCGCGTTCTAACTTAGAAAGATCCTTTATGGTCAAAGTAGCTGATGGCAAATCTATTGAAGTCGACGTCGTGATACGCGATTGTGTCTTAAGTCTTAACGAGCACGAGTTTCTTATCGACCTTATTCCTATGCAACTGGGGAGCTTCGACATCATTATCGGCATGGATTGGTTAGCCAAACAACACGCGGAAATTATACGCTTCGAGAAGTGCATTCGCATTCCTTTACCATCGGTTGATACCTTAAAAGTCTTTGGGGAGAGATCATCCCAAAGACTCAAACTCATGTCTTGTATCAAGGCCCGAAAGTGCTTGAGTAAAAACTGCGTAGCTTTCATGGCTTACGTAGTTAACACGAAAGCCAAGGGGAAGGAATTGAAGGATATTCCTGTTGTACGAGATTTTCCCAAGGTGTTTCTCGAGGATCTTAGTGGGTTGCCTCCCGTTCGAGAAGTTGAGTTCAAAATCGATTTGATTCCTGGTGCGAACCCCGTGGCTAAGTCACCTTATCGTCTTGCACCGTCTGAAATGCAAGAACTAGCTAGTCAACTGCAAGAGTTGGCGGATAAGGGTTTTATTCAACCTAGCTCTTCACCATGGGGTGCACCCCTGCTATTTGTGAAGAAGAAAGATGGTTCTTTCCGTATGTGCATCGACTACCGGGAACTCAACAAACTTACTATCAAGAACCGATACCCTCTTCCTAGAATCGATGATCTCTTCAATCAACTTCAAGGAGCTACACAATTCTCAAAGATCGATCTACGTTCTGGGTATCATCAACTACGTGTTCACGACAACAACATTCCAAAGACCGCGTTCCGTACTCGATATGGACATTACGAGTTCATGGTTATGCCTTTTGGCTTGACTAATGCACCTGCTGTCTTCATGGATCTCATGAATCGAGTATGTAAACCGTATTTGGATAAATTCATGATCGTGTTTATTGATGATATTCTCATCTATTCCAAGACAAAGACCGATCACGAATCGCATTTTTGTTAGGTCCTCGATCTTTTGAAGAAGGAACAACTATATGCCAAGTTCTCAAAGTGCGAATTTTGGCTCGAAGAAGTTCAATTCCTAGGACATGTGGTGAATAGACAAGGAATTCACATCGACCCTGCAAAAATAAAAGCCGTGAAAAATTGGTGTGTTCCCACGACCCCAACTGAGGTTCGTTCTTTTCTGGGTTTAGCGGGTTATTACCGAAGGTTCATTGCAAACTTTTCGAAGATTGCTAAATGCTTACGGCGCTAACTCAAAAGAATAGACTTTTTGAGTGGGGACCCGAACAAGAGGAGGCTTTCGAGACTTTGAAACACAAACTGTGTAATGCTCCTATCCTAACTCTTCCCTATGGAAATGATGACTTCACTGTGTACTGTGACGCGTCTAGTCAAGGCCTTGGTTGTGTTCTCATGCAATGAGGCAAGGTCATAGCTTACGCGTCAAGGCAATTAAAGGTTCATGAAGTGAACTATAAACTCATGATCTCGAACTTGGTGCCGTGGTATTTTCCTTGAAGATTTGGCGGCATTATCTTTATAGAACGCAATGTATAGTCTACACCGACCACAAGAGCATCCAACATGTGTTCAATCAAAAGGATCTCAACATGAGACAAAGACGTTGGGTTGAGTTGATTAGCGACTACGACTGTGACATTCGTTACCATCCTGGAAGGCGAATGTTGTGCCGACGCGCTGAGCCACAAGATCCACAATAAGACGGTCTCACTTCGAGAAATTCGGATCGAAGGCAATGGTTTGACACGTTGGGAGAATTTGATACCGAGATTCACGTGGATGTTAACGAGGCTACTATCATGCTTCAAAATATAAGGATTGATAGTGATCTCGAGTTTTGCTTCCGCGAGGCTCAACAAGCAGCGTTAGCTGAGGAAGGGAAGGATGATGAACTAGCATCTAACATTCGGTCACAATTGGAGACAAAACCGATGGCATGTGGTATTTCTTGAACCGGCTTTTTTCTAATAGCGACAATCTCCGTCACTTCATCATGAATGAAGCTCACCAAACTCGATATTCTATTCACCCTGGGTCTGATAAGATGTACATGGATCTGCGTGGCAATATTGGTGGCCAGGAATGAAGAAGGATATTGCATCTTATGTCTTCAAATGTCTCACGTGCGCAAGGGTCAAAGCTGAACATCAACGGCCTAGTGGTTTACTTGAGCAACCTGAAATCCCTATGTGGAAATGGGAGCATATATCCATGGATTTCATAACCAAGTTACCACAAACCTCTCGTGGCCATGATAGTATATGGGTGATTGTTGACCGTTTGACCAAAACGGCACATTTCATACCAACACGAGACACATACAAGGTTTCAAAGTTGGTTCGCATCTACATCGATGAAATTGTGAGTCGTCATGGCATGCCGTTGCATATTATTTCTGATCATGATGCTTGATTCACTTCACACTTCTGGTTTTCCATGCAAGAACTCTTGGGTACTCAATTGGATTTAAGCACGACTTACCATCCTCAAACGGACGGTCAAACCGAACGAACAATTCAAACTCTTGAGGATTTGTTACGTCTTTGTGTCCTTGATTTTGGTGGTGACTGGGATACGCATCTGCCGTTAGCGGAATTTTCGTATAACAATAGTTATCACTCAAGCATCAAGATGGCACCATTCGAGCCTTTATATGGTCGCAAATGCCATTCACCGATCTGTTGGACTGACATTGGTGAAAATCTTATTACTGGTCCTGAACTTATCCAAGAAACGACCGACAAAGTCTCCAAAATCCGTAATAATCTTGAGGTGGCTAGAAGTCGTCAAAAGAGTTACGCGGATAAAAGACGCAAACCGTTGGAGTTTCAAGTCGACGACATGGTTCTTCTTAAGGTTTCTCCATGGAAGGGTGTTGTTCTCTTTGGGAAGAAGGGCAAATTAGCCCACGTTTTGTAGGACCTTTCAAGATTTTGAAAAGGATTGGGAGAGTGGCTTACAAACTGGAACTAACTTACGAACTTAGCGGGATTCATTCTGTCTTCCATGCCTCAAACTAGAGGAAATGTTTGGCCGATGAAAATTTGCATGTTCCTTTGGAGGAAATCCAAGTTGACGAGTCCTTGCATTTTATCGAGAAGCCTGTCGAGATTATGGACCGAACGCTGAAGAAGACCCGAACAACTACCACGCCCATCGTCAAGGTTCGTTGGGAAAACAAACGTGGAGCTGAGTTCGCCTGGGAACACGAGGATTACATGAAGAAGAAATATCCCCATCTGTTCGCTTAGTCTCATCTTTAATTTCGGGACGAAATTTTTTAAAGTTGGGGAGACTGTGACCTTCCGTACTTTTGTTAATATTTTGTTAATTTCGTTATCTCTTGCATGTGTTATGTATGTTATTAATACAAATACAAGGGTTTATTTTGAAATTTTATTAATTTTGATCTTATTGGTATTGTGACTTGTTTTGTTATTAAATAATTAAGTTAAAATAATAATAATAATACTAATAATAATAATGATAATAATAATAATAATAATAATAATAATAATAATAATAATATAATAATAATAATAATAATAATAATAATACTATTGGTAATAATGTTTAAAAATAATTTTAAATAACTAAAAACTTATAGAATAATAAAATGTGCATGAAATATCAAGGATAAAACTACAAGGACTAAAACTGTAATTTTCCTTTAAATTAAACTTTGAATGAATTTTATAAATCTTAAAACCGCAGGTACCTAAGTATAATATTTTAAAAACCCAACCACCATCCCGTTTTCCCGGTGACCGGCCGACCGACTCCGGCGCTGCTCCGGCCAACTTCACAAACACCGCAAAGCATCATTTTAACACCCCAAACCGCACTATTCGAAGCATCAAATCATTTCGAACCCGCACATGGATGTTAATTCGATTTTAAACACGGTTTGATTGAATTTACAACCTGAAACCGAAACTATCTCGAATCAAAAACGTTCACCCCTTAAATCCCAATAATAATGCAATTAATCGAGTGTAGACGTTCGGTTAATCAAATGGAACTTAATGGGATGATTAATCCCACCTGAAACAGTCTTAAACCCATTCAATTCGATTCGTAACCCCCGACATAAACTATAGTGTCGTTGGACATTAAATCGAACAAATTGGAACTATAAAATCGAGGCAAAACGTTCCATTCGGGTTTCCTAATCCATCTGTACACTCAATTTCACTTGAAACACACACACACACATCGATTTCTTTAACGAAAACCGATGACATTGTTCATCTTCTGTTTCCCTCAATCCAATCGAAATCAGGTAAATTGAGGACATTTTATTACTCGTTTTCACTTTTCATTGTCGAATTCGAATTGGCTCGATTCTGGATTCTAGGGTTCATGAGTGAATTTGGGGATTTTGCTTGAATTACCTTTTGTTACCTATTTCACAATTCAGAACACAAACCGGGGCTTTGCCCAGCGGTTTGGTCGTGGCATTCTTGGCTAGGGACCCGAGTTCGAACCCGAGTCCCAGCCTTTATTTTTTTAAAGGCCTTTTTGTAATTATTAAATTTCTGAAAACTTTTTAATATTATTGTTAATCAAATAAAAATCATTTTTAAATCAGAAATTATATAAAACCATTTCTTTTTAATTTTTTAGGAATTTAATTAATAAAATCTTATAATTTTATTTTAAAAATTATAAAAATAGTTACAAAATATAAATTTAGTATTAAATTTTAATTTGCAATTACATTAGTTTTTTTTAAATTTCCAAAAGGATTTTAATTTAGTAAATCCTTCTTTATAAAATATATTTACAAATTCATGTATATTTTATGAATATGTACCTATTTAAAATGTGTATCTATTGTAATTAATAGAATTATCATAATCTTTTAAAACTACAAATATACTATGTTATTAAATAGTAAATAATACCCCTTTTGATAATAAAAGTATAACTTTTATTAATAGTGTTAATTCTAAAATTATTGTTTAAATCATTTAATTACCAAAATAATAATAAACTACATCTATTTAATAACATAAAAATCATGGACTAGCGGTTTATAAATAATAAGGCCAAAATCACCATGATTAACTTAATACGACGTTTCATTTAGGTTGAATGTTATCGTATCATCGGCATTTTATACAAGACTTTTTATTTGCCATCCTTATTATCCATGTGAGTTTTCATACCCCATTTTATATTATTTCACACTTTTGGGGTGAAACATGTTAACCTTATATTTAACACACTTGGAAACACGTTTTTACTCTTGTAACACTTATGCAATTCATCTTATTTTGTCATGGTTATTTGAACTCTTGTAACTATCATGTGATGACTCTTGTAAGATACAATCATTAACTATTGCTAGCCTAGCGACGTCATAGATCTATGGGCCTGACAAGCCTATTTGGTGCTAAAGCCGAAGTATTGCCGGCTCCTAGTGTCGTATTTTTTAGCACTATGGGAACCAAGTACACTTAGCTAATCGTTTAATCTTGTAATGACCATATTTGTCAAGGTTTGATTGTTACATTTGTTCAACCATCTTTATTTACTTATTCAATAACCTATGACGTGAAATGCCATCTTTTGATATATATACTTATGTATGATAAACCTATGGAAACAAACCAATAAATTGTTGACATTATTTTTAACATGTTTCAGGAAATGGTACTGCATAACTTGCTTGAAGACTTGTTCACATCTAGGATTGGACCTAGAAGATAATAAAATAACGTTTATTTCACATGACACTTTGGGAAATTTTATTTTTGTTTTGTTTGAAACTTATGTTATTTATTTATTGTATGTTATGAACCTTGAAAATTAATATTATTGACACTTTGAATTAGCGTTGTGTGACATGAACAATCTTAAGCCTCACACCTCGACGTTTCCGTCGTTAAGGTTGGGGTGTGACATTTGTCAAACCCAGTAGATCTACTCAGAATTACCTCGCTAAAGTACATAAATTAACGGTTCGAGAATGAGGACTTAGTTTGGTATAACACTAGTAAGCAAGTGACATTACAGTAATACTGATTAAATGAAAATACATTTTAAACACATGTTTCTTTCCCCTAAAAGAAAACATGTAAAGTGGGGTTGAGAACTCATCTTAGGGTGCACGACAGATAAATGAAACCAAAAATCATAACGGTAACCTCAACCTATTACACAAATAGGTTTATAAGTTTGTGCACAAAACATGCTTACGATGTCCAAATCATATCACACAAAGTTCAACCCAATTCAAAGTATAAAATCGGGCTTTGATAACAATTCACACAAAAATTCATTACAAATCATCTATACACTATCTTGTGATGAATCCACTCGGAGGTACTCCAAGACTCATGGGGTAACTCCCCAAATCATTTATTTTGACCATAAACTCATCAAAATATAAACCATGTATCGAAACACTTGACCTTGTTTGCTGTCAAAAAGAACAATTTTGACCTACCTTTATTAAAAAGGAAATAACTCGATTTTTACACGTCCAAATTGAGTGTGGTTGGACTTTCTAGAAAATAGACTCAAGAATACACAATTTGGACTCATGAAACGAAGTGATTGAGTTTATTATCATCAAGTTACATTGTGCACAAGTTGACTAACAGAATCTGCCAGAATCATGAAACATTCAAGCTTTAGACTAAACATGCATTTTAACAATGTTCAATGACTTCACGAGGCCATGTTATCACTTAAAAGATGTTTGAGCACTCATCCAAGTGTCTTTGCACGTTCATAGGCTTTAGCAAAACTCAAATCATATGATTTATATTCAAACTCTTTCCCTTGATCATTACCCGACCCGATAACTTCATTATCACAAAACGATCGACAAACTCAACCCACTTGCCCCCACTTTAATAGACTTCCAGCCCCTTCATCAACCCTAAACTGGGTTGATATCAACCATAGCGCAAAACCTATGATTTCTAACAAGAAACAAAGCAAAACGTGATCAAATCAAAGGAACACACACACAACACACATGAACAACAAAACACAGCCCCTAGGGTTCAACTTTTACCTTATAATTCGAAGTGGGCAGCAAGAAAATCACGTTCCAGAAGCTTGCGGGTCGAGAGGGTGAGCGTATGAGAAGAGGAGGGGGTCGATTGGGAGAGAATGGTTGTGATCGCGGCGGTTTTGGATGGTGGAGGAGGGTGATCGGCCGAAGGGAGGGAGGAGAGGGGGATTCACGGTCGATGAGGGGAAGATTAGGATTTTTGCATGGAGTGTGTGTATTATTTTGCATGTTAAGGGTCTTTCGTGGGCTTTGGGTTGGGCCGGGTGAACATTCGGTAACAACAACCATTAACATCAAATGCCAACACCTAGCCACGCATAATTTGTTTTCCAAATGTTAGTTGGTAACTACAATAACAATTATTTATTTATAATAATATTTATTATTACTTAATAATCGCAATTTGGTTAATCATAATTTAATAAATCCCCTCATAACGGAGGAAGATTAAGTTAAGGGAATGAGGTTAACCTGAAAACTCGGGTTGTCACACTTATAGTCAAGATCCTTATATAGTCTTAGGGCACTATGGATTCTACGCATTTTGTTACCATGAACTTCTATGAATTTTGTTAGCATGACCATCAAGGGCTTGGACATGATAGGATAGCCGACAAAAGTTACTTGCTTTTTTGTTCATTCATTTATTAAATAAATGAACTTTTTGTCAAACAAATAATCACAATTTTGTTTAGTAGATTTTCTTCTCTAAAAATTAGTACTATTCACATTTAATATATCATAATTAGCAATGTCGGTGGTGGGTCTCATCTTTTTATCACGTGACGCCTTTCTATTGATCCGTAAAAAAAATTATTTTATGTTGATGGTCTTACATATTAATTGTTAGGTAATGGAATTAAGAAAGGAGACATCCGCCAAGATGGTAGAGCGCACCTATGTTATAGCTTCCTACGTGCGTTCATGTCTAGGAGACGGCAGTTACATTCTTCTTTCTTTTTTAGTTATAAATAAAAAAAACTACCGTAACGCGTACCGGTTAAAAACCAAATAAAATATTAAATAGAACTTGGAATATATGCGGCATCTCTACACAAGTATGGATGTAGATGTAGTGTTGGTCAAAGTTGGAGGGACGCATTCTTTATTTCGTTATTTGTGTTCTAAGTCACTTTGACTTCGGTGATGTGCCAATATATGCAAAGTGGACCCCTTCACCCAAGTGCATAATCACGTGCATTTGTTTAGGTAACTTATTTAAAATCTTTAGAATTATATACAATCGACTAAATTCTTTTATATCGTCTGACTAGTTATGTTATGCATTGTTAATCTTCATATTTATGCACAATCAAAAAATAATTTTAAAAATGCTTAATATTTACGAAATATTTACGACATAACGATTGCACCTCAATATATAATCTTTTGAAAAACGAGTTACATTAGGTTTGTTTCAATAAGTTCTAAAGCCATAATTGTTGAAATAAGTGTGTATTTTGGGTTCAATATGTTATATATTATAACTTTTAATTGTTGGCAATTTTTATTTTTCATGAAAGACTGTTTATTTGATGTGAGTTGTTGGAATGTTGTTGTGTTTGTTGAAGCCGGAACCAACTTAGGAGTAGGATAGGTTTGTCATTAAAAAAAATTGGTCTTGTTTCAGCTGTAATAAAGACTTGTCTGGATCAAATCAAGTAGGTGCGGCCTCATTATACTTAGCCGCTCTAGCTTGCTAGTATATACAAAGAAAGAGTAGTTAACACTTACGTGTATTCATCTGCTCAATATATGATCAACATCTCACACATCTTTGTCTCCATCATCTTTCTAGGGTTTTAATCCTCTCATCGTCTGGTCTTAAACATCTCTCTTAGATCATCATATTCTTCATGGCTTCTTATCATCTAGTCTGATCATCGTCATCAAACATGTCTTTTGATCAGTATTCATGTCTTTTAAGGAATGATGTAGCCTTCTTATTATCTTCTCTAGATCGTCATCTTCACTTGTTAGCTTTTGCCTCTAAACCTGCAAAAATGATTGTTCGCAAATAATTGTATTGTCTCTCTTTCATTGTTCAGATTATTATCGAACTTATTTTTGTTTTTATTAACTTCTGTAATTGTTTTTATTCTCAATTGATTTTTGGGTATAAACGACTTTAATTTGGGTTGAATAAAATCAGATTTGATGTTCTTGGCAAAAGTGATGTATTGATTTAATCATTCATCGTTGTGAGTTTTTTATCTGACTAGTTAAATTATTTTTTTAGTTATTTGTATAGGATGTTTAAATGTACTTGTAGTACAGTAAATTATGTATTGAACAAGCGTTTGGTTTAAAATTATTTTAAGAGAATTAACACTTAAAGAAATTAGATTTGAAAATAAAAGTTAAAGAAAATGATCTATTAAATAACTAAAATTTGTAGTGTATGGTTTTGAAAAAATAATCAGATTTGGTTTGTACATTTAAAAAAAAAAAAGTTGAAATGCGATCCGGAAAAATGGTGCCAACGGTAGGGGTGGCGGTGAAGGCAATGATGGAGATGATGATGGTGGTGGCAGTGATGGAAACAATTATGGTGGTGGTGGCGGTTGTAGGAGGAGGGATAGATTTCAATTTCTTTGATTGAATTTATTGAGTATTTGAAAGTATTGTTGAATTCATTACTTTAAGAAATTATAAAAATTCTTTTCAATCCTAAACGGCTTTAGTTCTAAGGAATAAAATCTAAAAATCATTCCTATCTTGTTTGGTTTGTAAAATTCATTGGAGTTGAATATCGAATTGAACTGATAATATGTTTAGTTGGAAAATGAAATGACTCAAAACGAACTTCTTTACCCTTCCTAAAGTAAATAATTTTATATTTTTTCCAACTTGTGAAGAAATTTAACCAAAAGATTTAGAATTTATTATTCTCTCCCTGATGCTACTAGCAACACCATCACTACAACCACCACCACCCCCATAATCAACGCTCTTGTCATGTTGCCATCACCAATCCCACTACCAGAAGTATTGTCCACCCCCGCCTTGAGTAAAACGGCTCAAGTGTTTTGGGCCTTGGAAAGGAGGGCATTATGTTAGGCTAGTTTTACAAGCAAAAAAAATAAAAAATAAAAAAGCTTGAAAAATCTAAACTTTAAGCAAACGCATAAGAATATATTAGGAAAAACATTATATGTACGCCTGATGTGTTATGCAGACTCCCTCATCATGAGATTCATACAATTCGTATTGGCCCATAATGGTCATATGAGTTTGACAAGAATCAAATCTACACATTATGTCTCTAAACGAGCCTAGTATAGCCATACAATGCCTCTTAAACGGGCAGTCTGGACTTATATGACCTGTCTAAGTTTTGAAATATATGTTATTATTATTTTTTGAATTAATTAACGTGATGTTATATGCTAATTTATTTCATCATTCAATTGCTACATACATTACCTAAATTCTTTCATTTCAAAACACATCTACAATCAACCAATTGAAATTAAGATGTCTTTTAATGGAAGAAACAAAATGCATCGGTAAACAAACAGAAGGCGTAAGGGAAACGAATCATCTACAGTCATGGTTGATAACATCCTGACACTAGGAGAGAACAATGTTTGTTATTTTCATAATGAGTTGTCTTGGTAGTGGTCTTAAATTATTGTCCCTTCTTCCACATTAGACATGTTTAATTATGTTATAATATACGGGTCGTAGGCCACTTAACAAAGAATTTTTGGGGTGCCATTTTAGGGTGTTGTGGACACTGTTCCATATGACGAATGATAAGTTCTAAAAATATATCTAGCGAGTATCTTATTATGAGAATTATATACGGTTCTAAAGCTAGACACGTTGTTGGGCTTTTGATCCCTTGGTGATGATAATATATTACACGGCTTCATGTTTTGTTTTGTTAGTTGCACCACCAAACCCGTCTCCTACTCGAATAGCTCATTGCATATCATGCCCCTTCAGATGTTCAGCGTATTCTCCTATCAGTTGAAACTTACAATCTGTATTTTTGGTGCCAGTCTGTCTAAGTTTTGGTGCTCACTTGTATTGTATCTTCACGACCTCACCGGTTGCATTTTTCCTTGATTGTTTGATGACTATAAAGCAACCATTTTCACGTCCTCTTGTAACAGCCCAATTCACCAACTCTTAACGATACCTAAACACCAAAAACAACTGTACGATTGGACTTCTATAAACCTAATAATAAATAACGAAAACATTTCTTCTAACTGTTTGGTTTCATATAACCCCCTATCCATCAAAGATTCACCACAAATATGATCAGGAGGAGACTCACCACCGTTATCACTGTCATTATTATTAGGAGATTGATCGTCTTAATCACCGCCGTAATAGTTAGAAGATCTATCATTGAATATATAGTTGATGTCCCAGTGGAACATCTCTAACGGATTTTCTCCCAGTGCAACATCTCTAACAGATTTTCTTAATAGATTAATGAATGAATTTAAGTAATGAATTGGGAGAATCTCGTATGATTAAATAAATTAATATATAACGACTCATATAATAAGTTTATATGGAATTTTACTTCACGTTAAATAATTGGCAAGTATAACAAGAATCTTACTTGCGTATAACGAGTAATGTTACTTCGTATCAAATAATTCACATAAAAAAAAGTAAAATTAGTTATTACGTTTTCTATTAGATTAGTATTTATGGAACGTTCTTAGTGAAACTAATAAACAACTAAATATTTAAAAGAAAGATTTATAAAACATGATATCATTTTTTCAAAAGAAAACAGTTAATAAAATAATATTTGAAATCTAACTAGTAATCACCATCTCCAAAAATCATTAATTTTGAACCGTTAATCACCATATACGAAGATAATCTGTACTGTTTTCAAAGTATTTGAAGATGGCCGAATGGTAATTTCACTCTGATTTAAAGACGCACAAGACAAATTTTGTTGCTTAAGATATAAGCCTTTTATGAAACAGTTTTTATTTGCCCACATTTATTAAGCTTTTCATAATTTTAATTTAATTCACTATATTAAGTTCTAGTTTAGATACCCGTGTGTTACACACGTTAAAATAAAAAAATTATATAATAAACATTATATGTATAATATAATATATGTTATAAAAAACATATCAACAAAATTATTATAAATAACAAGCATATTTAAATTATAAACGATAGTATAAAAAGACAAAAGATTTTATTATTCATATATACATAAGTTTTTTATATACCTTTTTTAGTATCTTAGATTTAACAATCATTAGCTACAAATTAAACTACATTTTAACAAAATTAAGTCTTATTAAAGTATTTTAATAATGTTATTATTTCTAGAAAGAAATAGTCTTGATTATTATAGTATTAAATGAGAGTTATTTAAAAACTTTTTAAAGTCAGGATATTTACCAAAATTGTAAATTTATTGTGGTGGTGACACACAGAAAATCTTAAGTGGAGTTTAAGCGGAGATGACGTGTACATGTTAAGAAGTAGCCATATGACTTATAATTATTTTGCTTTATTAGAGTAAATTTCCTTATTTATAATAATTTAAATTAACATTTGAACTTACATTTACTATTTATATTTTTATAACTAAATGCTATTTGAATTAAGTATTATCTTATTTAAATATTTAAGTATATAATTACTAAATATTTAAATAATAATAATAATTATAATAATAATAATAATAATTATTATTAGTGTTTAAGAAAGATAGATTAGATTGTCCTTGCCTCAGTAATATTACGCGCACACAGGCCAACCTATGATATATTAAAGTGGATCATTACTCTAATTTTAATTTTAATAAGTGATTGTGATAAATGCATGAGTGATGTTTTGATGTTCAAGGTAGTTTGGTCATTGATATAACATGTTAGGTTTTTTAGTCATCAATGCATTGTTGGTTATTTACATATATATGTAACAAATGTTGATATCTAATTATGGTGAATGAATAAAGCATGAAGTATCTTATATATTTATAACGAAAAGCTTAACTTTGATGAAAAAGTTATTTAAACAAACGATGTGACAAGTTAAGAAAATAAAAAGTGTAATGACCAAGATATGTAACATTGAAGGGAAAGTTTTATATTAGTTGATAGCTTGAAGGGAAAGTATTTATATCAGTAATAGCTTGAGCATAGTTAGAAAGAGTATATTCCTGTTCATAATTAGTTATAGGAATATTAAATTTTAATAATTCAAACATTTAATATTGGTCATTATTAATTCAAACTAACAATTTGAGCAGTATTAATCCTAACTTTTAATTTTGTTACTAATAATGTAATAATCTAACTGTTTGTTAACTCTGCTAGTTTTTATAAGTATCATGTGACGTGGCATGTGACATTGCTTATAATTAAAATAAAAGATTTAGATATATCACTTAATTTTTATGTCTCTTTGTCTCCAAGCTACTCAACCGGAGACAAAATGGTTACGTTAAATAGCTTCAATAAATTATCTTATATAAAAAAGAATTGAGTAATAGATTTGTATTTTCAATTGTAACTATGTTATACGTTATATCACGAGCCACGTCATCTGATACGTTATAAAAAATTAACGGGTTTAACGAACCGTTAGACTGTGAGTGTTATTAGTAACAAAATCAAAAGTTAGGATTAATACTGGTCAAATTGTTAGTTAGAATTTATATTAGCTAACAGTTAATAGTTTGGATTAATAAAATTCAATTTTTCTTAACTATAAGTCGTATAAACAATTGTGGTGTGTTAGCTATATATAATATGAGAGAAAAAGAGAAAGGATTATACGATTTTATAATCACCTTAAATATCATAGTTAAAGCAATATATAAGTTCTAATACACCCTTTGAAGTACACTATCTAATACTGGTTCACGCTCTAGTTAAAAGATATCATAAATAGCATAATCAATCACGAAGAAAATTAATTGTGGCATGCACAAAGAGATCCTAACCTCTCGAATGATATCATCTTGAAAATTAACAATAATTCATCAAGAATTGTTACACATTTTAGTGTAATTAGATTGACCAGTTGAGCAATATGATCATAATATTCATCAAACAACTCAGGGTGTGCGTAGTATACTTTTGCGTTGAGCTTATAGTGATCTTCTGTATCAAAACCTTATAGTTTTTCAAGGGTAAAACTTTTAAGCAGGGTACTAGGAGCAAGGCCTTTGGCTAAAGTCGAGCTGTCAGATCAGTTTAAAAATTTTTATTTTAGTAAAATGACTTGATTAAAAATTACTTTAAACAATTTTTTTGATTGGTCACATAAACACAACTTATATTGATTGGCAAACTTTAAACATGAGTCATGACAAGCCAACAAACCATACCAACTAGATATCTGCTCATCCTACAATTAACACAACCACACAACATTACAAGATAAATATAATTCCAAATTGTGACAACTCAATGAACATTCGATTGTCAAAGAATTCTAACATGGGATATTTAACGTAGTCCCGATAGTCACCCATAAAATTATTTTTCCAAACATTTGAGTAGTAGAAACAAATGTTGTCACCATTTTAAAACTTCATGTTAAATACATAACTAATTGTATTCCACCCGTAGCTTCGTGTTAGGGATAGATCTCTTATATAGGTTTAGATGATATATATCACTCTTATAATCATAATTGTAATTATTGTTCTTAATGATATAAAAATGAATATATTTGATTATAATTATGTTTATGAACTAAATAAATTTATTTTGCATTTCATTTAATATATTCATCTATGATATGATATATTTCAGAATGTATGTGTGAATGTGCAGGAAACATTAAACTGTATCAATTTAAAAAATTGACCAAGTGTTGGAACAACTGCGGATGAATAAAGTGTTCTTCCGTAGATGTTCTCAGGAACATAACTGAAAAATGTACATCCGTGGATCTCATACGGAAGAACAACTTCAGCAGCACAAGAACAAGTACTGTACAACAGTTGCTGCGGAAGACAGACTACCTGCGGAAGACCAATTAACTCAGAAGTCAACATCAAGTTAACCAGTCAACGTGGCAGAACATCAACAACATTAATGACGATTGAAGACGTTTTATTCAAGTGGATATTCCACGTCACATCAACAAATTTTATCATCAATAGAATCATTGTAAATCACGAATTCCTAAGCCGATAAACATGGCGAAGATTCAGATAATGATGATTAGCTTAATTATAGCAACAAAATAGCTAGCAATATAACAGAATTAGATCTCTATAAATAGATACAAGATCATCAACAGATGTAATCAATATAAATCATATAATAACAGTTGGGATTCATTAGAATAATCAGTATTGTATTCAAGATCAGCAATATCAATAGCAACAAGAAAGCATTACGATCAACATTCTTGAGTTCTCTCGGTTTGATTATTCTTATTTTATTTGTTTGATTCATTGATTTTATTATTATTAATAGATTAAACACCAAGTATTGATAATTCTACGATCAATACTTGTTCAAATCAATTCTGATAATTCCTGAACGATCCTAGGATCACAGGTGGTATCAGAGCTTGGTGCTCATTGATTTATATCAATTGATCTATCAGCTTTGATTAAGTTTAATCAAATTCTGTTTTAAAACAAAACCTCTTTTTTTTAAAGTACTATCATGAGTAACTCAGTTGTTGGTGCTTATCAACCTCCTAAACTGAAAAACAAATCTGATTTTAAAACCTGGAAAATCCGGTTCAGGAATCATGTTAATTATACAGATTTGACTTATGGGCTTCGATTACCGAAGGACCTTATATTCCACCTGCCTTAGGAGCAGATTATAAGGATAATAATCAGCCCATTAGTTTAAAGAATCTATCACCTGATGATGCCAAGAGAGTCAAGATTGACATCAAAGCCTATAGTATGCTTACTATGGCTTTGCCTGAAGAGCTACTGATCAGGTGCGAATCATACAAGACTGCTAACTCATTATGGAAAATCCTCCACACTCTGTGTGAAGGTAGTGATGAGATTAGGAGCATCAAAAAGGACACTCTCTGGGCTCAATATGAAACCTTTCATCATATTCCTGGTGAGTCTGTTCCTCAACAACTGCACAGATTCATGCAGCTTGTCACTGAGATGAATATCCTGGAACTTGAGTATAGCAATGAAGAACTCAACAAAAAGATGCTGCACTCATTGCCAGAGAGCTGGACACAAACTGTGTCCATGTTTAAGAACACTATTGATCTAAAGGCAATAGGCTTAGACACCTTAGTAGCAAAGGTAGAAGCACTGGAGCTGGACGAAAAGACAAGGAACAAGAGTGAGAAAGCACCAATCGCTCCATATCAATTCAAGGAACTGAAGAACTTAGGAAGTGCTTTTATCACCAATGAAGCTGAAGACTCATCCTATGAAGAAAGTGATCAGGAAGAGGAGACTAGCTTTTATGCTGCAAAGTCTTCTAGCTCAAGTTCCCAAGGTAATCAGCACAGAAAGTTCAAATCAAAGGCTGATGAATCAAAGAACAAGAAAAACAACAAGCAGACAGAACCAATTACTGTGGTTCTGGAGTCTAAAGAACAGAAGGCAGCCTTTGCAGCCTTCAGTTCCAGTTTTCAAGCTTACTTAGGAAGCACCCTGACACCGGCTCACTTTTGCCAACAAGACTTAGAAGAACTTCATCCTGATGAAGTGGAGGAGATGGACTTGCAATGGCAAATGGCTATGATTGCCTACAGAGCCAAAATGTATATGAAGAGAAATAAAGGGCTGTTAGTAGGAGGAAGATCAACCAAGATTGGTGTGGACAAGTCCAAAGTTAGATGCTTTAAATGCAATCTATACGGACACTTCTCCAGGGAATGCAACAACCAACAGCAGGCAACCGACCAAAGACAACCTGCTCAGAGGAGTTTCTCACAACCCCAATTAACCAATACATCCCAACCAATAACTAACAATAACACAAGTAAATCCAATGCTAAAGAAACTGGTTTAATCATTTTGCAGGATGGTACTTGAGACTGGAGCATCTATGAGAAAGAAGTTCTTGCTGAAAATCAAGCACTAATGGCCAACATGGAAAACAAAGTTCCTCCAATGGCTACTAAGCTAAGAGAAAGGTTATGTTCTCCTACTTGCATAGATGAGGTAGAAAGATATAGATCACATGCTCAACAGTTAGCAGATAAAGTAAAAGAAACACTGCTTTTAAATGAATCACATGTAAGAGAACATAAACTTTATCAAGTCAAAATAAATTCTTTACAAACAGACTTAGATAAATTTGTTTCTGAAAATTACAACTTAAAGGCACAAGTTGAGCATTTAACTGCATCATTAACAAAATCTATGTCAGATCATGCATCTACTGAGGTGAAACTACAGAAATTCCAACTGTCAGCACATCAGTATGAAAAATTGCTAATTCTCAATTGAGAATAAGCACAAAACAGGGTTGGGATTTCATGCAGTTCCACCACCAGTAAATGATAACTATACTTCTCTACCAGAATCTATGACAAACAGTCTTTCAAATCATTTTGTGTCTAGTACCTTGTCTGAGTCTGAAGATAAAACTGATGACAATCTAACTAATGACACTGAAACTGATTCATCAGAATTAGAACATTCAAATCAAAGCACATCAGAATTTGATCATCACAATTGTGATGATCTAGATGATAATAGTGAATCTGACCATGCTGGTGTGGTTAAGGGAAAAATTCATGTGAAAGAACACACAATTCCAAAAGTGTTAAATGAACCTAAACTACCCTATCCGCCAAAACAAAGAAACCTACTGAAAACAATTCACAAAAGAATTGAACAATTAAGTGAAGGTTTACAAGCAACCAATAAACAAACAAAAGAAAAACCAGCAAAAAGAACCTCTGAAGAAAAGGCTGTGACTTCAATGGATCATCTACGGAGGAGGTCTGTCAAATCCACAAAATCCATGAAGAACAATCAAAAAGGTGCTCAACCAAAATCTAGCAAACACAAAGCACAGAATAAGCACCTGAAGGCTGATCAAGAACCCTTTGACATAATATCAGGCAGAGGTAAGGATTCTTCAGCAGCAAAAATGGAGAAAGAGCATAAGCTACACAAAGCTACCATCAAGAAAAAGGCGAACTTGCAGAAAAAGGCTAAGGCTAAAGCTATCTCCGAGAGTGACTCTGAAGACATGTACTGTAAATGGTGTGATATGCACAACCACAGTACAGAGGACTGCTATTTTGGCAGCTATTGCTCAATATGCAATATGAACAACCATATGACCACTGAGTGTTATTTCAATAAGTATTGTGTTATTTGCAACAAAAATAATAACTCTACACAAGACTGTTTCTTCAACAAGAAGAATAAAACAAAGATCCTGAAGAAGAAGAAAGCTGAATCCTCTGACTCAGATTCTCAATCTTCAGAAGAAGTCAACAGTCCTGCTAAACATCAAAAACAACAAAGTAAACAAAAAGGTTCCAACAAAAAAGAACAGACAAACAAAAGGACAGAAAAACAGAAAGTGCAAAGAAGGACTCCACACAAGAAGGTGGAACTTGAAGGAGAGGATGACTTCTTTGATCACTTTGAAAAAGGCAAACATGTGCCACAGTCAAAATCAAGGGATGTAGAAACTTTCTCTAATTCATCTACATCAAAGAAGGATTCTGCAAAGAACAAAATCACTGATGAAGTTAGCACAAACAAAGATGAAACAACCTCAACTTCATCCCCAACCACAAGCAAACACAAAACAAAACATAATGAACCATCAGATAACAAAACTAACTTAGAAACTTCAAGACTCATACATGAGAAAGTTACTATTTTAGATAACAACGGCAAGCCCAAGACCATTAAGGCTTGGGCTCCTAAGTCTAACTGATCTCATTTTGTTTTGCAGGAACATCCAAGAAGGGCTGACAACAAGTGGTATGTTGACAGTGGCTGTTCCAGACACATGACAGAAACTGTACCCTTCTACAGGACTTCAAACACAAAAATGCTTCATATGTAGCATTTGGTGGGGATAAAAAGGAGGTAAAATCACTGGGGAAGGGATAGTAACTAATGGAGTATTAAAATTTGAGAAAGTCAATTTTTGTGAAAATTTGCAATTTAACTTATTAAGTGTTTCTCAAATTTGTGATCAAAATTATACAACATTCTTTGATAACTCTGACTGTTACATCCTTAAACTGGTTTTAAAATTCCAGAACACTGGATCCTTCTTAAAGCACCAAGAAAAGGTAATACATATGTGTTGGACATGAACAACACATCATTAACAAGCAAGGAGACTTGCCTGATATCTAAATCATCAGAAGATGAGTCACAATTGTGGCATAGAAGGCTAGCTCATTCCAACATGAAAAACATGAATAAACTGGTGAAAAATGACCTAGTCATTGGTATTCCTAAGAAAGAATTTTATTGTTCCAACCACTGTTTATCATGTTATAAAGGAAACAACATAAAGTTTCCCATAAAATAAAAACAATTAACACAAACACAACACCACTAAAGTTACTGCACATGGATCTTTTTGGTCCCACCAATGTGTTAAGCATTGGCAAAAGGCAGTACTGTTTGGTGATTGTTAATGATTTCACTAGATTTACTTGGGTATTTTTCTTAAAACATAAAAGTGAAACATCAGAAATTTTAATGGAGTTCATCACTAAGATAGAAAATCAACTTGATCTAAGAATCAAGATACTGAGAAGTGATAATGGAACTGAATTTGTTAATTATGTCTTAGACTCATTTTGCAGGGATAAAGGCATAGCTAGGCAATTTAGTGCTCCAAGAACTCCTCAACAGAATGGAGTTGCTGAAAGAAGAAACAGAACTCTAATTGAAGCAGCAAGAACAATGCTAGCTGACTCACATCTGCCGATAACATTTTGGGCAGAAGCTGTGAACACAGCCTGCACTGTTCAAACAGAACTTTGATTGTCAAAGAACATAACAAAACACCCTATGAACTTCTGTTTAAAAGAAAACCTTTTATAGGATATCTTAAAGCTTTTGGGTGTCATGTATCTGTATTAAACATAAAAGAACAGTTAGGAAAATTTGCTGAAAAAGCCTATGATGGTTTCTTTGTTGGTTATTCATCAACATCTAAATCATATAGAGTCTACATTCCACATGATAACATAGTGGAAGAAACTCCTAATGTATCCTTTGATGAATCCTTATTCCCACAGTTTGTGAAAGGATCATCTTGGCTATTTGATATAGATGCATTAACTAACTCATTTAACTCTGGTTATCTTAATGTGACAGGTGCTGCGGATACATGTTATCCCTATGTTCCTCCAAATATGGGTGTACCATTGACAGCTGATCCACCAAGAGTCATTACCCAGAAAACCAAAGTGATAATGATCCTAGTACATCAGCACAAAAACACAAAGATGGTTCAGATGTTTTTACTCCATGCACATCATCAGCAATACCCTCTACTTCCGTAGATGTCTCTACTTCCGTAGATATCCCTACTGCAGATGTTGAACGGAGACCCCCCAAAAATCAAACCATATCAGAAAATCATCCCACACCATTGTCACACACAGATATGCCTTGGACAGAGACCATAGCTGATCAAGTACCTGCTACGGAAGACATGTCCACTACCCCGGATGACATACATGTTCCTGCGGAAGCTCAGTCAGCTGCACCAGAAAATGAGATGAACTATTTTGTTGACTCCCCATCATAACTACCCTCATCTCCAACAACCAACATCACAAACCTGGATTCATCCATCCAAGTTAATGATGTACCAACAGTTAGAACACATAAGTATCACCCAATTGATAACATGATAGGTGACCTCAACAGCAGAACTACCAGAAGACAAGGGGGAGCTGCAAACACTTGTCTATTCTCCTGTTTTCTATCTCAAGTAGTTCCACCCAACATCACAGAAGCCTTAAAAGATAACAGCTGGATTGAAGCAATGCAAGAAGAACTGCAGCAGTTCAGGAAACAGAAGGTGTGGAACCTAGTTGATCTCCCTGAAGGCCAATATCCTATTGGCACAAGGTGGTTATTCAAAAACAAGCTAGATGATAGGGGAATAATAATCAGAAACAAAGCAAGACTAATTGCTCAAGGCTACACACAAGAGGAAGGCATAGACTATGATGAAGTCTTTGCACCAGTTGCAAGAATTGAGGCAATTAGAGTGTTCTTGGCATATGCATCATATAAGAAGTTCACAGTTTATCAAATGGATGTAAAGTGTGCCTTCTTATATGGTAAGATTGATGAAGAGGTCTATGTATCTCAACCACCAGGCTTTGAGGATCCTGACTATCCTCATAGAGTATATAAGCTTGACAAAGCTTTATATGGACTTCATCAAGCACCAAGAAAATGGTATGAAACACTGTCCAAGTTTCTTCTAAAACATGGATACAAGAGAGGAACAATTGACCAGACACTCTTCCTCAAACATGAACACCAAGACCTCTTAGTTGTTCAAATATATGTTGATGACATCATATTTGGATCAACAAACAAGAGACTTTGTGAAGAGTTTGAAGCCTTAATGCAATCTGAGTTTCAGATGAGTTCAATGGGAGAATTAACTTTCTTCTTAGGATTACAAGTTCATCAGAAAACAGATGGCATCTTCATCAATCAAGAAAAGTATATCCTTCAAACATTAAAGAAATATAACCTTGTAGACTGTACATCATGCAAAACACCAGCATCTACTATAGATAAAATTGTACCAGATCTAATAGGGAAGTCTATTGATCAAAGATTATATAGATCTATGATAGGATCCTTAATGTACTTAACTGCTAGTAGACCTGACATAATGTTTGTTGTGTGTGTGTGTGCTAGGTATCAAGCAGATCCAAAAGAGTCTTATTTGAATGCAGTAAAGAGAATATTTAGATACCTCAAAGGGAAACCATCACTTGGACTCTAGTATCCCAAAGAAGGAGACTTCAAGCTTTACTCCTATTCAGACAGTGACTACGGAGGATGCAACAACAACAGAAAATCCATAACTGGTGGATGTCAATTTATAGGACCAAGACTTGTGTCATGGCAGTGCAAAAAGCAGACAAATGTCTCAGTATCCACAGCTGAGGCTGAGTACATAGCTACTTCAGCTGGCTGCTCTCAGGTTCTTTGGTTGCAAAATCAATTACTTGATTATGGTTACAATTTTCTTCAAACTCCTATACATATTGACAACTCAGCTGCTATGTTTATAACTGCTAATCCGGTACAACATAGTAAAACTAAGCACATAGAAATTAAATATCATTTTCTAAGAGACTGCTCAGAAAAAGGTCTAATTAAGTTGGTCAAAGTAGATACAATAAATCAGCTTGCTGGTTTATTCACTAAGGCATTTGATTCTGTCATATTTAACTTCTTAATAGAATCATTAGGCATGATCAACTTAGAATAAGTTCATCATATCAACAATAGATATAGGTGTGTACTAACTGTGAACATATGAGACCACTTATGTAAGGCATAGATATACTAAGGACATGATAGTATGCTATAACTGACATATATCCTGCTTTCAAATTAACAACTATCTACTGATCCGATGTGTTGGATCTGTGAATAGGTTCATCTTAAGTGGAAAATCAGGTATGACATGCTCAACTTAAATTTCAGATGACTTCTTATGACAAAGTCATTGTGAGGTGTATATTAAGTAAGTCTAATCCAGATGTGCAAAATTCATTGCCCATGCATACTTACTATGTTGTAACACCTTATAACCTCTATCTTTGCGCATCTTGACTCTCTGTTTTGCGTAAGCAAAGACCTGAGTCATGGGTCACCTCTGTTTTACGTGAGTAAAGACCTGGTGACCTGATGCAAATCATAAAACTCCAAACAGGAGCTGCTCTCAAAAGAATCCAAAACGGATCAACAGTAAAAATATACAAAGAGCATGAATAAACTTTCAGCATTAATAAGATTTCAAAGAAATCTTAAGATAGAGCTTATAATCTACGGAACATGGGTCAAGTGTGATAACGTGATGGATTGGGCAGTTTCTGGAACGGACACACTTTCACAACATCTTGCATGATGCACTCATCTCTGTTCATCACTAAACTAACCACAACATGATAATAAGCATGACATACTCGACATACACTCTTGTTTGAACTTCTGCGGATCACAAATATTTGCAATCTGCACTAGATCAAGTAGTTAACAAACCTAACAATAATCTGCAGGAGTGTGTTAGTGTCATAGTATGATCCTTCAGTCTATCAAACAAGTGCCTGTGCATATGCTTCTCTCTTTTATGTGTTTATTCTGTTAGTCAATGTAACAGTTCACATGAACTTCTCTTATTAAATTTTTGATAAATTCTTAAGTTTCTGATTCATCACAAATTTAGGGGGAGTAATAAATTCATTAAAACCTATGTTAAACATACTGAGTTGAAGAAAATTGGAACTTGAGCACTAACTTGGCTGCAGGCTGAAGGATATCTGCAACAGGAAGCTGCCACTTATACACAATTGGCATGAAGCAAGTCACAAGGTCCAATAGCAAAACATCAAATGAATTGACCATGAGTCAATTCATACAAAGATAAAACATAGACAACATTAAGTTTTCATTCGGAAGATTCGGAAGACATCAAGTTTTCCTTCGGAAGACATTTTTCTTTCGGAAGATAACTTGTCTTCAAAAGTTTGGTGAACTTAATTATCCGGAGAATTCTTGCGGAAGACAGAATGTCAAATTCCGCTGGTGCAATGCGGAAGAAAGACATTATAATTTTCGTAGATGTAATCTTCGTAGATAACCATACTTTGCTTTACTTTATTAATTGTTTGGATATTAATTGCTCTTTGCCTTATTAATTGTTTAATCATTAAGTGCATAGTTATTAATTGTCCATAGTTATTAATAGGCATAGTTAATACTTTGAGGGGTAAAGTGTAAAACCGAGGAGAGAGTAAGTGCAACTGGGTCCCACTGAAATAGGATAAGGTCAAAAGGTAAAACCTCGGAGGGGCTAAGTGTAATTGACAGGCTGTCTGAAAAGGTATATATAAGCGCTTCGACCGTTGGCCTTTCTATCACTTTCAAAAAACCCCCAAATCAAACAGCATCCAAACTGAACACCATAAACCCTTACCAAAATCTCAACCTAATCTCAAGTAGTTACACCTCTCACGTAATCAACGTCGCCATCATGGCTAACCGATTCGTGAAAGAACACAATGTGTGTGCGTATCTAGATCCGAATGTCAATGATGAGTGTAGACCCATCATACAGTACTTAAGAAGATCGCGATTACACTTCGCACTAACTGCCGATCCGGTCATATATCTGTCGCATATGATGGATTTCTGGAATACCTTAGCTATTGAAGAAGGAGATGAAGGGGCCATGATAACCGCAACCATTAGGAACCTACCCCTCTGGGTGAATGAAGGAATCATACGCGGGGCTCTAGAATTAGGAGACGAAGAACAAGGTCATCCGGATGTATTCAACCACGAATACATCCAGAAAGTATTCGACCTGATGGGGTATGATGGTGACTATCAACACGGTGAAATCAAGAAGGGAAGGCTATGTAAGCCATATCGATTCCTATGCCACACATACCTGAAATGCATTTCCAACCGAAAGTCCGGATTGGACAGATTCTCGCGACACATTTCCTCCGGAATCATCGGCATTTTCGAAGGGAGGAAATACAACTACGCAAGATATATAATGAACTGCCTCTGCGACCATGTGCGAGTGCAGAAGGAAGGAAAAATGTTTATGTTTCCTCGATTCCTACAATTGATCATAAATGAACACCTTCCGGAGGTCGAGAGAGTAGGAGATTCGTGTGTGTCGAACCATTTGAGCAGATCACTTCTGAACAAACTATCTGGGATGTACCAAGGAGGGGAGGTACAACTGTTTCTCATGTAATGGATGAGGGTGAAAAGATTCCTCAAGAACTGCTGTGAGTTGAGGAACCACAAACTGAAAGCTCATCAGCCCCATCTGCCACACACTCCCAATATCAAACACCACAACACACTTCACCCAAGTCACCCTAACAATAATCACAGCCACCACCTTCACCCATCCACTTGACATCTTCAAGTGAGAATACTGAACCCATCTGTCTTGACCAATCACCAAGATCAATCAACACTACTTCTACTAAAGTAGTTGGTCAGGATAGAACTCAACCTTTACTCCCACACTCACCAATCTCCATAACTTCTGTTGATATTGGTGCCACAAAGCCCATATCACCTCCACTACCTACTGAACCAATCACCTCTCCTACTCCTACTGAACCCATTGACAGCCCAACACAAACTGAAGAACTACATCTAGAGGAAGATGGTGAAGAGGCTGTTAATGATGAGAATACTGAGGAGATCTTTATAGAGGATGAGACTAGGAGTCAAGAAGTAGAACAACAAGAAGTGGTGGTTGAGATTAAAGCATATGAGAATGATCTGAGGGAGGAGGAGATTAATGTGAGTAAGAGCTACCTAGTAGCTGAATATAACAAACTTGTGCTGAAGGGAAACAAGAGATTGGAGAAAATGAGAAAAATGAGGAAGGATCTGATGGAAAAGGAGAGGTCTGTGAGCGCAAAAGATGCAATAATCAAGAGACTAAGAGAGGAGAAGCAGATGGACAATGAAGTAATTGATGCTCTTCATGAGCTTGTGGTTGAACAAGTAGAACTTCTGAAATAGAAAGATCATGAGATTGAGAAGTTGAAGAGGAAATTGAGTGAAGCTGGAAAGAACAAAAGTGATTCAGAGATGATCACTTACACCAGAAAGAGAAAATATCTTGGAAAAGCAACTGGTGTTGCTGGTGAATCGTCAAAAAGAGCAAAATCAGATTCACCAGAGCTGTCATCCCCTAAGGAAGAAGTCAAGAAAGATAGTAATGAAGAAGGGGAGGAAGAGTCTCCCAAAACTAAGAAAGAAGAAACAGAAGTACGTCTGACTACTGCAGACATCCTTGATGAAAGACCACAGTCATCCATGTTTATGCAATTAATCAATCATGGATTTCCATTTGACTTGGTGGAAAAGATGAACATGGAGGAGATGATTCAAACTCTAAAAGAATTTGAAGCTGTGAGTATGATGATTCCTGTGTGTAACTTTGACACCTTCTCAAAGTTCAAGTCAATGGAGAGAATAAGGAAGGAGTTAGGTCATTGTGACACCTCCGGGCTTACAAAGTACAACATGGTTTGCTGGTTGCAAAGTCACAACCATGACCAACATGAACTCAAAGGAAGAACCATTGGTGAATTAAGGGCGATGATGGAATATGTTATGAAGGTAGAGCTGGATATAGGAGTAAAGTTCAGATCCGGAGCCCCCAATCCTGCTTATCAACAACAATTATCACAAACCCCTGCTGAGCCTACTGTGGTTCAAGCAAAAGACATGCATAAAGGAAAAGAACAATTGATCAGAGAGCCAAGAGATATAATTCCCAATAAGATATGGCCTCTTGGAATAGCTGTGAGGGAGATCACCCAAGAACGACTAAGTCTGATTCAACTTTTTAATCAGATGACAACTCCAAGATCAGCTGAAGACAATCAGATTATTGCATGGAAGTATGATGGTGATTGGGATTGTGCAATGATCAAGAGGGCATCTGGCATGGTGCAATATTTTCAAAGACTAGAGAGCTTACTATCACTGCCAGATATAGACCTTCATATATTACAACGCCTTCCCATCATTAATTATCCCATAAGTCCAAGGGGAAGAAACTTCTCTGGGATTGTGAACAGTCTGAAGAATAAGTTCAAGCAAAATATGATCAGGGAAGCTATGATGAATGATGTTGTGCACTTTAGAAAAAAAGTCAAAGTCTCAGTCCAAGTCCAAACTGGTTAATGATGAATTCTTGAAAAGGATTGTATCTGAAGATAGATTTGCTGCATCAATCAAAACAATAGATGGAAATCAGTTCACATGCCCCATTACTGACTGGGGGTATGTTGAAAGGAATAAAGAACTGGTGCTGCTAAGGAATGATCCTGCTAAGAAGTCAACAAGCATAAGACTTTTTGACCCTGTAGAACTGAAGTTTCTACACCCAAGCTATACCTCTTATCTTCATGATAAACACTTTCCAAGGCTGCAAGATTCAACTGCTCAATATGACTTGTGCTTCTATGTACCTTATTCAAGTCATTGACAAATTACATGCCAAGGCGCACAAGAGGAGGAAGTTTGAAGCTGGGCAGCTGATTGAGTCAGAGATAAAGCCTATAACAGAATTAAGAATTTCAGAACAGGACGAATTAGAGGTGGTGTCAAATAATAGTGTTGTTGCAACACTCACCACTGAAGAGGATGTCCTGGGTATGAAATACAAAACACTGAAGAGGATGAACAGAAGACAAATAAAGTATCAGTATGAAGATCAGAAGACGACTGTAGATTACTTTAAATCAAGAATTTGGCAAGAGTGAATGAACTTAGAGTGCTAAACCAATGATTACTAGAGTCTAAACCTAAGGGGGAGTACTGTTAGGGATAGATCTCTTGTATAGGTTTAGATGATATATATCACTCTTGTAATCATAATTGTAATTATTGTTCTTAATGATATAAAAATGAATATATTTGATTATAATTGTGTTTATGAACTAAATAAATTTATTTTGCCCTTCATTTAATATATTCATCTATGATATGATATATTTCAGAATGTATGTGTGAATATGCAGGAAACATTAAACTGTGTCAATTTGGAAAATTGACCAAGTGTTGGAACAACTGCGGATGAATAAAGTGTTCTTCCGTAGATGTTCTCAGGAACATAACTGAAGAATGTACATCCGTGGATCTCATGCGGATGAACAACTTCAGCAGCACAAGAACAAGTACTGTACAACAGTTGCTGCGGAAGAGTAAATTCCTGCGGAAGACCAATTAACTCAGAAGTCAACATCAAGTTAACCAGTCAACGTGGCAGAACATCAACAACATTAATGACGATTGAAGACGTTTTATTCAAGCGGATATTCCATATCACATCAACAAATTTTATTATCAGTAGAATCATTGTAAATCATGAATTCCTAAGCCGATAAACATGGCGAAGATTCGGATAATGATGATTAGCTTAATTATAGCAACAAAATAGCTAGCAATATAACAGAATTAGATCTCTATAAATAGATAAGAGATCATCAACAGATGTAATAAATATAAATCATATAACAACAGTTGAGATTCATTAGAATCATCAGTATTGTATTCAAGATCAGCAATATCAATAGCAACAAGAAAGCATTACGATCAACATTCTTGAGTTCTCTCGGTTTGATTATTCTTATTTTATTTGTTTGATTGATTGATTTTATTATTATTAATAGATTAAACACCAAGTATTGATAATTCCGCGATCAATACTTGTTCAAATCAATTCTGATAATTCCTGAACGATCCTAGGATTCACACTTCGCGGCGTGATCAAATCTGTTTTAACGTTTTTGAAGGCTTAGAAATGACGGTTTATTGTGGCTGCAAACAACCGTTTACCATGTCAAAACAATAAGCACCAAATTCATAATTTTATCATCATCGTCTAGATGTGAAACAAAATTAACTCTCAGATGCACATCATTAGCAAGCTAACAACATAACAGCCTAACATTAATCGCATAGAACCAATAATACATACAAACAAATTAACGTGGTCAACATAACAGCAACACCAACACAGAATACCAAGGACAGACAGTTAGGGTGCTGGGAGACTCAAAAAGGAGACCTCAACATAACAAAAACACCAACACAGACCACCAACCATAGTCAGTTAGGGTGCTCAGAGACTCAGAAAGGAAACCTCGCTGTGGCTGCATCCTAGACGAATGCCACGCCCAAACAATGAAGACCTAAACTTCCTTAGTATCACAGTCTCAACCAAATCCAATTAAATTAGGCAATCAATCGTGATCTACGGTCACATATATTCTTTAATTAACGTTTAAAAGGCAAGGCAAAGGAATAACAGATTTGCATCTTAAATAGTCCACACCCATCATCATCGATGATATCATTTAGAAAAGCAATTTCGATTGCAGGCTGCTGGCTTCTCAAAGAACTGCCTCGTGGCTTGTGCCTCTAAAACCACAACAGCCGAAAATTTGAAACCTTCGTCTGAAATTGTTGATTCATCTTTAATTTTCTTTGATTTACTGACCCAACATCAGCCCACCGAATTTCAGCCCGTGTAATTCTTTCTTCCAACATTGATCAAACCCAATCAATTCGTTGTCTTTTAACATAATAAGCCCATCAATTTGAGCCCAAGTTTTAATTCTTTCTTTATTTTCAGCCCACATCAAATTTGTTCTCTTTCAAAATTTGACCAGATTGATAGATTCATATAATTTAATTTGAAGATATTTGAGCATCCCATTCCCATCGCTTTTGCTTCCATTTCAATATTAAATTATTCTTATTGCTTGTTTGCATTATTGAAACCTATAAAATATAAACAACGTTAAGTAATATACACGAATTAACATGTTATAATGTGTATTTAAAATGAACGGGTCATTAGGCTGGTTTTGACTGGACTTTGATTTGACTCATGAGGGTGGGTTCCTAGGTGCATCACCTCTTATGTGTTTTAAGTTGGAAATTAGTTCATGTTGCTAGAGGTAAAACGCTTAAGGTGATTAGGGCTATAGAATGCGGGTTAATACGTTACATTGGTTTTGATTGGACTCATCGGGTCGCGTTCCTTGGCGCATCACCTAGATTGTGTGTTTCAAGTTGAGAATGGGTTCATGTTTCTTAAGGAAAAGCTTGTAAAATCTATCATTGGCCCATTGCCCCAAATAAACCAACATGTTGGAATGGATTCGAAAATTGTATAGCGTCTTGTTCATGTTTATTTGTTTAGCATAGAACTTGTCTACGAATATGTAACCGAACCAAAATTCATGTTCATGTTCATTTGTGTTCGTTTATTAACAAATTCACAAATGGGTCAAAAACGGGTGTAAAGAAACAAAAACAAACACAAATTAACATATGTTATTTAAAAAAAAGTAAAGCATCAATATTCTTAATTTCAAATATTAGACATAATCACCATAAATAAATATAAAACTAACCACTTGACATAATCACAAAATAAAGGCACACATAACATATAATAGAGGTTTTCATCGGTTTGTTCGTTTATTCGGTTTCGAAATTTTTTTAGGCATAAACGAAACCGAACCAAACCGAATTGGGAATATTGCTAACCGAACCGAATTGGGTTTCGGCAAAATAACCGAATTCAACCGAAAAAAACAAAATTCACCATTTTTTTAATTTGTTTAAACGTTTTTAACTTTAGATTACTTGTATGAGAACCACTCTCCATATATATTTCATTAAAAATATAAATCGAATAATTGAACTCTTGAATTGTTAACAATCTTGTTTTCTAAAAATATAAATAATCGACTTTGACTTTTTAAGAAATCAGATTTGAGACTAACTTTTGATAATTGAAGTTGGGCTAACATATAAAATCTTAACTATTTGGCTTAAACAAAACCATCTTGAAAATTTAAGTCTCGAGAAGTTGAGTTAAACTTACAATTATAGACAAGATATAAATTATAACATATTGAGTTCGGTTAAACCGAACAAACCGAATTCAAAAATTACACCGAACTGGAAACCGAATTCATAATTCGGTTTGGTTTTTTCGGGTATGAATGCGGATCGATTTTTGTTTTTATCGGTTTTCGTTTTTTACACACCCCTAACATATAATATTGAAAAACATAATTGTCTTAAAAAAAACTATCTTAAAGTTTTAAGTTATAACCGACTACGCTTTCTAGTTTAAATATATCAGGTAATAAACTTAACAATAAAAACTAGAAACATATAAAAATCTTACATAAACCAACAAAAGTAGGCCAACATAAAATAACATAAACGAACGAAAATAAATTTTCAAATGGAATTTCTTTTTAAATTTGTTCATTTATCAAACAAACGAAGATAAATAAAGAGGACTAAACAATTCACACTCGGTTAGTAAAACATTCAATTTCTCAAAAGTCTTGTTTGAAAATTTTATTAAGCCGAAATACAATAGAAATTATTTCATGAAGAGAATGGATAGATTTTTCTATGGGAAATATCTTGACTAAAAGAAAAGGTTGATTTCAAAGAACACAAATTCTCATTACTCAATACTCCGTCACTAGCAGAATCACACCACAGCCCCACATCGGCGACATCGCCGACCACCACCGCCACCACACCTCCGTCGTTATCTTCCCCCCCTTTTTCCGATTCTATCAATCTCCTATATACCCCAAACTCTCTCTCTCTCACACACACACACACACACATATACATACGTGCAGCAGATAAGGGGACTCAAATCACGAATCTTACACAATTATTGTTCATTTTGATCGATTGCATATGATGGACGTGAATCCGAAAGTTAACGGTGACTTAATGATGAACACCGGAATCATCGGCCGGCGACAATCCCTGCACCCACCAATCCGATGGTTACGCCGCTTCTCACAGATCTCTATCAGTTCACCATGGCCTATGCCTACTGGAAAGCTGGAAAGCATAACGAACGAGCTGTGTTAGTTTGTCAATTCCTGTTAAATTCGTTATGTGAATTTGATTGTTGTGATTTGGTCCTATGGTGTTTGTAGATGAGTTGGTTGGTTGTTGTAATCGTATGATGAACTGTGAAAATGGTGCAGTTTACAAGTTGGTTGGTTGAGAATAATTAGGGAATTTTTACTTTTGTGCTGGATGTTAAGTTCTTTGACTTGTAATTAGAAGATTTAGATGCAGTGCGGATTGAATTAATGTTTTAGTTGATGCTATGATTGATTTTGGGGTTTGAGTTAATGTACAGACTACAGATTCTTCTGTGAAATCTTGTTGTATGTGTTTTCTTAATCTTGATAGGTTGTTTGTAATATTTTTGACTTACTTCAGGTTCGACTTGTATTTTCGTAAGAATCCGTTTGGTGGTGAGTACACGGTTTTTGCTGGACTTGAAGAGTGCATAAGGTTCATTGCAAATTTTAAAGTCTCAAAGGAAGAGATTGCATTTCTTCGAGAGACTCTACCTCCTACGTGTGAGGTAATCATTGAATCAGATGAACTGAAAGTGCTAAAATAGTCGGTTGAAATTAGATGCACTATGAAGTTGCAATTGTTGCTGTTTTCAGCTGTTGTCTAGACATAAATTATATTTAAATGTTGTCTATCTAACACTATTATGATGAAATTAGGACGGCTTCTTTGATTATCTTCAAGGGATTGATTGTTCTGATGTTGAAGTTTATGCTATTCCAGAGGGGTCAGTTGTTTTTCCCAAAGTACCCTTGATGCGGGTTGAGGGCCCTGTGGCTGTGAGTCTTGGCAACTACATAAAGACATTGTTTATAACATTTGTAAATAAGAGCTCTTAGATCTAAGTATTACATATCATTTTTATCACAGGTGGTACAACTGTTGGAAACTCCTTTTGTAAATCTTATAAACTATGCATCACTAGTCACTACAAATGCTGCAAGGCATCGTTTTGTTGCTGGAAAATCCAAACTTCTTCTTGAATTTGGGCTACGGCGGGCACAGGTTCTTATAACATATTTGCTATCTTATATCATTAATAGATAGATTCATTGTTTTATATTTATATTTTTTATTTAATTTCATGTTTAGGGCCCAGATGGTGGTATAGGTGCATCAAGGTATTGCTACATGGGAGGATTTGATGCAACAAGGTGATTCATTGACAACATATATTCCGCCTTATATGGTGTGGGTTGCTGTTATATTGTGAAGTGATACACTGTTGATTGGAGAAACATGGACTTTATGTTTCGTTTTGTTTATGCTTAGCAATGAAATGGTCGAAGTGTCATATTTTTACCAAAGGCTCATATCCTTTGATTTGTGTGTTAACAGCAATTGTGCAGCTGGAAAAATATTTGGAATACCACTTCGTGGAACACATTCCCATGCTTTTGTTAGCTCATTCATGGTTAGTGTAACATATAACTTTTTGTTTCATTCATAGTTGGTGTAATATTTAAGCTTTTACTAGTTAACAACCAATTTGTTGATCCATAGGGACCTGATGAGATCACAGAGAAATCTCTCAAAAGTCATGATGGCTCTCGAACATGCGAGGATTTTATTAGTGCTGTGCAGACATGGTTAAGCAAACTAAAGGTTTATTTGTATATACCATTTATGTGTGTGTGTATTTTCTGTTATATATACATTTGTAGTTTCTGTATATATTATCTATTTTCTTCCTCTACATGTTTCAGAGGCTAAGTATACTGAAGGGTGTTTTTGGTGAGACTAATCAGAGTGAGCTTGCAGCATTTGTTTCGTACGCCCTAGCATTTCCTGACAACTTTCTAGCTCTTGTAGACACATATGACGTAAGTCGGGATTTTCTCTATAATGTGTAATTTAAGAAATAAAAATTCGCTTGAATTAAATTAATACATAATTACGTAACTAATCAGCACAATTGTGCTGTTTCTTCCAGGTTATGAGGAGCGGTGTTCCTAATTTTTGTGCTGTTGCTTTAGCATTAAATGATCTGGGGTATCTATAATTTAGTTCTTTTTATTTTTTTTATTTCTATGTATTTACATCTGTTTTGTTCAGGTACAAAGCAAGGGGCATTAGATTAGACTCTGGTGATCTTGCTTATTTGTCATGTGAAACAAGGAAATTCTTTCAGACTGTTGAAAAAGAATTTGGAGTTCCTGGTTTTGGAAAGACTGGTATCACTGCTAGCAATGACCTCAATGAGGAAACCTTAGATGCTTTAAACAAGCAGGCGAGTAATGAATATCATTAATAAACAAACATTTATAGGTTTTAAAAAACACGACACCAAAAGAAAGTAAAAAAATCAAATTTCAGGGTCATGAGGTTGATGCCTTTGGAATCGGGACATATTTGGTGACTTGTTATGCTCAAGCTGCTTTAGGTTGTGTTTTCAAGCTTGTTGAGATTAATAACCAGCCCCGTATAAAGCTGTCAGAAGATGTCTCTAAGGTTTGAAATTATTTACTGTTGCTGTGTATTCTTAATCTTAATTAATAAAAGTATATTTTTTTACAGGTTTCTATTCCATGTAAAAAACGATCATTTAGATTATATGGGAAGGAAGGTTATGCCCTTCTAGACATAATGACCGGGGAAAACGAACCACCACCAAAGGCAAGTTGCTTAAAAAAGAACTTTAATCGAAAGTTCTACAGAAGGTTTATGTATGATTGATAATTTCATGTTACTTTTCATGATTTATTATAGGTAGGTGAAAGAATATTATGTCGCCACCCGTTTAACGAATCCAAGAGAGCTTATGTTGTCCCACAATGTGTTGAGGAGCTTATGAAGTGTTATTGGCCTGGAAATTCAGGTGAGGAGCTTGTCTTTTTCATAATTTTACAAAACATGAAATGACCTGATTATATTTGTGTGTATAGACAAAGAAAGAGAAGAATTGCCAACACTAGACAAGAATAGGGAACGTTGCGCCCAACAACTAGACCAAATGCGCCCTGATCACATGAGAAGACTCAATCCGACCCCTTACAAGGTTAACCTGCTAACGCTTTCTTTACCCTTTGATTCCAATACCCAAACACATGTACATATATGCACATAGAGAAACATTCAATACAGAACTAACTTTAAGTATACAAGTATATCGCTGACTAGCCACATAAATACTTGTACCTATTGCATAAAATTACGAGGGTACCAATTTCAAGTAGAGAACTCCAAGAATCGCATAAAGGCTTGTTTGTATTGCTTTGATTGCGGTGAAGGTGGTTATGTAACTACATAACCCCCTCTCTTTCATGTATTACGTACAAGTGCATATACGGTTCTTGCAGTTATCTACTTAAAATTGAAAATCGGTTTTGTATAGAATGCGCTATTGTGTGTATTATATAATTAATTGTATCTTGTTGTTTGTTTGAGCAGGTTAGTGTGACTGCAAAGTTGTACGATTTCATTCATTTCCTATGGCTGAATGAGGCACCTGTTGGGGAGTTACAGTAGGGTTATGCAAGAAGGCTGGCTTTCAGTTCCAACTTACAAAACATCTCAATAAACCACAACAGCTTTTGTTTTTCTCAATTAGTGTGATATGAGATTACATCTCAACGTCACTGGTATGTAATCTGGTTTTATATATACATTTCAACGTGCGTATACAATAATACTATCAAGGAAGAAGATATATCCATATTAAAACCATGATAGTCAAAGGCTCAAGGCGCAAAGGGTGAGCTTGTTGCCTGAGACTAGCACTGCACTAAAAAAGTGTACGCCTGAGACAATCAAGCTCACATGTATTCTAGGTCCTTTTTTTTGCTGTTTTAGGTTGATTTAGACCAGGTTTAGGTCATTTTTAGCTGTTTCATTTTCTGGTTTAGACCAGTTTAGTGCGCCTGTGCATCTAGATGCGATCAAGGTGATTTGGCTAAGCCACGCCTTGCCTAGTCTCGCGCCTTTGATGTCTTTGCTTAAAATATATTTTCAGTTGATATTGAATAATTAAGTAATGTTTAAATTGATAAGCAATATGTCCAGCAAGTTATCATATCTTATGATTGAAGATGATAATGAAAGTAGTTTGCACATGGTCATGGACCATGATAGCCGTTTTGTTGATGTTACATCAATGCATCTTCTTTTGGACCACGGGTGAACCGTGAATGTGATGGAATATATAAGGAAAAAGGTGGCTCACTGCTCATGTTCTAGATTCAAAATAAGTATCATGATTTAGTTTGTTTGAGTAATCATATCATGAGATTAGAGTTCATGGTGTGTTAGGACTTGTGGTTGTTTCAAAGAAAAAAAATATTTTTTTTTGAACGGCAAGAAAAAATTTATTAGTCTCTCAATGATGGCTGAAACAATGAATGTAATTGATCAAGGAAATCACATATTTATCACTCATCTACTTAAATAGATGCTAATGACTTTGTTTGAGGTTTTCGTTCGGCTCTAGTGCTGCTTTGTGTGTATCAAAGGTGTCAATGTCAAACCGAGACTCGGGTTAGTTTGTCGGGATGAAGGTTTTAGGTTAGAAATTATGTGCGTACTTGTGTTTCATCTGTTTCTGTTATTATTTGTAATCTCCGTTTTAGTTTTGTTGTATTTTCAGTCAACTTATGTTTATAATCATGTTGAGTTGTATTTTAGTCTCCAACTCTCCATATATGGAATACGGATTGACAATCACAATTGAAATAATATCAAATAATATCTCCTAACAAACACTTCATCCATCCTTACATTTATTGTTCACAATACAATTTTATTTATACGTATAATTGGCCTTATTAGCCATAAAAGATTACAAGTTCTTACTTTAAACGAATGGAAAAAAAACAGATGGACTGTACAAACAACTTTTTGTTTGAAAGTTTTTCACCCGTTGGCCTTGTGCGCTACGTCAGCAGTTGTGTGATGAAATGGCCTATGTACCCATTAGTAATTAAAAAAAAAAACTATGAGATACATCATACACGTGCAAATGGCATAGTAGGCTAGTAACTTTGAAGATTGTCACATAAAAATAACGTGACTTTAAATTCTTATAAGTCCAAGTTGATAAGATGGTTTGGAGTAATATTTTTTGTTAAAACAAAATGTTGTCCATGGTCATCTCATCTTGCAGTGTGAAAAGTTGTCCCATAAAACTATACAAGTGATCGTACGTTTAAATAATAGAGAATTAGGTGGTATTAGAGTAAAAAGTAATTGCCACTAAAATAATCAAATAAGTAACCACATCAAGGTGGTGTAGCGATAGATGACTTGGGTTCTTCAAAGGAGACCTGGTTCTATCACCACTAGGTTCACTTCTTGAGATGACCGCTAAGGTTATAGCATATTACGATCTTGAGACATATATAATAGTTCGAATCCTATCCCTTGACTCTAGATCATCTCATAAGTTGCATTGCCTTCCGCGGATTTCTAAGACATAATGTCACAGGTCGGTTGATAAGTCCGGCAACATTCCATTTAAAAAAACATTGGTTATATTGACATCTATTTATGTTATTGATACATCTTTCACCCTCTATCTCTCTCTATATTTATTTGTATATGTATAAAAAAATATCAAGAGAAAGAATGTATCTTAATAATAATTTCAAGAAACCAAAAAGAATCATGGTAAGCACCGTTTTCAGACTCGGATTGGACCGGCCAGTCGGACCGGGATTCGGAGGTCAAACCGATCCGATCCACTCTAAATTGTTTTGTTTTCAAGGAACCGGCAGGTTCGAACCGGTTCGGAGGTCGGACTGGGAACCGGGTTGGATCGGAATTTGAATTTTTTTTATTTTTTATAGTTTTTTGGATTTTAATGTGTTTCATGGGTGTTCAAACTATGAACTAAAGTGTTTGACATAATATTATTGTTGAATTTTTATATATAACTATAAACTACACATATAAAATATTTATATTGAATTATATATATAATATATATCTAATATACACATATATAATCATGACATCATCTGGTTCTTAAATCCGGTCCGACCAGTTCGACCAGTCGACTAGTAAGATGATCAATTCGCTGTCCGATCCAGTTTTAAAACATTGATGGTAAGATTTATTTTAAAAAGAGTAAAATATTATTTTCGTCCCTAACGTTTTTTAAATTTTCATTTCAATACAACAACTTTTACTCTATCATTTCAATCACTATAGTTTATCAAATGTTATCATTTTTATCCATTCCACTAAATCCATTAAAACCTCCGTTAAATATTAGGATATTTTAGTATTTTTCAATACCCTAATTATTAATTAAAACAAATTAACTAATTAATATTCAATTAAGACTAAAAAACACATGAAGCGACTAGTGAGACTGGTCGCTTCGATTTAAAAGCTTTGATTAATACTAGCACATGTTGTTCGATTGAGGTTCGATGTGTAATTTCAATTGTTCTTCACGTTTTGTTCAAACGTGTAACATTGTTCGATTGAGGTCTAATGTTGTCACGTTTTGTTTGATTGATGTCTACTATTGTCACGTTCGAATAAACGTGACAATACCAAACCTCAATCAAATAAAGCGTGATAACAGTAGACCTTAAGCGAACAACGATACACATTCAAACAAAAAATGAAGATTAATTGAATTCCCACAGCAGAACTCAATCGAACACATGAGTTAGAGTTAGTCGAAACTTTTAAATCGAAGTGTCCGGTCTCACTAGTCGCTTCATGTGTTTTTTTAGTTTCAATTGAATATTAATTAATTGATCTGTTTTAATTGGATAATTAGGGTGTTGAAGAACACTAAAATACCCTCATATTTAACGGAGGTTTTAACGGTGATAGGGAGTGGATGAAAATTGCAACATTTTGTAAGCTACAGTGACTGAAATAACAAAAAAATAATTTTTGAATTGAAATAACAAATTAAACAAAACGCCAGTAACGAAAATAACATTTTAATCTTCTAAAAAAGTTCATGCAAGTGTGAAAACGCTAGTAAGAGCATTCACAGTGAACCTATCCATATAATTACATTAAAATTTACAACTTGTTCTCTCTATTTTCTAGTTAAATAATACTATTATATATTTTTATCATTATATTTTTTTTTATCCATTTACAACCACCTTAAAATGTATTAAAATATTTATAATGACTAAACAATAGTTCGTTAAATATACAAATAAACAATAAATTTTTATTTTATTCAATAACAACCAAAACACTTATAAGCATTTAAAGAATCCATCGTGAATTACGAAAGTCAGAGGTTTGGAGTCTGGACGTGTGGCGGTGAAAACCAGCAGGTCCCACCCACCCGTATCTTCGGAAGCTTCCTATGACAACATTTTCAACCCCCTAACCTACAATCAAAACCATATATACTACACACACACATACATACATAAACAATGTCATCTTCATCTTCTTCACTCACTCCGCAACAGTAATCCGTTAATGGCCGATCACCTCTCCACCCAAACCTCCATCTTCAACCTCCACTTCTCCACCGTCGTCGGCGTCTCCGCCGGCGCCCTCTTCGTCCTCCTCCTCTTCCTCCTCTCCCTCTACCTCACCAACCGCAGATCCAAACCCACCAATCCCCAAACCCCCACCCCCGATCCCAACAACTCAGTCCCACCACTCTCCGCCATCGAAAAGCAATCACTCCTACTCCACCGCCACAAGCCCCCCTCGCCCCTCGCCGGAGAAGGTCCCGCCGCCGGAGCTGTGGGCCCTGAGGTCTCCCATTTGGGGTGGGGCCGTTGGTACACCCTACGGGAGCTTGAAGATGCTACTGATGGATTTGCACCTCACACTGTCATTGGTCAGGGAGGTTATGGCATTGTGTACCATGGTGTTATTGCTGATAGTAACACTCAAGTTGCTGTCAAGAATTTGCTCAATAATCGGTCATTATGTTCTTAGTTTCTTTTTTGATTCGAAGAAATTGATGATTGTTTGATCGATTGATGTGGATTTGGTCATTTGGTTGGTGTTTTGTGCACAGGGGGCAAGCTGAGAGGGAATTTGAGGTTGAAGTTGAAGCGATTGGTAGGATTAGGCATAAGAATCTGCTGAGGTTGTTAGGTTATTGTGCAGAAGGAGCACATAGGTATGTTTTTTCACATAATTTTGTGTGTGTTTAATGAGCTTATGATCTTAAGTTGTTGATTGTTGATTTGAATGCTGGTTGGTTACAGGATACTTGTTTATGAGTATGTAAATAATGGCAACTTAGAGCAGTGGGTTCATGGTGATGTAGGCCTTTGCAGTCCTCTTACGTGGGAGATTCGTATGAAGATCATTATCGGGATAGCTAAAGCGTAATGCATTTACAGATTATACTCTAAATCTACTGTTTTATAGCTATTAATGATGGATTATTAATTCTGTATATGCTGATAAATTGTAGGTTGACTTATCTTCATGAAGGGCTTGAACCGAAGGTGGTTCACCGTGATATCAAGTCAAGTAACATCTTACTTGATAAATCATGGAACCCGAAGGTTTCGGATTTTGGGTTAGCCAAGCTTCTTGGTGCAGATAGGAGCTACATTACAACCCGGGTGATGGGCACATTGGGGTTTGGTCTCTTTTTTTTATCTCACCTGTGCAACAGTCATTATATTATGACAGTATAGGATTTTGTAGATGAATGACTGGTTGTTCTTCTTGTAGTTATGTTGCACCTGAATATGCAAGTACTGGAATGGTGAATGAGAGAAGTGATGTTTATAGTTTTGGGATTTTGTTCATGGAGTTGATTACAGGGAGATATCCGGTTGACTATAAACGACCACAAGAAGAGGTTTGATTGTTATTACTTATTGAGCAGCGTAGATCGTATTCTAGTAATTGGATGTACTATATTAGAAATGCACATAAGATAGCACATTATGATGTGTTAGAATTAGTGATTTTGAACAAATTGCGGGAAAAACAACTCAACTTGGTGCATCTAGTTACGAAAATTTAAAAAAAAAGTTTATTTTTGTTGTTTTTCATTAAAAAGATGCACATTTGCAACAAAAATGCAGTAATTATGGCTGTAAAAGTTAAAAAACTTGACATTATAGTGTTGTTTTGTATGAAAACATGGTGCCTTTTGTAGTTTTTTACAAGAAAGAAGGCATTTAAATAACTTTTCAAGAACTATTGTTATGAGAGTTTATTACTCTTGTGGATCTTTTACTTGTTTTGACACGGCATTGCAACGCTGATTCTTTCTTAATTTTTCTTTTCTTTGTAGGTACACTTGGTTGACTGGCTCAGGAAAATGGTCAATGAGAGATGCCCAGAAAAGGTTTTGGATCCTAAAATGATCGAGAAGCCTTCTTCACGTGTTCTAAAACGAGTTTTGCTAGTTGCTCTACGTTGTGTCGATTCGAATTCAGAAAGAGACCCAAAATAGGGCATGTTATGCACATGCTTGAGTCCCAAGACCAATCTTCAATCAAAGTATGTTCTTTTATTATCAACTAGAACAACATTATTGGTCTATGCAGTTAATTTAATTAACAATCATCTGGATCCCTTATCTAAAAGCGTACATGGACATTAAGTTATTAAAAGATTGCATCTTTCCAACACATTAGCTATTCAAAAGATTTGTCCTTTTAGAGGTGGCATTTTGGACGGGCTGGAATGATTGGGTAGCAAATCTAAACGGGTTTAAGCTGTAAAATCTGGTAATGTCTTTTAGTAACGGGTCGGGTTGGGTTAGCACACTTCTGAACCTTTTTTATGAATAAATATATACAAATAACTAAAGTTGTTAATTTGATTACAAAAGCTATACTGTGTTTCAGGAAAGAAGAGGCGTGGGGGACTTGAGGGTTGCACCTCATGGAAGTCCGAGTGATGAGTCAAACATGGAAGGGATTTGAGGTTTGTATGTGCATACCTTAAAATTTCATTTTATTAAATTTTGTAGTGTAAAATAAAACAATAAATATTTAACGGTATCTGATTATTTATTTCAGTAATAGTGTATACCCTTTTCGAAACCATGGATTGTAAGTACATCCGTTTATAAGGTGTCAGAAACACAATTTGATCAAGGTTTATCAATCTTCTATATCACATAAGTTCAGTTCATAAAACTCAGATGTCCTCATGGTTCAGCATCTGGAGGTTTTTTTGAGAAACTTATAACAAAAATTAAAGTAATTCATAAGAATTAATAGCAATTTAGTTTGGTTTAAGTTCACTGTATCTGGAAGAGGCATATTACAGCATCATTCTGAAACCTGTCTTCAAAGCTTCAAGATTATTAAATGTTTTGAATATAAAGAGTGTCTACTTGAAAATCTGAAGAATATCTTTTGGTGTTAGACTAACCTTAACTTAAACCGGACTTGGAGGCCATGGAATTCACCTCTTCTCGGTGTTCAAGGCTCCATTGAAAACCAAAAGAAACATCTTTTGGTTTACTGATTGATATGAAAATCACATGGATTGCTTTGTATAAAGTTTTTAGCCTCTCAAAATTTGAGTTCTAGCCTCTAGGCATTGAGAGCCTTGAGTCTTCAAGGATGTAATTAAGCCTAACAAATTGAACTAGTCAGATCCTGTAAAGGGAACAGGTCAAACCGGTCTGGTTCGAGACAAGACGTTTAAAATGAATTAATTGAGTTGGGTCAAAATTGGTTTGGCCTAAATAAGCTAGGGTTGAAACATGTCTTTTTAGAAAAGAATATATAAAAATGGATCATTAGCCTGGTGGTGACGGTTGGCAGAGATTGCGGCGTGACAATGGTGACATCATTAGTGGCATTATGTACAAGTAGTCAAATCATACTTGTTAAACGGTGTTGGAGATATTATAACCCGTTTTAGACCAGGTATTATCACTAACCTTACGAAAAGAGATACCATTCTGACTTTAAAGCTTCGTCATTAGACTCAATCCCTAGCCCCAACATCAACTTACTTATGTTAAGGAGATCATTCATCACTAGACGATATATTCTTGTAATGATGGATTTCTTATCAAAACATGTTTAATCGTTTATTGAAAATTTTATAACATTGTTTACAAAAGTAAATGTGAAAACTTAACAATGATAGAACTTTTAAGACAAATAAAGATTTTTGGTAGTTTTCCTAACAATCTTGGCTAGAAATGGTTCATTGTTGGTAGGACCTAACATGGCCCAACTACTACACTCCATCATGATCGAGGCCTTGTCAAGAAGGACCCTCGCAATTGCAATTCAAATTGAAATCGGAAAGGCTCTCCATTCTCGCCTTTTGTCCTTTCTTTTGTCAATTTTGACCACCTAATTTATGATGTGAGAGTTTATGTTATTTCAAGTATTTTAAAGGTTATCATTTTATCTTTTTCCCTAAAATTTTCTCTTAAGCATTGTTTAGACCAGACGTAATGGGTTTTAAAATGATGACATGAACATAAGTGAAGTTTTAAATATCATTACACAATAGTTAAAAAAAGCTCCAAGCATAATATTTTCTTTATTATCGTCTCAATAAGAACTTCAAACATTAATTAACCACTATACTTGATTTAAAAGAGTGTTTAATGCAATGACTTTTATCTACGTGATATTTAAATAATAATTTATCTAAACAACGTGTACACAGTTTTAATTTATTGTTTTCCTTTTTTTTGTATGCGTTAACCCTTTTCTTATTTGTTGTCGGCTTGACTACTATGTTTTTCATTTCTTCTAGTGATTTAAACCCTACACTTTTATTATCATTTAATCTTTTAAATTATTATTAGTATTAGTATTAATATTACTCTTAACATCAGTATATTATTACCATCATCTTTATTATATTATTAATTAATATCGTCTATATAAACAAACTACAAATTATTTGATTTTCAATTATCATATAGATTTTTAGATACACCAACATAAATGTAGCTTTGTACTTGCAAATGGTAAGTTCTTGTTGGTATCAAAAACAATAATTCAACGGCTGGATCTTCTTATCATAAAACAAATTAAAAAAAAATAAGTGAAAGCTTCATAACAAATTATAAATAATAAAATATAACGATTTATACTTCTCATTTAATAGTTGTTACCAAGTTAATAAACAGTCACTTCATTGTGATTGTTAAATGATACTCTATTATACGTCTTAGAGCATTTCTTCTAGCTTCCCTATTCTTATCTCGTATTTACACAAAAACATTATTTTCTCTCTTTTTTTCCAATTAATAATATTTTTTTTATATCCTTTATTATTAGCTTTTACTTTTTTTTACAATCACAACTACTTTTAAAAATATTAACATAACCACTCACAACAATCAATCATAACATAGGTCACACGCTTACGTAAAAATGAAAAGAATAATTTCAATGCTGTTAACCAACTATAAATTGTATTTTATTCTAATTATTATTTTTATTTAATAATATAAATTCTATGGGAAATAGATAGAAAATACTGTAACGACCACAGTTCCAATCTTTCATTATTTCCATACACAACACAACGTCATCTGTCCACTCAACAAATCCAAACGACACACAAAACTGACATAATAAACAAACCTCAAGCTCAAGCTGAAATGTGGAATATTGGCCGGAATATTTCACCGGCGACAGCGAGTGATCGTAGAGCAACCTCTGGTGTACGGCCGCACCGGACCTCTAGCCCTCCAACAATTACGAGTGTAGTAAGACCTCCCAGAGCGTGGGGGACACGGGATTCGATTCGCCGACAACGCACCATAGGAAATATAATATCTCATCCTCCACCACAGCAGTGATCTCCCACCAGAAACCAACAAATCCTCATCATCTCCACCATCAATCACATCAACATTTACATCGTCGTAAACAGACATCAACATCTCCTCAGAGTCTGAATGCACCACTGCAGTTGCATCGTGCGTGTGCGCGAGTGCGAGTGCGAGTATGATGAGAAATGGTGGGATGAGAGTGGAGGCCATTGATGCAGAGGGAGTTTGTGTGGAGAAATATATGAAGATATATTAATGAGGGTCGGTGAAGGGTCACATACTCACATGTAATGTGTGTTATAGAGAAAACTGTGGGGTGGGGTGGTACAGCTGTTATGGTTAATGAGTACTGTGGTCGGATTATTTTCCGGCCAAGGTTATATGATAAGGATTAACCGATTAACGAATGTGATTAGTGATTAGGGGGTAATTAGTGATGGTGGTTATCATCGTAAGGTATGGACTTGTATCAGATTATTTGTATGGACAATTAATGTGAGATTTATAAACCAAATGAGTTCTATCACCTATCAAACTAATCTTTTGGATTGCTTTTTTTCGTTTTGTTTTTTCCGTAACAGGAACTTGGTGTCCCCTGAGGGCGATTGCTTTGGACTTTTCTCGATCATTATTTCATGGGATGACTAGTGGCTTTGAGATAATGAGACCTCCTTGTCGTTGGTAGATTATTGTAATCTAAATATAATATTTCAAAATTATCGGCAAACTTTTTTCTTTGCATTAAAATCAGTTGTGTTAATTTCTAGTGCCAAAACTACTCAGGTAATGTTTTTTTAGTTGAGTTCGGTTTTTCTCCTTGAGTTTTGATAAAAATAATTATATTCCTATAAAAGATTAGAAAATATCAATTAACCTCCAAAAGTTTTATAAGTTGTTTCAATTTCAATCCAACAATTTCATTATTGTTTCAACCTAAATCCAAAATAATAAAATCTGTGGATTGGAATTGAAACAACTTATGAAACTTTTGGATGTAAATTGGTATTTTTAATCTTTTAAAGGAAAATAGTTATTTTTGTCGAACCTTAGGGAGCAAAACTGAAATTAACTCTTTTTTTTTTCTACGATTGAAGATCAAACGTATAAAGCTTGGTTTTTATTTAATGAAACAAGAAGTTTGTTTTAACGATTTTTCGAATGGCTAACTCAAAAACCCACTTAAATTATACATGAGCGATTATATATGTGTGAGCAAGCAATTAACTTTAGTTTTTAAAAAATACATGTTATTTTCCAAACCGCACTAGAGTGGTTGGAACGAGAACTGGTCTAGTTACGTCTACTAAGACTGTTACCATTTGAACCGACTGGTTCCAGTCGGACTAGTGATCTAGTTAACAACTGTTGCTCATAATTTAGTTGTTTGTTTGATTCAAAATCTTCTAACACCCCTATGAAAAACCATATAGAATAGACAATAAATGACCGGTTATTTCCCGGTTTTAATCCTTTATCAAGCGAAATACCTTATTAGCTTAGGGTTGCTTACAATATCTAATTGTGGGTATGAAAATGATTCGTGGTAATCAAAGACTCTTATTAAAAATTTAAACCTCATTTGAATTTCTGATCTAGTTGACAACTGTTGCTAATAATTTAGTTTTTTTACTTGATCTAAACTCTTTTAACGCCCTTATAAAGACCCCTATGTTAGAGTTTTTGGGTAATTGGATTGATTAAACGATCAATATAATCATAATGTTTATCAAAATAGTTTGGAGGTGCAGAGTACATGCTAGTTTGAGTTTATTATAATTCCCGATATTATAACCACATAGGCTATTAGGGCGAAGCCCTTAAATAATAGGGGTTCCAAGAGGGCAATGCCTCCTTGGCTAGGGTTAGGAGACAGGGTTCAAGGGGCAGAGCCTGTGGTTAATGTCAAGCTATCAGATCAGCTTTAAAATTTATATTTTGATTAAATTTCATTCATTAAAAATTCACTAGAAATTGAATCTCCGAAGTTTCACATGTGAATTCGAAATAAAAATCGGCTCCAATTTAATGGATTTTAAACTTAAAAGAAAACTACCACAAAGATAGTTTATTGAATGCTAAGACCCCAAATACATTTGTTCATTCTCTGCAAAAGATGATCTCAATTTCTATACACGATTGTCTGGTTCGAAAATCACACAATCAATCATACTAGTTCTTGATCTCGTCTGATTTGTATCCGATTGATTTATTTGAGTGAACCATCAAATACTTTCGATCTGAAAGTAATCTTTACGACTCTCAAATTATCTAAATTTCCTAAACCCTATAGAATAGGCAAAACAAGACATATTATAATTTTGGATATCGAGATCATGAAAATGTATTTCATGGTTGTGTGGTTATCATATGGTTACAAAATATCAGACTGATGACTTTTCCTAAATTTTTTTATTATATTAACTAACTAACTTAATTTCAGAACATATATATCAGTTGATGGTTACAAGAAAGAGATTTTTTTTATTGAAAGTTTAGGAATACTCCTTATATTATATAGGGTTATTGAATTTAATAATCCTAACTTTTATTTATTGGTCGAGATTAATTCCAACTCAGGAAATACTTACTAACACTTCCAACTTTGAGTTTATTTTCATCCAATGATTCTTTACTAACTGGGAGTTAACGTCCGTTAGTTTTTTTGATGATATGGGGCTAACTTTAAGCCATTTTTCAACTCTGTTGTTGGCCAACCTCTATTGGGTCTGTTTTTCGGTGTTTAGCTTCCATCGTCACTTGAAATCCACCTTTAACGAGTCGAGTGGTTCAGATCAGGAGGTGAAGATTGACGGGTTTCAGGGTGCAGACTTTTCATATTGACGGACCTGATAGTTGATTTCAACTTTTTTATTAGTGTTTTGGCCATATAAGTAATCCATGTCATAAAAAACTAACGGTGTTAACTCTCAGTTAGTAAGAGATCGTTGGAAGAAAATAAGCTAAAAGTTAGGAATGTATGTAAATATTTCCTGAGTTGTGATTAATCTCGTCCAATAAATGACAGTTAGGATTATTAAAATCCAATAACCCTATTATATAAAGTTTTGTTTTTAGTAGGACTGTTTTTGCTATCTAAAAGAGAGTTGCGACATAATTTGTTGATCGTTTATCTGACACTCTATTGTAATCGTTTGTTTAAGAAATATTATTATATTTAAAATTCTCACAAAAAAATCCAAAAATTGGGAATGATGGGAAATTTTGGTAAAAGCTCATAGACTCATAATATTTTCATGACCTTTTGTTTATGATACTTATTTTTTTCTTCACAACTTTCAGAAAAGAATCTTATCAACTACGACAATATGGGGGACAATATCCGTTAAAAGAAAAATGTTACTTTCTCATTCTACTGTCGTTGAAGTGAGTATTTTTTTTCTGCTGCTAAAATAATGCATATTTTAAACCTATTTAAGTTTGGACGGTTAGTAACTCAAGAGAGAACGGTTAGGATAAAAGAATGGATAATTTTTATTTCTATCAAGTCAAAATATCAAATCTTTCGAATTCTTCGAAGTTACAACGGATAAAAAAATCAGTACCGCTATAGCTCTCAATCTCGCTACATCAGAAGCTACCCCTATTGTCATTTATTATATTCGGTTGTTAAATTATTATACTTGAACTACCATTTGATCCTGGTGCCATTAACTTATGTATTTGATGAAGAACATACTTTGATAAATAAACATTGAACATATTTTGAAGACTTAGATGGAATAAACGTTGTATTATTTGTAAATTTATGGACATCTTTATACGTACACCAAAGTCTCATGCATACAGCGTATATCAGATACCAAATGACCCCCTCCTCGAATCCTACGCAAAGTGGGGGACAAGTCAATTTTTGGATATGCTTCTTAGTACAAACACCAACAAATGACTGCGATTGACAACCATTTTGAAAGCCATACTGTTTGTTGGGGCGAGGCGCTACCCAAAAATGTGATCGTGGTACAAACGTAGTGACATCACCAAACTGTTTAGTATGGAGAAGGGTAGATGACGCCAAAAAGGAATGAGCATCACATGTGGTTCTCACCTACAAGGTTAAGGTGAGACATAAATAAAAATGGTGAGGAAGGTGATCAGTTAGCAATGGTTTAATGTTTTATTAATTTTGTTTTTAATTATACGGTGTATGATAATAATTTCATAAAATTTTATACAATTTTCAACAGCAGTTAATGGCAAGGACCATCCATATTACTATCGATGAGGAGTGAGGACTAAACATACAACTTTTGAAAAGTTAGGATTAAAACCGTGATATAAATATACCACAAAGATTTGTTGGTACCCAATAACCCAATACCAACTTATCGAAGTTACAAACCAATAGGGGTTTTTAATTAACTTATTTTATAGTATAGGGTATAAAGTGTCACTTTTCCCTTAAAGATAGATAATAGGTATATAATCAACCCCCTTTCGCACACAATCGTTTTCGCAATAAGAGCGTAGCTGAGTGGCGCCCGGAAGAGAGATACCCGAGAGTGGAGTGAGATCCGACCCGGATCTACGGTTTAGGGTTTTGGAATTCCGAACAAAACTGTTTAATCGAAGGTCAGGTGAGCGTACGTCAATTCGGTAATCGATCGTTTAATTATTCCGTTTTAGGTATTATACATTTTTCAGATGCTCAGATGATGAATTGGTGAGTTTGTTTTGGTATATGATGATATTGATGATGATGATGATCATGATGATGTTGATGATGATTTTGTGTGAGAAAGAGGCATGTGTATTGTGTGCAGGAGTCCTCGTGTTCGTGTGTGAGAGATTAGTTGAGAGAGAGAGGAGTTTGGTGAGATCGCGAGAGCTAAAGGAGGAGTTTGAGTGTCTTTTGTGTGATTTTCTCTCTGTAAACCCTAATATCTGGTTTTGTGATCATGTCCGAGAGGAAGCTCGTGGTAAGCTACTTGTTCTGTTATCATTTTTTGTTTTCCTTTTGTTTTGTTGAAGAATTTAAGTTTTGGTATGTTGGTATTGGATTAGGTGTTGGGCATCCCATGGGAGGTTGATACCAATGGTTTGAAAGATTACATGAGGAAGTTTGGGGAGTTGGAGGACTGTATCGTCATGAAGGTAAGCCCCTGTAGAATCATAGCATAAGTGATGGTGTTCCAAAGTACAAGGGCATGAGGTTTGTAACTTGTAAGACTTTTTTACTGAAAAAATATGTGAAGTTCAGTTAATCTGAAGTTACCTAATTAGACTTTCACCAAAAAGACTTGAAGTACATAGTTTCTCTGGGGTATAATAATCTTTCTGCATATTGAGGATATGGTTAGGGACTTTTAGTAGAATGATACATATTTAGATTCCTGCATCAGGAGCTTAGCTTTTCATAGTCGCCTCTGCATGTTACCACTTGTCTATGTGCCCCTATAGTGTGTTATTTGTTCCTTCCTATCATACCTTCTCACTTATTTTTATGTTATTGGTAGTTTACTGTGGTTATTTCTGTTCCTATCATCCTATCTGTCGCTAGCACAGGTACCATTCTATATTATATTATGCTTTTCATGTAGGTCTTTTAGATTCGAGGGTTTTACTAGAAGCAACCTCTCTGTCCTCTAGGATAGAGGTATGGTTTGCCCACATCCCGCCCTCTCAAGACCCTACCAATAGTCTTGCTATAGTGGGATTTACTGGGACGGTGGTTGTTGCTGTAATCTTTCTGCATGTCAAATGGATCGACATGTAAAGTGATCATAAAATCATTTTGTTGTTATCTAGTTGGGAGGGGTGTTCCTCCATTATTTGTTCTGTGTTTCATCATTGTTTGTTTAATTAGGATTTAGACCCACCTTATGAGAGTAGCAAGAATTGTGTTGTGTTACACAAGCTATAAAAATATGGGTTGAAAATTCTCCATACTAAAATTTAGTATTTTAGAGGATGTACCGAACTTTAAGTCTCCACTGCATAAAATTATAAAAAGATTTCTGAACTGTAATATTTAAATGGGCTGAATGGTTACTAGAAATATTTGCCAATTATGAAAATCACAACCGGGTGAATGAGGAAGCAATTAATGTATTTGTATGATTTTATGTCTCATGACTTATCTTTTCAAAATTATACAATGATAAGCATGGATCAAATGGATGATACTATTGGTAAATTTTGTAAACTTCCCCTCATGGTTACTATAGATATCACAATGCTGCTGGTGCTGCTGCTGCCGCCACCATCACCATTTTTGTTCATATTTTATTCTAGAATTTTTTAACTTCCAAGGCTCACGCCAACTCTCCCACTAGCACCGCAATCATCCTCAACATTAATAATCACCACCACCACCCCTTCCTTCATCTATAATTCGTTTCAGACTTTTGCAACCAACATGTTTAAGCTTTAAATTCACACCATTCCACGTGCCCAACACCTCCACAACCATATTTGTTAATATAATATATCCTAGAGTTTTTTAAACTGAAAAACTGAGTTAATAACAGATTCTAGTCTCCACCTCTGTAGGTGTATAAATATGTATGCATTAACCAAAACAGTTTTCACTTATGTGATTACAGGAGCGCTCAAGTGGTAGATCTCGTGGTTTTGGATATGTAACCTTTGCAGAGCTTGAAGATGCTAAGGTAATTCAAGAATTTTATATGCATATTACTGAAACTTTCTTTTTGATTTTCTATTATTATAAAAGATCAAGGAATCTTTACACTTGTCTCTGTGATTCATCTTACTTCTTTTGATGTTACTTTTCTCATTTCATATGACTCTGCCATAGGCTGCACTTTCAGCCGAGCACTTCCTTGGGAACAGAGCATTGGAAGTAAAAATTGCAACACCAAAGGTTGTTTTCAAATAATTTAAATATCTTGTCTATGTTACAAACATACTTCCTAAACTTTAATGATATCTTATTAAGATTTGTTCCTTTTGCAGGAAGAGATGAGATCATCTTCAAAAAAAATCACCAGGATTTTTGTTGCTAGAATCCCACTCTCGGTTACAGAAGCTGCATTTAGGGGTGGTTTTATAATTGATATTATAAGTTGCTTAGTTTATATTTTTAAATATTCAGTTTTCACCAAGGTTACCTATGGTCCATAACGACTAACACGTGTACAATTTTTTTGTTTCTTGCAGTCACTTTGAAAAATATGGCGAGATTATGGATTTGTACATGCCCAAGGTACATAAGCAGATGTTACACTCATATTTTACATCTAATATCTTTTAGGAAACATGTTACATCCTTCAGTTTGCTCTTTTGTGAAAATGTTGATATTATTGAGGTCATCTGATTTCTGCAGGATCCAAGTACCAAGGGCCATCGTGGGATTGGTTTTATAACTTTTGCAAATGCTGGTAGTTTACTTGAGACTTAACAATCATTTAGGCGTTTTAAAACTTCATATAGTTAAATATATTTGACAGCTGGTAATCAATTAAGTTGTTTAATCTTTCCTTACAGAATCTGTGGATGATCTGATGTCCGAGACCCATGAACTTGGGGGTTCGGAAGTGGTTGTTGACAGAGCAACACCTAAGGTAACATGTGGCGTTCTTTTATCCAAATTATCATTATTTATTCTTCATCAGTTCAAGCTTTTTTATTCTTCGGAACAATGAGCTTTCTTAGATTTATAGTTTACATCTTAAAACATTTTTAACAGAGCTTTATTTTGTCAGCACCTTCTTTTGCTTATAGTTTATTGTTTTAATTTGATAATTATCCTCAGGAAGATAATTTCCGGCCAGTTAGCCGCATGCCACCACCTCCGAGTGGTGGATATGGTGCATATAATGCATATGTTACAACTAGATATGCTGCACTTGGTGCTCCTACAGCATATGATTATCCAAGATCTGTTTATGGAAGTATGTTCAGTTGCTACATAGGAATAATTGTTTATTTTATATGAATAACTTTAAATTGATGCTCTTAATTATTATGTGAGTAGGAGGAGAATCAGCTAGGGGAATGGGCAAGAAGATTTTTGTAGGACGCCTTCCTCAAGAAGCAAGTGTGGAAGACCTGCGCACGTATTTTGGTAGGTTTGGACGTATTCTGGATGCATATATCCCAAAGGTAGTTAGCTTCCCAATGATAGCTTGACTTATTTATTTACTTTTACTTATCTATAACGTAATTACCTACCGGATGCAGGACCCCAAGAGATCTGGTCACAGGGGTTTTGGTTTTGTGACCTTTGCTGACGATGGTGTTGCAGATCGTGTTTCACGGAGGTCGCATGAGATTTGTGGACATCAGGTACTTGATAGAATGTATTGATTCTGAAATTGTTGCATTGTGCATACCGAGTTAACTAACCTTTCTTTTGTGATAAATACTTGTTGGATTACAGGTAGCAATAGATTCTGCTACACCCGTTGATGATGGGGGTTCAAGTGGAGGCAGCCACTATATGGACAATCTACCTGAACCAGCATATGGAGGTTATGGCCCTATGCGAGCTTATGGCAGAATGTATGGAAGCTTGGATTTTGATGATGTAAGTTTGGATAGATGTTTTTTTAATCAGATGTTTTAGGGAACCAACTCATTTCAGAAAATACCAGTTTAGTTTCAATTATTTTATCGGAAGTAACCATCTAAGAAAGCTAGTATTCAGGCACTTCATCAGAAAAAATCCACATGCTCAAAGGTACTGACATGTCAGCATGTGACCGGTCAGATTACCTAAATCAAGATTTCTGAAAGTTGTTCACCTTGAATAATGATTTTGAAACACTTGGTTATTTTATGGTCTAAAAAAGTATGCCACTAATCTAGTACGAGCTATGTTTTACCTGATTGCATCGGTTAGCAAGGTATTAGTGGGGTCCTCTGAGTTTTTCAGTAACACGCTCTCGCAATTACCAAAAAAGAAAGTTGGCCCTTTATGCAGTTAGCCGTGTATATCAAATGAAATGTCTCAGAATGTATTAATGTACATATCTTGTAAAAATGCTTAGAAATGTTCTTTAAAAGCCAAGAGATGATGGTGTATACTAAAAACAAAGAAAATTATCACCTGTATGATGTTCATGTCCACACGTTTTGCAGTGGGGTTATGGTGGCATGAGCGGAAGCATAGGGCGGATGGGAGGAATGGGACGGATGGGTGGCAGCATGAGCGGCCTAGGTGGTGGTATGGGCGGCCTAAGTGGCAGCATGGGCGGCCTAGGTGGAAGCTTGGGTGGAGGGAGACCTTCACGGACAGATTACAGGTATAGGCCATATTAGAGCCTGGAGGTGTCCAAAGAGGAGGATCATTTGTGTTGAATTTGTTGCTTAAAACTATGTAAACTTGTGGATTTCTGAATGTTGACAAATCTGCTTTGATATATTGTTTAGTTTATCATGTTAACCTATATTAATGGAAGGACATGGATTAAAAGTTGCACCTTTATACTTAATTTTATAGAGAAAAGAGTAGTCTATCATTTTTTTTGGCCTCCAGCTAAAAAAAAGCAATCATATGAATTAAACCAGGACCTGTGCATGAAATCAACAAATTTGACATTTCAAGATGTGTGTGTTTGTGTGAATGATAGCCGTGAACATTAAGAGGGTTTCCGATTCTCCAGTCATCACCACTTGTGAAGGAGATCGTTAAAATTATGTACTGAATTCTATTTTCTACATGTTTGGTTTGTAGAACTCGGTATTGATAAATGAATTTAAAAAAAGTTTAAGAACCTCTCCGTCTATTACCACCGCTATCAACATTTCAACTTTAATAACAGGTTTATCAACATTTCGAGTTTCAACCTTAAAGAAGTTTATAAACCAGATGTGATTATTTATCAACCAAATGCATTATATATTCCAATTATTTTGACAAATCCCAATTGGTTTAAAATTCCTCTTAATAAATTCATTTTCAATTCCATTTCCTTAAAATAAATTTTAAGGAAACGAAGACACTAAGCATATTGGATGTTACATCTTATAAAGCATGAACTCAAGGCATGTCACTAGATGTTTAATGCTTACAACAGCAGATAATATGTACCTAACTATGCTCGAATGATGCATATTGGATCTCACATATTTACTCTTTTATATCTCCCAAAAATGAGTATCTAGCTCCACTCCACCCAGAAAAAAATCATCAATCAGAAGTAGACTTCACTGATATCAGTCTCAAAACTGTATGCCCATTGGTATCAACTATACCCCTTGAACCCAAATCCGAAAGCTATTTTAACAGTAGAAAGAGAACCATGTGATTGCTAAATCATCAAGTTTCTGTTGGAGGAGTTACTTGTACCACAAACCTGTTGCAGAATTGTATCATATTAAGCCATTTGACTTCCAGAGTAATCATGGGAACCAAACACTTGATAATAACCTGGTTTAACGATGATCTTTGACGATTAGGGCTTGCGACAACTGAAGCAGCCTTTCAAGGAATTTGAGACATGTCTACGTAAGCTCCTGAATTTGTGGGAATTTCTGGGAGAAACATCCTCCGTCATGTTTCTTCTCAATTCTTGGGCTTTTATTTGTGCAGCTCTATGTTTGCTCAATATTTTCTCCATGGATGCAGACTTCTTTTTTTCCAGTTTCATCTGATAACCACAAAGAATAATTACTTGACCCCATAATCACAATACTTGGCTTTCAATTTCCAATATTTGTTACAAACAGAAACAAAAAAGAAAGAGTAAAGGAAATATATACAAAGGATTAAGAGAACTGATTGGTCTTGCTGCTAAAAGTAGGTATACTGTTTACCAAACGCACCTCAAGTTTCCGGATTGATGCCTCTACTTTTGCATTCTGCAGATTCTCCCAAGCAGTGATTCTTGCTTCTTCTTTCTGGAGCCTGCAAATTACAAGACAATAAAACCATTTTTCTTGTCATATATGTATATAAAAACATGTCTGTGTGACAATTTTAAATCAAAAGTGCTCCCCTTTGTCATGAGTCCCACCTTTTCTCTTTTAGCACATGATAAAAAGAAGTTTCACTTTATTCAAACTGGAAAATCATCAAAATTATTATTTTACATTTTTAAGAGTCACTTCCACCCGCTTTATAACTTTACATTTACAACTAGGTATCCGAAAAGGGTGGTCAATTTTCACTTATTACATATAATAACACTATAATATTCAAAGGCCATTGGTGTGTTAGTCAAAGTTTAAAAGTACGGAATTGAGCCTCGAGGCGTTTTCCCTTCGCCTCATGAGGCGTAAGCCTCGAGGCGAACCGAGGCGTAAGCCTGAGGCGGAACTAAAAAATAAATATAAAAATTATATACCTCATAAAAAATAAAATACAAACTAATTTCATCATCATATTCATCAAAAAGATCAAAAACACACATTAAGAAGAGATGGAATGTTTGAAACTGACACAAAGAGTCTAAAACATCAAAAACAAATGGTAAAACCCTCTGAGGCGCCCCTGACGCGCAACTTTTCTTAGCGCCTCAGCCCCCTGAGACGCACAAACATTATAACCCTCTGAGGCGTCGCCTCAGACACGTTTTTTGGGCGCCTCGCCTCGAGGCGTGCGTCTCGGGGCACGCCTCAGCCGTTTTTTAAAACCATGTGTGTTACAGCAGCTTAGGAACTAAGATAACAGGAGGGTCTTTGGAAAAGATCTTCTAGAAGCTAGATAAAGCTTTCGGAAAGTTCTGTTATTGACGATTGCAAAAAGTGTTCAACACAAAGTAGTTTAGTTTCCAAAACTTGTCACTGTCTCTCCCTAATATTTCTGGATAAGATATAAAATAATGACAGGAGTTCAAAGGTTGTATTTAGAGACATACTTTGACAACTTCATTGCTCCTTCTGCTGTATTCCACGTCAAAGCTAAGTCGTTAGCCTCTGGTGATCGGTTGTCCTTCGTTCTCATTTTGTGTCTTCTTGATTGCTTGATCATAGTGGCCCCTTTGTCCACCTGAACATCCCTGATTTCCAATCTGGCAGAATGGTTACCGCCAGGTTTCACAGTTGGAGGCATATATGTAGGGGAGGTTTCAGGGCTGCTCTCAGGGCTCATTTGGGTTGCCATATCTCGCCGTGAAACCACACGTGAAACACCATCTTCATCATTCTTCTCATCTGCATGACACAATGTCCACCACCAAACAGCCATTATACACACAAAAGAGATTACACAAGTTTTGTAATAAACCTTAAACACTCCAATTTATTCAAGATTGTACCTTGAGAATCAGGATATGCAGACTCATTCAACAAATCAGACCATGCAGGCACATTAGCAGACTGAACCATCGCATCAGGCACAAGAACACCAGTCGTTAAAGGCGAACCTCCAAGAAAGTTTCTGCTTCTCCCACCATCAAGAACCGGTACAGCAGGCGAGTAGTTCGAAAAGTAAGCAACCCCAGGGGTCCCACCCAACGGTCCACTTTTAGCTTTTGGTCGTCTCTGAGCAGGTTGTGGTGCTACATTCTTGCAAACCCCAACACCCGATACAGGACTTGTAATCCACCTCTCAGCATCATCCCATTTCGACGGCAGTGTTCTTCCACTATTAAATGGCATCAACGCTGCAGCACCGATATGCCTCCTGCTACTATTGCTTAATGGCACTCTCTCTGAGCACCAACCCTTCTGAAACCGTAACACATTATTATCTCCATAATCAGGAGTCCCTGGACTAGTGTATGCACCCGAATTACGAAACAAAGATGCATTCTTATTCCCAGATCTTAACTGTGGTGAATAGCAGACCTGCATTGCATCCTATGGTTCTACCAATCAACAATCAAACTCTTCAATCTCTCTGCAAATTAATTCATTCGGTTCACGGTTAAATGATTGCTACAGACTCTTTTGGAACAATAGGAAGAAAAATACAATATGTAATCTCTATGGTCACCGGTTTATGTGGATCAGCGTGAAGATATATATTAGATACAGATACTTCCAAGATAACATCAAAATCAAGAAAATGAAAAAAAACTATCATTTACAGCAGATGTTTCAAATGATTGATTTAGGTCAAACATGTTAGGTTTTTAGTTGCAATTCCACCTACTGAAACACTACACAAAACGAGCTCAGATTCAAAAATTTTCAACACGATGAAAGATTCAAAGCTGACGAATGAGTGTGTGCAATCAGATTCAAAATTGAAAGATTATGTGGATTTACCTGGTGAAAATGTCAATGTTGGTTGACTTTTAAGTGATCAAATTAGGGTAGATGGAGAAGATGAATGGTAGATTGGGTGCAGCGAAGGTGTTTGATGAAATGTGAACATGAAATGAGATTGACGGTGGAGAGATTTTGGGGGGTTTTAGAGATTGTAGACAAGATCCATGTGACAATGTTTGAAACTATTTATACGTGGATATTGGAAAATGAGAACCATATACGATGATAACTAATAACTATTTGATATACAAAATAATTAATGAGATTCATGGTAAATGTTGTTGTTAAAAAGTTAATTTATCATCTATAATTAACTTTATCAGATCATTTTTCTTTTTTTTCGCTCCTACACATAAGACAAATAAAATAGTTTTTATGTTAGACTTAGGGGCTTTTGATGTGATCAGCAGTGGAGATTGGGTAAGATGTTTAAAAAAATTGACTGGGTCAGAGGGTAAGGGTGGGTCAGAAGGGCTGACTCGGTCAGAACCTATTTTTTGCAAATCAAACGCGCTGACTAGTTGACAGAGTCAACAGTCCTTGCATCAGTCAGATGCAATCAAACAACCCCTTACTCTAACACTGATGTGACAGTGATACTTAGACATGCAACTATGTGGTATCCACCATCTGTGGGTGTTGTTCTTGAGTACGTGCGAGATTAGGTTTATTTCTTTTTTTCCTCTACATTGTTAATATTTAGTAGATATAATTTGGATTGCATGAGAGAAGGATGTGTATGATAGTGTTAAGGGTAGGATGAATTTGTGAAAAGAATAAATGAAGTGCTAATACGACACACTAAGTTTGCATGTGAGAAGAAGACATCTAGCGTTACTAACAATTTTAAGGTAAAATTTTATATGCACTCAAACAGAGAAAGTTTATATTGGCTTGTTTAATTAGCAACCTTACCACGTTTTCTTCTTGACATCACGCGAGTGGATATATTAGCTTGTATAATGTTAAAAGCCTAAAATGGTTATTGCAAATTTCAACATACTTAGGGTTAGTAGTTGAACGCGGTGTTCTTTGACTCGGATCAGACCGACAGGTCACTAGTCCAATCTACCCTAATTTGTTTTGTAGCCAAAGAACAGGCTGGTTCGGTGGTCGGACAGAGAACCAAGAACCAGCCGGATTTTTCATATTTTTTTGGATTTAAGTGGTTTTAACTTGCGGATCGAATGATGAGTTGGAGTGTTGACCATAAATTATTGTTGAGTTTTATATATAACTATAAAATACACATGTAAAATGCTTATATTAAAATATATATAACTATATAATAATATGTATACCAATACTTCAACTTAAGTGATTGATGTATGATACTCTAATAACTTATTAAAAGAGAGGGAGGTATCGGGTTCAACTATCACCAGTGATTAAAAAAATGGTTTGATGTTGGGCTAAAAAGTTTTCTCACTTATTATGAGTTTCCTTCCGGTATAGTCTTGGATTTCATGCTCGAGTACTGAAAATGATGGGATGGCCAATGGGCCGTCAGTAACAGACGGGTCTTCCGTCCGGTCCGGTTTTGAAAACATTAGTTTAACATAGCCATGTATACGTTTTATCATTATCAATGGTTGTTAAATTATTATATAGAATAAACGCTGTACCAATGCTTATGCTTCCTATTTAATCTTCGTGGCCACCAACGTCCAACAAGCAAAATTGTAATTACCGATCGCTGCCGAAATGGATCAAAAAGATGATTGGAACCAACTAGTTTTAATATTATTTATTATTATATCTAAACGATATTAACTAAGGAAAAGTAAAGTTTATTTATAATTTGATTTTTTCATACTCAAAACTGATTGCTTAACTAAATTAATTTGGAAACAGTGTTCAAGCATCGATTTAAGTATAAAATATAAATTTTCATATCATCCGTGTTTTTTATGTAATAATAATCTAAATTTGGTTTATAAAATCATAACAAGAATTGTATTCAAACAATCATGCTACATGAAATAGTGTGAAAGGGAGACTAACCTGAAATATTTTTAATGTTTATGGGAAACTGTAGAGAATATTATTTTTATACTAGCTTTTTATACTAGCTTTAGTAAATCCGGTAATTACATGGGTCGAATAAAAATAAAAAATAAAAAATAAAAAATAAGATAAAATTTATTAATTATAAAATGATATTTTAAAATAAAATATTATTGAAATCTGTCTTATTATAAATAAAATAAAAATTTTGTTTCAAAATAAACATTTTTAAAAATTTTCCTATTATAACTATTAATTTTAATTATTTTTGTATTAAAAGTTTTACTTTTAAAAAACATCAATTTTGAAATATTTGTATATTTTGAAAAGTTTGATGTTTTAGAAAGTTTTCTTATTTTGTAAAAAAAACATTTCTTTAGATATAATATTAATAAAAAGATTTTTTTTAATTTATTAAAAAACCGTGTTAATCTAAAAAATAAAACTATAGTATTGTTAGTAACTAATATGATTATTAAATATGAAAGAGAAACAAAAAATTTTAATAAGAAAAAAACATGATGTTGTCACGTGTCATTTATAATTATCAGTTTATTAAACTGGGAATATAATATAGAATAATTGATAGGTTGAAAGGGAGACTAAGCCGAAATAGTGTGTCCAATTAATAATGAAACAATCCTAGTATCCTACTAATTTAGTAATTTTAGTTTCTTTATTCATTAACAACGTTTCTTTAGTGACGAACTCCCGTACCCATGAAACTTACTACTAAATCTACATTATTTGTTTACGACAAGATTTAAACACTTATCACTTGAGAGAGACACCTTTCTCCCCCTTTTAATACCATTGGACTGAATGTTCTTTGATATTCTAACAAATGATAAGGCATCGCTAAACTTTATTTCTACCATTATTAGTGATATGCATTTGTTATTAGCCATTAACGTATCGGACAATATTTGATATCGAGACATAATATATGATTGAGACGATCAAATTATGAAGAGTTGGTCCTGTAGTTTTTCAAAATAACAAGGGTTTTATGTCGGCATCATACAACGTCTTGGATTCTTGAGGAACCATTTTGTACTGTTTATAATCTAACTGGTTTCATTTTATCATTGACTCCACAGTTGACCGCAACTCTTGACCCATGAGATAAAATCTAGAACTTGATAACTTGCAAAATATCAGATTTTACAACATTGTAACAATTAATATAGTTAAGTGGCTTTTTTTTACATAATAGATTAATTGATAATACATTTGAGAAATTTACTTACCATAAGTGATCTTTTCCTTAACGTTACAAATCAAGTGGATCAAATTAGTTTTTTTCCTCTTCAACCTGCATAAAACTAGAACCCATCAAAATGATATATGTTATGTAAATAATGATGCAATACAAATGCTTAAAATAAAATATGATGTATACAAAATCAATGATCAAATCATTTCCTAGTTAAGCTCTTGCCCATCCCAAGAAATGACGAAGGTAAAATCATATTTAAACTATTACTTTTTTTAACGACAAATGTATCAAAACTATTACTTTTTTTTAACGACAAATGTATCACTATGTTTCGAAAGACAGATGTTATCTTAATTGGTTCCGTCTATTCGTTTTCAAGCTGAGACCACAACCCCAACTCTCTCAGGAGGAAACCCATAACTAAAAAAACTTCATAGCTTAACCCTAACCATTTTTGCTTAGAGTGATACTCAAACCCACAACCTTCTCATATTTACATGTATGTGTACCTTATTTTAACTAATTAGGCTAAGTATCATTAGTATTTAAACTATTAGTTACAATAGCAAAATCACAATATCATCATGTTATACTTAGAAATCTCTCATTTTACTTACATGTTAATTTTATCAAAATTTAATCTAACATTCCCATACAAAAACCCGTTCAACCAGTTTTTTAAGGTATCATCAAATGATATGTACATGATCTACACAAAATGCAACGATGAAACATCTTAAACTTAAACTCTTGCTCATCTTGATGATGAAGGCAAAATCATATCCAAACTACTATTTATAATAGCAATCATTCTAAATTACGAATATTTAAGGTCGAAGAACCCTAGTTTCAGGTTTTTAGAGCAAAAAAATCAACAACGTTCTTCATTACGAATCTCCAAAGGAGACAACGGTGAAAGACTTATGGAGATGGTGTGATGAATGGGATAATAAGGTATTAAGGTTTCTGATAATCTACCCGTTTATCAAAGTTTTGTATACGTTTTGGGTTTGTAAGATTTGTGAATGCGGAGAATGAACAAAAATTAATCCAAAACTATGTAAAGATTGCGAAGGACTCGGAGCATTCACATCCCATTTCCCATCATAAATAAAACTAAAAACCACTATTTTTCCTATTTTTCTTATCAATTAAATAATAACTTTTATATATTTATCATTATTTTTTATCCCCCCTTCACTTACAATCACTTAAAATATATTAAAAATATTATAGGGGTTAGAACAGTGTTTACTCAAAATACAAATTAAACGGTATATTTTCTCTAATCAATCACAACCACTTATAACCATACCATATAATATAAGAAATATACTCATATCAATTTAAAGAACGGGATGTGAATGCTCCGAAGGTGATGATGAATAAGCTAATGTAATGACTAAAAATACTATGGTTTATATGGATTTGGGTAACCTAAAAGCAAAGGATATTTTTTATTATTATATATCCTTGATGGTAAAGGTCAAGGATATTTGTTTGATGGAGGATCCATAGTGTGGAGGTGCGATACATTGGGGATTATGGTTGTTGGTAAGTTTTCAATTGGATGTGAAACGTAAATTTAAAGTGGTAAGACCAGTTTCTAATTCATTTATGTTCGACGAGAGGATTGCGTGAGTGGAAATAGGAGGTCTTTCATTTGATGCGTGGACATCAGAGTCATATATATAGATTGGAAGTTTGTTGGGGAGGACGTTTTGTGATGATGATGATGATGATAAAGAAGAGCCAATGGCTTTGGGTAGAGTTTCTACCATTATAAAAGTTAAGGGGAAGATTATGGAGGAGGTGGACGGGAAGTGTTTTAACGTTTTGATTAGAGTGGACAAAAAAACCAGTTTGAAAAAAAATGGTCCGGTTTGAGGAAAAAACCAGTTTTAGTCAAACTGATTCCAGCCGAATAGAATAGGTGGTTTTTATAACGGTCCAGTAGCCCTCAAATTAGAAAAAAAAACTGATTAAACCGGTTAAAAAACAGTTTCAAAATTGGTTTGAGTGTTTAGTAACAAGGTTCAAATCAATTCATTAAAGTGCAAAGAATTACTTCATTCAATCTACAATACATATACATGCATGGTGCTAGCCATGAGAAACTATAGAAGATAAATTTGGTCAACCTAACAAACTATATACCAAACTAATCTATAATAATTTGAATATTAAAATAATACAAAACGTCCTCACTTAACATGTCCCCGTAAGATGGACGATCCTGATGAGAGGCTAATCTTGGAAACTAATAATTGAAAGCGTGGCCGGAGCAATGGTTTCGTTAGAACGTCTACCAATTGATCATCACCAGAAATGTGCGTAACCCGTAATGAACCGTCATGGACTTTTTCCCGTACAAAATGAAAATCCAACGCTAAGTGTTTCATGCTAGAGTGAAGACTAGTTTTGCAGAGTATGTGGTGGCACTTAGATTATCACAATGTATCACAGGGACATTGCTTGATCTAAAACCAAGTTCATTAAGAAGGCGACTTAACCACTGAACCTCCGTGGTTGTGCATGCCACTGCTCGGAACTCCGGATCGATAGAATTGTGGGAAAGTCTGCTTTGACGTTTGGAGGTCCAGGAGATAGGATTATAACCAAGGTAAACAATGTATCCAGTAGTACTACGGTAGTTCTCCTTGTCACCTGCCAAGTCAGCATCCATAAAAGCATGCAAATGTAATGGTGAGCTTTTACGAAGTAAGAGACCATGATTTAAATTTCCCTGTAAGTACCGTAGAAGCCTTTACAAGGTTGTCTAATGTGTGACGTAGGAGCATGCATGAATTGGGACAACTTTTTTTACTGTGAAGGCAATATTCGGTCTCGTAAGTGACAAGTATTAAAGTGCTCCAACAATTGTGCGATATGTAGTGGAAGAGACTTGAGGTGTCCCCGCATTTAGTGTGAGCGGTTCAAAACACATCATAGGCATGCAAATTGACTTGCAATTACTCATGTTGGCTTTATAAAGAAGATCAGTTATGTATAGTACTTCTATTGAGAAAGGAGTAGACCAAGGGAATGAGGCAAGAAGGCGTATGACACGATTAATGAGAGTGTTAGAAGTGCCGGTGATGATAATGTCATCTACATAGACAAGAATGAAGATAAGAGAGGGACCAATAATTAAAGTAAAGAGGGAGGAATCAAATATAGTTGGTTTGAATCCGTGTGAGAGGAGGTAAGATTTGAGTTCATCATACCATGCTTAAGATGCTTGTTTGAGACCATAGATAGCTTTGTTAAGTTTACAAATATGATTGGGAAATAGAGGATTAACGAATCCTAATGGTTGAGTCATGTAAACATATTAAATTGAGAATTGCAAAGATGACTTTATTTGATTATAATTATAAGAGTTTTACATACCTATTTTAGCATGTGTAAGTATGTGTATATGCTTCTTAAACGTGCATGCATGCATAATTATTTATGTGAGTATGTATGTGAATATTTGGGGATATGAATTTTATTAAGGATATGCATGTAAGTTACCAAATCATGTAAGTTCACAATAAGATATTTGATACATAAACATATTACTATTAAGTAATAAAACAAGATCAAAACTTAAACTAATTTTAACCAAATAAACTATAGCATTAAGAAGTTAACAATAAACCTAAACTAATGTTAGTCACTTGATTACTAAGATATTTACACAAACTAATCCATAGATTACTAGAATACTTATCTAACCTAATCACTAACTAATTATAATTAACAAACTCATAAACAAATTAGCATGGGAAGATGGCACCTATCCCCTTTGACACTAAACACTCTCGGTACTTTGACACACACACAATCTACAATTCGACACATACACACCCAACATTACACTAAGCTTAGAGGTAATGATGAAGGTTAAGATTTTTCTCTTCTTTTCTTTTGAACCTCGACCGAAACCCAAAAAATTCCAAAGCACCAACATCTTCTTCAACTATCTCTTTTACTCTCAGCACAAAAACACCATCAGTCACCTTCTTTCTCTCGGTTCTTATATTACCCGAACTCACTATCAAGATCACCATAGTATCACTTTAAAATCATCCTCTACTAAACATCTTTGTGATATTATCCAAGATCAAGAACATTCATCACAAGCTTGAAGATTTGAAGATTTGAAGATTTCCTTATCTATTCTCTACACTCTCTTCTTTTTATACAATCAAGGTTGGATTCATAAACTTTTGTGATCAAAAGCTTACAAAAATTTTGTATGTGTTTAACATACATATAAACCCTTGTGATGTTCACTATTAAAATCTAATTACAAATTCCACAAAATTCTTTGATTTTCAACAAAAAAAATTAGTAACAAAGTTTATGAAATAGAAAGTTTTAAAGGTTTTATAAAACAAAAGTTTTAAACAAAATTAAAGGGTTTAAAGTGTTCATATAAATGTTACCATATGATAATTAGGGTAAAATAGGTAGAATATTTAAATGACTGTGATTGTGGGAACAAAAATTTTAGAAAATAGTTAAAAATATATAAAAATAATTAACTGGAAATTATGAAGAATTTATACAGGATATATTAATTGAAATAATGAAATAAAAGGGAAAATATAAAATTTAAGATCGGGACTTAGTAAAAATATGAAAAATTTATATAATGATCTCAAAAATATAGTTAAGTTATAGAATAAACTTCATGAATTAATTCATTAGTATGATAAAGTTTTATATTTTAGAACAATTAATATGAAGAAAAATCCAAAGTGATAACAAAACAGTAGCTAAAATTATGAAAATTTTACATAAATTATTGAACATTAAACTAAACAGTTTAGGTGATTTTTAGAATTTTAAGAGATAAATAGCTATTTCTGCCATTAACTTGTAATATTGTAAAAATTACAGAAAAATACCGGTAAGGATATATGAACTAAAAATTTTATATGATAATCTTGATATGAAGATACTACTGTTGGTAAAATTTTATAATTTTTAAACACTGATAACTATAGTTTTAAGAATTGGAGCTTAATTAATAATATTTTTAAATATAGGTGAATATAAATTAAAAGAATAAGTATTTATTCTAACAAATAAGTGTTTTATAGGAAATTATTGACAAGTTGCTGGAACAAAGATGAGTAACATAGCCTCTTTTTATTTATAAAGTTTTGGGGGAAAAACATACTGTGTATTTTACTGTTTATGCTAACGTGAATAAGGATTTTGATAAGTTACTATCATTGACTACCATAAGTCACAACCATTAATTCTTATAAGAAACCGTTAGATAATATAGGTAGCGCTACTTAGGAATATGTTTCCTGCACCGACTGGACCCAGTTGATACTGCCGAATAGGAGTCGTGATGTTATATTATTTGATTCTGTGATTTATTTGTGTGACAGTTATGGATCACTTAGCATATAAGTAGGTTTGGTTATGGACTTGTTTATGTTGCATCAATTAAGAAATTATTATTAGGTTACTAAACCTATGTTCTCACCAACTTTATGTTGACTGTTTGAGTATGTTTTTTCAGGTAATCAGAATGTTTTATAATCTCATGTATACTTTCACCTTGTACAATGGATGGTATGAGTACGTAGGGAGGCTATGTGTATGGATAACCATGGACTTGATGGATCTCAGCATTTACGTGGATGTTCACGTCCATTACTAGCTGAGAGATTATAAAAAGTGGTTAAGACAAATCTTTTGATGTAGGGTTACTAGTTCATATGTAAAAGTCTCATAGAGACAAATTTTGTATGAAACTAAAATTGTAACCCAATATATATATTTATCTAATGAAAGTTATATTTAGTTATCAGTTGTGAATGCATGTTATTTTTTTGTAATCAATGTGTTGTGAGCCAAAAGTCACACCCAAGCATTTCACGCTTCCGTCGGGATGTGACAGTTTGGTATCAGAGCCATTGGTTATAGAGAATTATGTTTTATTAGTAAATTCCTAGATTATAACGATAAGCTTATATGATAACAACTTTTAGTATGACTAAATAACTAAAAATTTACTGATAAATTTATGTGAACATATCTATGTTTAGACAATAGTGTATTGTTTTATGAACAAATATGCGAGCTATACATAATTAATATGTGAAATTTTGTGCTTAGTTGATTAATTGTTTTGACTAGTAATAGTATAAATTAAATTTTGTAAGAATTCTTGCTGCTTTGAATACTTATAATTCTAATAGCTACCATGTTGAAACTGATTCTTCGAAACATTCGGACCCTAGCAACCAAAAAGAAACAACACCAGAAATAGAGCCTCAGGACAACATAGAAATATCCCAACCCGAGACTAAGACCAATATAAAGTAGAAGTTTTTCATCTTACGTGCGCCAGTAAGAATGGGAGGTTATACAATTATGACCCCAAGAAAGAGCGTACAGCGTGGTAAGAAGTTTTCAACTAAGGAGGTTAAAGAGCCAGGAAAAAAAAAACCCAGAAACCTTTCCCCCGACATTTGATATAACACCCGCAATTCAACCTGATAATACTGAAACTGAAGAAAGAGAAATTAAGAGGCAAAGGTTAGAAGAATGTTAGATGGAAACTACCAACCAGATTCTTAAGAAAGTTAAGAAGATACAACGAGAAATTCGGATGATCCAAGAAGATGTCAAGGAAGTGAAGGAAGGAAGTAAAGTATCTTCACTAAAATATGGAATTGGGTTTTGGAAAATTAGAAATATAGGAAACCTTATCTATTATGTGACTACTTTAAATACGGAGAATAAGAATATAATAAAATATTTTGTTTATGACTATTTAATATTATGATATAGTTTGAGCAAAATTTTGTGATATTAGTATAATTGGTATGTAGTGAAATATGCCCCCAAGGAGAAATACTCAACCTGTACGAAGAACTGCACGTGTTGAACGACCAAGAACTAGATTTAGAGAAGAAACTCCGCAGTGAATATCGCTGCAAATGAGAATGAAAGGATTTCTCAAATAGTAACTCAACAATTGAAGGTTGCAATGCCTACATTAGTAACTCAACTCTAATAGAACCTTAACTTTGGAAGTGTACCACCTGGGAACGATGAACCAGGAAATGCCAACGGATTAGAAAACCACGAGGAAGAAGTTATAGATGAAGTTAGAAAAGGATATTCTTATAAGACTTTTCATGTCTTGTAAACCCTGAGACTTTGATGGAAAAGGTGGAGCAGTGCAAGCATTACGTTGGTTAAAGAAAATGGAGTCAGTGTTAGATATTTGTAAGGCCCTGTTCCCGAGACACTTACAGTTGGTCAATCATTGCATAAATAATATAAAACACCTCATTTTGCAGCGGAAATTTAAACTTTTCATTAATAATTAAAAACATGTCAATACATCATATCTTTAAATTACATCATCAAAATTGTATTAATACAATATCATCTCAAAATGTGGATGCCAGACTCAAAACATTCCCAGTATCTTATGCATCCATGCCTGCACCTCCTCAGCATCAACAAGAATCTAAAACCTTGAACAGCTTTCGAGTAGAACATCTCAAACCCGAGAGCCCACTTGAAGTTCCAGCACCTAAAACCCATGAAAACGAGCACTAAACACCAGAATCTCGGTCCAGAAGCTCGAACCCAACAGAAAACAGGGAAGAAACACTTGAAAACTTTACCTTTCTTAAAGATCTTCTACTTTCTCACTCTAAAACAGGTTGAGAGCTTCTCTCACTCTCTAGAACCGAAGGTTGCAGGAGAGAAAAGAGGTTATGGACGGCCATACCTCTTCTAAACCCCACTATGTGCAAGTTTGGCCCTTGCACGCTTTTAACCCCTTGCTTTTAAAATAACTTCCTGTTTGATCCTTTACTTTTCTTTTTTCTTTTTTTTTTGAAATTTCCGGGTGTTACAAGTCCACCCCCCTTATATAGGTTTTGTCCCCGAAACCTGTCGCTCCTTAAAGAGATCTGGGTAATGCCATCTCATTTCTCCCTCTGATTCCCCAAGTGGCCACCATTACTTCAATGCAACGACCATAGCCGCCACTTTAGAGAACCTTTGGATAATTCTCCTGTAGCAACCCACCAAACTCAAGAAACTATGAATCTCAGATGGCATCCTTGGAGACTTCCATTGCGTCCTCACCTCAACCTTTATCAGGTCTACCATAATCCCTTCGGGATTAACCACATGACCCAAAAACTAAACCTCGTATAACTAGAACGTACACTTGGAGAACTTGGCGTACAGCTTCTCCCTTCGAAATGTATCCAGCACTTCCGGATGTGACCGACGTGTTCTTCTTCGCTCTGCAAAATAATCAGAACATCATCCATGAACACAGTCACTGACTTATCTAACATAGGTCGGCACACCCGATTTATCAGATCCATAAAGCAGCTGGCGTGTTGCTTAAACCAAAGGATATCATGAGGAACTCGTAGTGTCCATAACACATATGAAAAGCTGTTTTAGGAATATCCTGCTCCTCCACCTCAATTGATGGTAACCAGATCGGAGATATATCCTCAAGAACCAACTGAAACCTTGAAGCTGATCAAACAAGTCATCAATCCTTGGTAATGAATACCGTTTCTTCACCGTCAACTTGTCCAACTCAAGGTAGTCGATACACATCCTCATGCTATCGTCCTTCTTCTCCATAAATAAGACCGGAGCACCCCATGGAGAGATGCTTGGTCGCTGAACCCCTTATCTAAGAACTATTGTAGCTTGGTCATCAATTCCTTCATCTCAGAGGGAGCTAAATGATACGGCGCCTTAGCAACAGGTTGGGCATCAGGCATCAGATCGATCCGGAACTTGATCTCGCGGTCAGGTGGCACACCTGGTAGATCCTTCGGGAACATGTCTGGGAAGTCACATGCGACCGTACATCCGTCAATCGTGGTACTGACGTATTCACATCCTTCACATAGGCTAGATAGGAACCACTTCCACGTCTTGTACACTCCTCTGCCACAACCATCCAAATTACTTTTGATATTATACTAATTCTATCGCCATAAGTCGTCACCGAACTCCTATCGGGCGAGGTCAATTGAATTATCTTCTTGCAACACACGACGTTTGCCTTATGGGCTACTAGCCAATTCATCCCTAGGACTACATCAAATCCGCCTAGGGGCATCACGAGCAACCTAGTAGAGAACCTATGGCCTTTCAACTCTGTGCCACAGTCTTCTATCAATCAAGAAATCTTGATTGACTTACCAATGGCTGTCTCTACATCGAAGGGCTCATCAATCCTCCTACTCCTAGCGGGCAACTTATCACAGAAGGCAGCAAAAATAAAACTCCTACTAGCATCGGAAAAAAAAGGTACAGAGGCACAAGTCTAGTTTACTTGGAATGTACCTGGCACCGCGTCGGAGTCCACCCTAGCCTTCTCCAAGTCATAGCGAATGTCCTGGCCTTTGCCCTCTGCCCTCCTTCTCAGTTCACTTCTTAGCCTCGGAGCTCTCAGCCCTCGACTTCATGCAGTCTCTGCTCATGTACCCAGCCTCGCCATAGTTATAACATTTCATGACACGATAATCCTTTGCTCTGTGGCCCTCCTTCCCACACTGAAAGCAGGCGTTCGATCCCCACTTACACTCTCCCACGTGCTCTCTCCCACACTTATTGCATGCCTTCTCCTCTCTGTTATCACCTTCCGATCATCCACTCTCGTCTTCTTACGTCCAGCCCCAAAACCACCATCGTTATACCGCTTCTCATTCCCACTCCTATTATTACCACACTTCTTCTTCTCATCCATCAACGCCACTGCCTCTCACTCGTCATACAATCTCCCGGCCAGATCGACCACCGACATGAACGTACCTGGCCGAGCGGCGATCAGATGTCTACGATAGCCTCCGCAGACCCTGGATGTATCTCTCTTATTTTTCATGACACGAGTGTCACATGCTCTGGCACCAGCCTCGCCATCTCATTAAACTTAGTTGTGTACTGCTGGTGCGTCATAGTTCCCGCCTCCAACTGTAGGAACTCTCTCTCTCGATCTTGTCAAGCTCCCTGTGGAGGACAAAACTCCTCGATCACCAGCTCCTTCAGTTCACCCCATCTCATCCTCCCATTGCCCTGCTACCCTCGACCTGGATGATATTGTCCCACTAGCATAAGGACGAATCCACAAAAGAGTGGGTAGCGAACCTCACCTTCTGATCCTCTCGCACTTGCTGATATCAAGTACCGCCTCCATCTCCCTCACCCATCGGTGAGCAGCAGCAGCACTCCCATTCCCCATCAAATGTCGGGGGCTTGCATCTGTAAAATGCCCCCATAGTCGCATCCCTTCGCATTTTCCTGCATTGCTTCCTCCTCCTCATCATCACTGGATACAACCATCTTAGTATCCGTTGCTCCATCTCCCTTGTACCACCTCCTTTGCCCTCTCGCCTATCTGTCTTCCTCCTCTCCTCCTTCTCTTTCTTCTCATCCTCCCTCACCGCTCTAATAACCTCGGTCACCACAGACGGTAGAATCGTCTGCATGACCTGATGACTTCCTCCGCTTCTGCCTCCTTCATTAAGGCCCTCAGATTAGCACTCTCATCTTCACCATCATGGTGACGAAGCTCGGGCTCTTCAGGAGCCAATTCGGGCAGTCTTAGCCCTGTTCCTTATGGCACGCTGAG
>CM046437.1:60499044-60559044 GCA_025506505.1 Flaveria sonorensis
ATATTTAAATGGGCTGAATGGTTACTAGAAATATTTGCCAATTATGAAATCACAACCGGTGTGAATGAGGAAGCAATTAATGTATTTGTATGATTTTATGTCTCATGACTTATCTTTTCAAAATTATACAATGATAAGCATGGATCAAATGGATGATACTATTGGGTAAATTTTGTAAACTTCCCCTCACGGTTACTATAGATATCACAATGCTGCTGGTGCTGCTGCTGCCGCCACCATCACCATTTTTGTTCATATTTTATTCTAGAATTTTTAACTTCCAAGGCTCACGCCAACTCTCCCACTAGCACCGCAATCATCCAACATTAATAATCACCACCACCACCCCTTCCTTCATCTATAATTCGTTTCAGACTTTTGCAACCAACATGTTTAAGCTTTAATTCACACCATTCCACGTGCCCAACACCTCCACAACCATATTTGTTAATATAATATATCCTAATTTTTTTAAACTGAAAAACTGAGTTAATAACAGATTCTAGTCTCCACCTCTGTAGGTGTATAAATATGTATCCATTAACCAAAACAGTTTTCACTTATGTGATACAGGAGCGCTCAAGTGGTAGATCTCGTGGTTTTGGATATGTAACCTTTGCAGAGCTTGAAGATGCTAAGGTAATTCAGAATTTTATATGCATATTACTGAAACTTTCTTTTTGATTTTCTATTATTATAAAAGATCAAGGAATCTTTTCACTTGTCTCTGTGATTCATCTTACTTCTTTTGATGTTACTTTTCTCATTTCATATGACTCTGCCATAGGCTGCACTTTCAGCCGAGCACTTCCTTGGGAACAGAGCATTGGAAGTAAAAATTGCAACACCAAAGGTGTTTTCAATAATTTAAATATCTGTCTATGTTACAAACTACTTCCTAAACTTTAATGATATCTTATTAAGATTTGGTTCCTTTTGCAGGAAGAGATGAGATCATCTTCAAAAAAATCACCAGGATTTTGTTGCTAGAATCCCACTCTCGGTTACAGAAGCTGCATTTATGCCGGTGTGTTTTATAATTGATATTATAAGTTGCTTAGTTTATTTTTTAAATATTTCAGTTTTTCACCAAGGTACCTATGGTCCATAACGACTAACACGTGTACAATTTTTTTGTTTCTTGCAGTCACTTTGAAAAATATGGCGAGATATGGATTTGTACATGCCCAAGGTACATAAGCAGATGTTACACTCATATTTTACATCTAATATCTTGTAGGAAACATGTTACATCCTTCAGTTTGCCTCTTTGGTGAAAATGTTGATATTATTGAGGTCATCTATTTCTGCAGGATCAAGTACCAGGGCCATCGTGGGATTGGTTTATAACTTTTGCAAATGCTGGTAGTTTACTTGAGACTTAACAATCATTAGGCGTTTTAAAAACTTCATATAGTTAAATATATTTGACAGCTGGTAATCAATTAAGTTGTTTAACTTTCCTTACAGAATCTGTGGATGATCTGATGTCCGAGACCCATGAACTTGGGGGTTCGGAAGTGGTTGTTGACAGAGCAACACTAAGGTAACATGTGGCGTTCTTTTATCCAAATTATCATTTATTTATTCTTCATCAGTTCAAGCTTTTTTATTCTTCGGAACAATGAGCTTTCTTAGATTATATTTACATCTTAAAACATTTTTAACAGAGCTTTATTTTGTCAGCACCTTCTTTTGCTTATAGTTTATTGTTTTAATTTGATAATTATCCTCAGGAAGATAATTTCCGGCCAGTTAGCCGCATGCCACCACCTCCGAGTGGTGGATATGGTGCATATAATGCATATGTTACAACTAGATATGCTGCACTTGGTGCTCCTACAGCATATGATTATCCAAGATCTGTTTATGGAAGTATGTTCAGTTGCTACATAGGAATAATTGTTTATTTTATATGAAAACTTTAAATTGATGCTCTTAATTATTATGTGAGTAGGAGGAGAATCAGCTAGGGGAATGGGCAAGAAGATTTTTGTAGGACGCCTTCCTCAAGAAGCAAGTGTGGAAGACCTGCGCACGTATTTTGGTAGGTTTGGACGTATTCTGGATGCATATATCCCAAAGGTAGTTAGCTTCCCAATGATAGCTTGACTTATTTATTTACTTTTACTTATCTATAACGTAATTACCTACCGGATGCAGGACCCCAAGAGATCTGGTCACAGGGGTTTTGGTTTTGTGACCTTTGCTGACGATGGTGTTGCAGATCGTGTTTCACGGAGGTCGCATGAGATTTGTGGACATCAGGTACTTGATAGAATGTATTGATTCTGAAATTGTTGCATTGTGCATACCGAGTTAACTAACCTTTCTTTTGTGATAAATACTTGTTGGATTACAGGTAGCAATAGATTCTGCTACACCCGTTGATGATGGGGGTTCAAGTGGAGGCAGCCACTATATGGACAATCTACCTGAACCAGCATATGGAGGTTATGGCCCTATGCGAGCTTATGGCAGAATGTATGGAAGCTTGGATTTTGATGATGTAAGTTTGGATAGATGTTTTTTTAATCAGATGTTTTAGGGAACCAACTCATTTCAGAAAATACCAGTTTAGTTTCAATTATTTTATCGGAAGTAACCATCTAAGAAAGCTAGTATTCAGGCACTTCATCAGAAAAAATCCACATGCTCAAAGGTACTGACATGTCAGCATGTGACCGGTCAGATTACCTAAATCAAGATTTCTGAAAGTTGTTCACCTTGAATAATGATTTTGAAACACTTGGTTATTTTATGGTCTAAAAAAGTATGCCACTAATCTAGTACGAGCTATGTTTTACCTGATTGCATCGGTTAGCAAGGTATTAGTGGGGTCCTCTGAGTTTTTCAGTAACACGCTCTCGCAATTACCAAAAAAGAAGTTGGCCCTTTATGCAGTTAGCCGTGTATATCAAATGAAATGTCTCAGAATGTATTAATGTACATATCTTGTAAAAATGCTTAGAAATGTTCTTTAAAAGCCAAGAGATGATGGTGTATACTAAAAACAAAGAAATTATCACCTGTATGATGTTCATGTCCACACGTTTTGCAGTGGGGTTATGGTGGCATGAGCGGAAGCATAGGGCGGATGGGAGGAATGGGACGGATGGGTGGCAGCATGAGCGGCCTAGGTGGTGGTATGGGCGACCTAAGTGGCAGCATGGGCGGCCTAGGTGGAAGCTTGGTGGAGGGAGACCTTCACGGACAGATTACAGGTATAGGCCATATTAGAGCCTGGAGGTGTCCAAAGAGGAGGATCATTTGTGTTGAATTTGTTGCTTAAAACTATGTAAACTGTGGATTTCTGAATGTTGACAAATCTGCTTTGATATATTGTTTAGTTTATCATGTTAACCTATATTAATGAAGGACATGGATTAAAAGTTGCACCTTTATACTTAATTTTATAGAGAAAAGAGTAGTCTATCATTTTTTGGCCTCCAGCTAAAAAAAAGCAATCATATGAATTAAACCAGGACCTGTGCATGAAATCAACAAATTTGACATTTCAAGATGTGTGTTTTGTGTGAATGATAGCCGTGAACATTAAGAGGGTTTCCGATTCTCAGTCATCACCACTTGTGAAGGAGATCGTTAAAATTATGTACTGAATTCTATTTTCTACATGTTTGGTTTGTAGAACTCGGTATTGATAAATGAATTTAAAAAAAAGTTTAAGAACCTCTCCGTCTATTACCACCGCTATCAACATTTCAACTTTAATAACAGGTTTATCAACATTTCGAGTTTCAACCTTAAAGAAGTTCATAAACCAGATGTGATTATTTATCAACCAAATGCATTATATATTCCAATTATTTTGACAAATCCCAATTGGTTTAAAATTCCTCTTAATAAATTCATTTTCAATTCCATTTCCTTAAAATAAATTTTAAGGAAACGAAGACACTAAGCATATTGGATGTTACATCTTATAAAGCATGAACTCAAGGCATGTCACTAGATGTTTAATGCTTACAACAGCAGATAATATGTACCTAACTATGCTCGAATGATGCATATTGGATCTCACATATTTACTCTTTTATATCTCCCAAAATGAGTATCTAGCTCCACTCCACCCAGAAAAAAATCATCAATCAGAAGTAGACTTCACTGATATCAGTCTCAAAACTGTATGCCCATTGGTATCAACTATACCCTTGAACCCAAATCCGAAAGCTATTTTAACAGTAGAAAGAGAACCATGTGATTGCTAAATCATCAAGTTTCTGTTGGAGGAGTTACTTGTACCACAAACCTGTTGCAGAATTGTATCATATTAAGCCATTTGACTTCCAGAGTAATCATGGGAACCAAACACTTGATAATAACCTGGTTTAACGATGATCTTTGACGATTAGGGCTTGCGACAACTGAAGCAGCCTTTCAAGGAATTTGAGACATGTCTACGTAAGCTCCTGAATTTGTGGGAATTTCTGGGAGAAACATCCTCCGTCATGTTTCTTCTCAATTCTTGGGCTTTTATTTGTGCAGCTCTATGTTTGCTCAATATTTTCTCCATGGATGCAGACTTCTTTTTTTCCAGTTTCATCTGATAACCACAAAGAATAATTACTTGACCCCATAATCACAATACTTGGCTTTCAATTTCCAATATTTGTTACAAACAGAAACAAAAAAGAAAGAGTAAAGGAAATATATACAAAGGATTAAGAGAACTGATTGGTCTTGCTGCTAAAAGTAGGTATACTGTTTACCAAACGCACCTCAAGTTTCCGGATTGATGCCTCTACTTTTGCATTCTGCAGATTCTCCCAAGCAGTGATTCTTGCTTCTTCTTTCTGGAGCCTGCAAATTACAAGACAATAAAACCATTTTTCTTGTCATATATGTATATAAAAACATGTCTGTGTGACAATTTTAAATCAAAAGTGCTCCCCTTTGTCATGAGTCCCACCTTTTCTCTTTTAGCACATGATAAAAAGAAGTTTCACTTTATTCAAACTGGAAAATCATCAAAATTATTATTTTACATTTTTAAGAGTCACTTCCACCCGCTTTATAACTTTACATTTACAACTAGGTATCCGAAAAGGGTGGTCAATTTTCACTTATTACATATAATAACACTATAATATTCAAAGGCCATTGGTGTGTTAGTCAAAGTTTAAAAGTACGGAATTGAGCCTCGAGGCGTTTTCCCTTCGCCTCATGAGGCGTAAGCCTCGAGGCGTTTTCCCTTCGCCTCATGAGGCGTAAGCCTCGAGGCGAACCGAGGCGTAAGCCTCGAGGCGAACCGAGGCGTAAGCCTGAGGCGGAACTAAAAAATAAATATAAAAATTATATACCTCATAAAAAATAAAATACAAACTAATTTCATCATCATATTCATCAAAAAGATCAAAACACACATTAAGAAGAGATGGAATGTTTGAAACTGACACAAAGAGTCTAAAACATCAAAAACAAATGGTAAAACCCTCTGAGGCGCCCCTGACGCGCAACTTTTCTTAGCGCCTCAGCCCCCTGAGACGCACAAACATTATAACCCTCTGAGGCGTCGCCTCAGACACGTTTTTTGGGCGCCTCGCCTCGAGGCGTGCATCTCGGGGCACGCCTCAGCCGTTTTTTAAAACCATGTGTGTTACAGCAGCTTAGGAACTAAGATAACAGGAGGGTCTTTGGAAAAGATCTTCTAGAAGCTAGATAAAGCTTTCGGAAAGTTCTGTTATTGACGATTGCAAAAAGTGTTCAACACAAAGTAGTTTAGTTTCCAAAACTTGTCACTGTCTCTCCCTAATATTTCTGGATAAGATATAAAATAATGACAGGAGTTCAAAGGTTGTATTTAGAGACATACTTTGACAACTTCATTGCTCCTTCTGCTGTATTCCACGTCAAAGCTAAGTCGTTAGCCTCTGGTGATCGGTTGTCCTTCGTTCTCATTTTGTGTCTTCTTGATTGCTTGATCATAGTGGCCCCTTTGTCCACCTGAACATCCCTGATTTCCAATCTGGCAGAATGGTTACCGCCAGGTTTCACAGTTGGAGGCATATATGTAGGGGAGGTTTCAGGGCTGCTCTCAGGGCTCATTTGGGTTGCCATATCTCGCCGTGAAACCACACGTGAAACACCATCTTCATCATTCTTCTCATCTGCATGACACAATGTCCACCACCAAACAGCCATTATACACACAAAAGAGATTACACAAGTTTTGTAATAAACCTTAAACACTCCAATTTATTCAAGATTGTACCTTGAGAATCAGGATATGCAGACTCATTCAACAAATCAGACCATGCAGGCACATTAGCAGACTGAACCATCGCATCAGGCACAAGAACACCAGTCGTTAAAGGCGAACCTCCAAGAAAGTTTCTGCTTCTCCCACCATCAAGAACCGGTACAGCAGGCGAGTAGTTCGAAAAGTAAGCAACCCCAGGGGTCCCACCCAACGGTCCACTTTTAGCTTTTGGTCGTCTCTGAGCAGGTTGTGGTGCTACATTCTTGCAAACCCCAACACCCGATACAGGACTTGTAATCCACCTCTCAGCATCATCCCATTTCGACGGCAGTGTTCTTCCACTATTAAATGGCATCAACGCTGCAGCACCGATATGCCTCCTGCTACTATTGCTTAATGGCACTCTCTCAGAGCACCAACCCTTCTGAAACCGTAACACATTATTATCTCCATAATCAGGAGTCCCTGGACTAGTGTATGCACCCGAATTACGAAACAAAGATGCATTCTTATTCCCAGATCTTAACTGTGGTGAATAGCAGACCTGCATTGCATCCTATGGTTCTACCAATCAACAATCAAACTCTTCAATCTCTCTGCAAATTAATTCATTCGGTTCACGGTTAAATGATTGCTACAGACTCTTTTGGAACAATAGGAAGAAAAATACAATATGTAATCTCTATGGTCACCGGTTTATGTGGATCAGCGTGAAGATATATATTAGATACAGATACTTCCAAGATAACATCAAAATCAAGAAAATGAAAAAAACTATCATTTACAGCAGATGTTTCAAATGATTGATTTAGGTCAAACATGTTAGGTTTTTAGTTGCAATTCCACCTACTGAAACACTACACAATACGAGCTCAGATTCAAAAATTTTCAACACGATGAAAGATTCAAAGCTGACGAATGAGTGTGTGCAATCAGATTCAAAATTGAAAGATTATGTGGATTTACCTGGTGAAAATGTCAATGTTGGTTGACTTTTAAGTGATCAAATTAGGGTAGATGGAGAAGATGAATGGTAGATTGGGTGCAGCGAAGGTGTTTGATGAAATGTGAACATGAAATGAGATTGACGGTGGATAGATTTTGGGGGGTTTTAGAGATTGTGGACAAGATCCATGTGACAATGTTTGAAACTATTTATACGTGGATATTGGAAAATGAGAACCATATACGATGATAACTAATAACTATTTGATATACAAAATAATTAATGAGATTCATGGTAAATGTTGTTGTTAAAAAGTTAATTTATCATCTATAATTAACTTTATCAGATCATTTTTCTTTTTTTTCGCTCCTACACATAAGACAAATAAAATAGTTTTTATGTTAGACTTAGGGGCTGTTTGATGTGATCAGCAGTGGAGATTGGGTAAATGTTTAAAAAAATTGATTGGGTCAGAGGGTAAGGGTGAGTCAGAAGGGCTGACTCGGTCAGAACCTATTTTTTGCAAATCAAACGCGCTGACTAGTTGACAGAGTCAACAGTCCGAGCATCAGTCAGATGCAATCAAACAACCCCTTACTCTAACACTGATGTGACAGTGATACTTAGACATGCAACTATGTGGTATCCACCATGCAACTATGTGGTATCCACCATCTGTGGGTGTTGTTCTTGAGTACGTGCGAGATTAGGTTTATTTCTTTTTTCCTCTACATTGTTAATATTTAGTAGATATAATTTGGATTGCATGAGAGAAGGATGTGTATGATAGTGTTAAGGGTAGGATGAATTTGTGAAAAGAATAAATGAAGTGCTAATACGACACACTAAGTTTGCATGTGAGAAGAAGACATCTAGCGTTACTAACAATTTTAAGGTAAAATTTTATATGCACTCAAACAGAGAAAGTTTATATTGGCTTGTTTAATTAGCAACCTTACCACGTTTTCTTCTTGACATCACTCGAGTGGATATATTAGCTTGTATAATGTTAAAAGCCTAAAATGGTTATTGCAAATTTCAACATACTTAGGGTTAGTAGTTGAACGCGGTGTTCTTTGACTCGGATCAGACCGACAGGTCACTAGTCCAATCTACCCTAATTTGTTTTGTAGCCAAAGAACAGGCTGGTTCGGTGGTCGGACAGAGAACCAAGAACCAGCCGGATTTTTCATATTTTTTTGGATTTAAGTGGTTTTAACTTGCGGATCGAATGATGAGTTGGAGTGTTGACCATAAATTATTGTTGAGTTTTATATATAACTATAAAATACACATGTAAAATGCTTATATTAAAATATATATAACTATATAATAATATGTATACCAATACTTCAACTTAAGTGATTGATGTATGATACTCTAATAACTTATTAAAAGAGAGGGAGGTATCGGGTTCAACTATCACCAGTGATTAAAAAAATGGTTTGATGTTGGGCTAAAAAGTTTTCTCACTTATTATGAGTTTCCTTCCGGTATAGTCTTGGATTTCATGCTCGAGTACTGAAAATGATGGGATGGCCAATGGGCCGTCAGTAACAGACGGGTCTTCCGTCCGGTCCGGTTTTGAAAACATTTGTTTAACATAGCCATGTATACGTTTTATCATTATCAATGGTTGTTAAATTATTATATAGAATGAACGCTGTACCAATGCTTATGCTTCCTATTTAATCTTCGTAGCCACCAACGTCCAACAAGCAAAATTGTAATTACCGATCGCTGCCGAAATGGATCAAAAAGATGATTGGAACCAACTAGTTTTAATATTATTTATTATTATATCTAAACGATATTAACTAAGGAAAAGTAAAGTTTATTTATAATTTGATTTTTTCATACTCAAAACTGATTGCTTAACTAAATTAATTTGGAAACAGTGTTCAAGCATCGATTTAAGTATAAAATATAAATTTTCATATCATCCGTGTTTTTTATGTAATAATAATCTAAATTTGGTTTATAAAATCATAACAAGAATTGTATTCAAACAATCATGCTACATGAAATAGTGTGAAAGGGAGACTAACCTGAAATATTTTAATGTTTATGGGAAACTGTAGAGAATATTATTTTATACTAGCTTTTTATACTAGCTTTAGTAAACCGGTAATTACATGGGTCGAATAAAAATAAAAAATAAAAAATAAAAAATAAGATAAAATTTATTAATTATAAAATGATATTTTAAAATAAAATATTATTGAAATCTGTCTTATTATAAATAAAATAAAAATTTTGTTTCAAAATAAACATTTTTAAAAATTTTCCTATTATAACTATTAATTTTAATTATTTTTTGTATTAAAAGTTTTACTTTTAAAAAACATCAATTTTGAAATATTTGTATATTTTGAAAAGTTTGATGTTTTAGAAAGTTTTCTTATTTTGTAAAAAAAACATTTCTTTAGAAATAATATTAATAAAAAGATTTTTTTTAATTTATTAAAAAACCGTGTTAATCTAAAAAATAAAACTATAGTATTGTTAGTAACTAATATGATTATTAAATATGAAAGAGAAACGAAAAAATTTTAATAAGAAAAAAACATGATGTTGTCACGTGTCATTTATAATTATCAGTTTATTAAACTGGGAATATAATATAGAATAATTGATAGGTTGAAAGGGAGACTAAGCCGAAATAGTGTGTCCAATTAATAATGAAACAATCCTAGTATCCTACTAATTTAGTAATTTTAGTTTCTTTATTCATTAACAACTTTTCTTTAGTGACGAACTCCCGTACCCATGAAACTTACTACTAAATCTACATTATTTGTTTACGACAAGATTTAAACACTTATCACTTGAGAGAGACACCTTTCTCCCCCTTTTAATACCATTGGACTGAATGTTCTTTGATATTCTAACAAATGATAAGGCATCGCTAAACTTTATTTCTACCATTATTAGTGATATGCATTTGTTATTAGCCATTAACGTATCGGACAATATTTGATATCGAGACATAATATATGATTGAGACGATCAAATTATGAAGAGTTGGTCCTGTAGTTTTTCAAAATAACAAGGGTTTTATGTCGGCATCATACAACGTCTTGGATTCTTGAGGAACCATTTTGTACTGTTTATAATCTAACTGGTTTCATTTTATCATTGACTCCACAGTTGACCGCAACTCTTGACCCATGAGATAAAATCTAGAACTTGATAACTTGCAAAATATCAGATTTTACAACATTGTAACAATTAATATAGTTAAGTGGCTTTTTTTTTTTACATAATAGATTAATTGATAATACATTTGAGAAATTTACTTACCATAAGTGATCTTTTCCTTAACGTTACAAATCAAGTGGATCAAATTAGTTTTTTTCCTCTTCAACCTGCATAAAACTAGAACCCATCAAAATGATATATGTTATGTAAATAATGATGCAATACAAATGCTTAAAATAAAATATGATGTATACAAAATCAATGATCAAATCATTTCCTAGTTAAGCTCTTGCCCATCCCAAGAAATGACGAAGGTAAAATCATATTTAAACTATTACTTTTTTTAACGACAAATGTATCAAAACTATTACTTTTTTTAACGACAAATGTATCACTATGTTTCGAAAGACAGATGTTATCTTAATTGGTTCCGTCTATTCGTTTTCAAGCTGAGATCACAACCCCAACTCTCTCAGGAGGAAACCCATAACTAAAAAAACTTCATAGCTTAACCCTAACCATTTTTGCTTAGAGTGATACTCAAACCCACAACCTTCTCATATTTACATGTATTGTGTACCTTATTTTAACTAATTAGGCTAAGTATCATTAGTATTTAAACTATTAGTTACAATAGCAAAATCACAATATCATCATGTTATACTTAGAAATCTCTCATTTTACTTACATGTTAATTTTATCAAAATTTAATCTAACATTCCCATACAAAACCCGTTCAACCAGTTTTTTAAGGTATCATCAAATGATATGTACATGATCTACACAAAATGCAACGATGAAACATCTTAAACTTAAACTCTTGCTCATCTTGATGATGAAGGCAAAATCATATCCAAACTACTATTTATAATAGCAATCATTCTAAATTACGAATATTTAAGGTCGAAGAACCCTAGTTTCAGGTTTTTAGAGCAAAAAAATCAACAACGTTCTTCATTACGAATCTCCAAAGGAGACAACGGTGAAAGACTTATGGAGATGGTGTGATGAATGGGATAATAAGGTATTAAGGTTTATGATAATCTACCCGTTTATCAAAGTTTTGTATACGTTTTGGGTTTGTAAGATTTGTGAATGCGGAGAATGAACAAAAATTAATCCAAAACTATGTAAAGATTGCGAAGGACTCGGAGCATTCACATCCCATTTCCCATCATAAATAAAACTAAAAACCACTATTTTTCCTGTTTTCTTATCAATTAAATAATAACTTTTATATATTTATCATTATTTTTTATCCCCCCTTCACTTACAATCACTTAAAATATATTAAAAATATTATAGGGGTTAGAACAGTGTTTACTCAAAATACAAATTAAACGGTATATTTTCTCTAATCAATCACAACCACTTATAACCATACCATATAATATAAGAAATATACTCATATCAATTTAAAGAACGGGATGTGAATGCTCCGAAGGTGATGATGAATAAGCTAATGTAATGACTAAAATACTATGGTTTATATGGATTTGGGTAACCTAAAAGCAAAGGATATTTTTATTATTATATATCCTTGATGGTAAAGGTCAAGGATATTTGTTTGATGGAGGATCCATAGTGTGGAGGTGCGATACATTGGGGATTATGGTTGTTGGTAAGTTTTCAATTGGATGTGAAACGTAAATTTAAAGTGGTAAGACCAGTTTTCTAATTCATTTATGTTCGACGAGAGGATTGCGTGAGTGGAAATAGGAGGTCTTTCATTTGATGCGTGGACATCAGAGTCATATATATAGATTGGAAGTTTGTTGGGGAGGACGTTTTGTGATGATGATGATGATGATAAAGAAGAGCCAATGGCTTTGGGTAGAGTTTCTACCATTATAAAAGTTAAGGGGAAGATTATGGAGGAGGTGGACGGGAAGTGTTTTAACGTTTTGATTAGAGTGGACAAAAAAAACCAGTTTGAAAAAAAAATGGTCCGGTTTGAGGAAAAAACCAGTTTTAGTCAAACTGATTCCAGCCGAATAGAATAGGTGGTTTTTATAACGGTCCAGTAGCCCTCAAATTAGAAAAAAAAACTGATTAAACCGGTTAAAAAACAGTTTCAAAATTGGTTTGAGTGTTTAGTAACAAGGTTCAAATCAATTCATTAAAGTGCAAAGAATTACTTCATTCAATCTACAATACATATACATGCATGGTGCTAGCCATGAGAAACTATAGAAGATAAATTTGGTCAACCTAACAAACTATATACCAAACTAATCTATAATAATTTGAATATTAAAATAATACAAAACATCCTCACTTAACATGTCCCCGTAAGATGGACGATCCTGATGAGAGGCTAATCTTGGAAACTAATAATTGAAAGCGTGGCCAGAGCAATGGTTTCGTTAGAACGTCTACCAATTGATCATCACCAGAAATGTGCGTAACCCGTAATGAACCGTCATGGACTTTTTCCCGTACAAAATGAAAATCCAACGCTAAGTGTTTCATGCTAGAGTGAAGACTAGTTTTGCAGAGTATGTGGTGGCACTTAGATTATCACAATGTATCACAGGGACATTGCTTGATCTAAAACCAAGTTCATTAAGAAGGCGACTTAACCACTGAACCTCCGTGGTTGTGCATGCCACTGCTCGGAACTCCGGATCGATGAATTGTGGGAAAGTCTGCTTTGACGTTTGGAGGTCCAGGAGATAGGATTATAACCAAGGTAAACAATGTATCCAGTAGTACTACGGTAGTTCTCCTTGTCACCTGCCAAGTCAGCATCCATAAAAGCATGCAAATGTAATGGTGAGCTTTTACGAAGTAAGAGACCATGATTTAAATTTCCCTGTAAGTACCGTAGAAGCCTTTACAAGGTTGTCTAATGTGTGACGTAGGAGCATGCATGAATTGGGACAACTTTTTTTACTGTGAAGGCAATATTCGGTCTCGTAAGTGACAAGTATTAAAGTGCTCCAACAATTGTGCGATATGTAGTGGAAGAGACTTGAGGTGTCCCCGCATTTAGTGTGAGCGGTTCAAAACACATCATAGGCATGCAAATTGACTTGCAATTACTCATGTTGGCTTTATAAAGAAGATCAGTTATGTATAGTACTTCTATTGAGAAAGGAGTAGACCAAGGGAATGAGGCAAGAAGGCGTATGACACGATTAATGAGAGTGTTAGAAGTGCCGGTGATGATAATGTCATCTACATAGACAAGAATGAAGATAAGAGAGGGACCAATAATTAAAGTAAAGAGGGAGGAATCGAATATAGTTGGTTTGAATCCGTGTGAGAGGAGGTAAGATTTGAGTTCATCATACCATGCTTAAGATGCTTGTTTGAGACCATAGATAGCTTTGTTAAGTTTACAAATATGATTGGGAAATAGAGGATTAACGAATCCTAATGGTTGAGTCATGTAAACATATTAAATTGAGAATTGCAAAGATGACTTTATTTGATTATAATTATAAGAGTTTTACATACCTATTTTAGCATGTGTAAGTATGTGTATATGCTTCTTAAACGTGCATGCATGCATAATTATTTATGTGAGTATGTATGTGAATATTTGGGGATATGAATTTTATTAAGGATATGCATGTAAGTTACCAAATCATGTAAGTTCACAATAAGATATTGATACATAAACATATTACTATTAAGTAATAAAACAAGATCAAAACTTAAACTAATTTTAACCAAATAAACTATAGCATTAAGAAGTTAACAATAAACCTAAACTAATGTTAGTCACTTGATTACTAAGATATTTACACAAACTAATCCATAGATTACTAGAATACTTATCTAACCTAATCACTAACTAATTATAATTAACAAACTCATAAACAAATTAGCATGGGAGATGGCACCTATCCCCTTTGACACTAAACACTCTCGGTACTTTGACACACACACAATCTACAATTCGACACATACACACCCAACATTACACTAAGCTTAGAGGTAATGATGAAGGTTAAGATTTTTCTCTTCTTTTCTTTTGAACCTCGACCGAAACCCAAAAAATTCCAAAGCACCAACATCTTCTTCAACTATCTCTTTTACTCTCGGCACAGAAACACCATCAGTCACCTTCTTTCTCTCGGTTCTTATATTACCCGAACTCACTATCAAGATCACCATAGTATCACTTTAAAATCATCCTCTACTAAACATCTTTGTGATATTATCCAAGATCAAGAACATTCATCACAAGCTTGAAGATTTGAAGATTTCCTTATCTATTCTCTACACTCTCTTCTTTTTATACAATCAAGGTTGGATTCATAAACTTTTGTGATCAAAAGCTTACAAAAATTTTGTATGTGTTTAACATACATATAAACCCTTGTGATGTTCACTATTAAAATCTAATTACAAATTCCACAAAATTCTTTGATTTTCAACAAAAAAAAATTAGTAACAAAGTTTATGAAATAGAAAGTTTTAAAGGTTTTATAAAACAAAAGTTTTAAACAAAATTAAAGGGTTTAAAGTGTTCATATAAATGTTACCATATGATAATTAGGGTAAAATAGGTAGAATATTTAAATGACTGTGATTGTGGGAACAAAAATTTTAGAAAATAGTTAAAAATATATAAAAATAATTAACCGGAAATTATGAAGAATTTATACAGGATATATTAATTGAAATAATGAAATAAAAGGGAAAATATAAAATTTAAGATCGGGACTTAGTAAAAATATGAAAAATTTATATAATGATCTCAAAAATATAGTTAAGTTATAGAATAAACTTCATGAATTAATTCATTAGTATGATAAAGTTTTATATTTTAGAACAATTAATATGAAGAAAAATCCAAAGTGATAACAAAACAGTAGCTAAAATTATGAAAATTTTACATAAATTTGAACATTAAACTAAACAGTTTAGGTGATTTTTAGAATTTTAAGAGATAAATAGCTATTTCTGCCATTAACTTGTAATATTGTAAAAATTACAGAAAAATACCGGTAAGGATATATGAACTAAAAATTTTATATGATAATCTTGATATGAAGATACTACTGTTGGTAAAATTTATAATTTTTAGACACTGATAACTATAGTTTTAAGAATTGGAGCTTAATTAATAATATTTTTAAATATAGGTGAATATAAATTAAAAGAATAAGTATTTATTCTAACAAATAAGTGTTTTATAGGAAATTATTGACAAGTTGCTGGAACAAAGATGAGTAACATAGCCTCTTTTTATTTATAAAGTTTTGGGGGAAAAACATACTGTGTATTTTACTGTTGATGCTAACGTGAATAAGGATTTTGATAAGTTACTATCATTGACTACCATAAGTCACAACCATTAATTCTTATAAGAAACCGTTAGATAATATAGGTAGCGCTACTTAGGAATATGTTTCCTGCACCGACTGGACCCAGTTGATACTGCCGAATAGGAGTCGTGATGTTATATTTTGATTCTGTGATTTATTTGTGTGACAGTTATGGATCACTTAGCATATAAGTAGGTTTGGTTATGGACTTGTTTATGTTGCATCAATTAAGAAATTATTATTAGGTTACTAAACCTATGTTCTCACCAACTTTATGTTGACTGTTTGAGTATGTTTTTTCAGGTAATCAGAATGTTTTATAATCTCATGTATACTTTCACCTTGTACAATGGATGGTATGAGTACGTAGGGAGGCTATGTGTATGGATAACCATGGACTTGATGGATCTCAGCATTTACGTGGATGTTCACGTCCATTACTAGCTGAGAGATTATAAAAAGTGGTTAAGACAAATCTTTTGATGTAGGGTTACTAGTTCATATGTAAAAGTCTCATAGAGACAAATTTTGTATGAAACTAAAATTGTAACCCAATATATATATTTATCTAATGAAAGTTATATTTAGTTATCAGTTGTGAATGCATGTTATTTTTTTGTAATCAATGTGTTGTGAGCCAAAAGTCACACCCAAGCATTTCACGCTTCCGTCGGGATGTGACAGTTTGGTATCAGAGCCATTGGTTATAGAGAATTATGTATTATTAGTAAATTCCTAGATTATAACGATAAGCTTATATGATAACAACTTTTAGTATGACTAAATAACTAAAATTTACTGATAAATTATGTGAACATATCTATGTTTAGACAATAGTGTATTGTCTTATGAACAAATATGCGAGCTATACATGATTAATATGTGAAATTTTGTGCTTAGTTGATTAATTGTTTTGACTAGTAATAGTATAAATTAAATTTTGTAAGAATTCTTGCTGCTTTGAATACTTATAATTCTAATAGCTACCATGTTGAAACTGATTCTTCGAAACATTCGGACCCTAGCAACCAAAAAGAAACAACACCAGAAATAGAGCCTCAGGACAACATAGAAATATCCCAACCCGAGACTAAGACCAATATAAAGTAGAAGTTTTTCATCTTACGTGCGCCAGTAAGAATGGGAGGTTATACAATTATGACCCAAGAAAGAGCGTACAGCGTGGTAAGAAGTTTTCAACTAAGGAGGTTAAAGAGCCAGAAAAAAAAAACCCAGAAACCTTTCCCCGACATTTGATATAACACCCGCAATTCAACCTGATAATACTGAAACTGAAGAAAGAGAAATTAAGAGGCAAAGGTTAGAAGAATGTTAGATGGAAACTACCAACCAGATTCTTAAGAAAGTTAAGAAGATACAACGAGAAATTCGGATGATCCAAGAAGATGTCAAGGAAGTGAAGGAAGGAAGTAAAAGTATCTTCACTAAAATATGGAATTGGGTTTTGGAAAATTAGAAATATAGGAAACCTTATCTATTATGTGACTACTTTAAATACGGAGAATAAGAATATAATAAAATATTTTGTTTATGACTATTTAATATTATGATATAGTTTGAGCAAAATTTTGTGATATTAGTATAATTGGTATGTAGTGAAATATGCCCCCAAGGAGAAATACTCAACCTGTACGAAGAACTGCACGTGTTGAACGACCAAGAACTAGATTTAGAGAAGAAACTCCGCAGTGAATATCGCTGCAAATGAGAATGAAAGGATTTCTCAAATAGTAACTCAACAATTGAAGGTTGCAATGCCTACATTAGTAACTCAACTCTAATAGAACCTTAACTTTGGAAGTGTACCACCTGGGAACGATGAACCAGGAAATGCCAACGGATTAGAAAACCACGAGGAAGAAGTTATAGATGAAGTTAGAAAAGGATATTCTTATAAGACTTTTCATGTCTTGTAAACCCTGAGACTTTGATGGAAAAGGTGGAGCAGTGCAAGCATTACGTTAGTTAAAGGAAATGGAGTCAGTGTTAGATATTTGTAAGGCCCTGTTCCCGAGACACTTACAGTTGGTCAATCATTGCATAAATAATATAAAACACCTCATTTTGCAGCGGAAATTTAAACTTTTCATTAATAATTAAAAACATGTCAATACATCATATCTTTAAATTACATCATCAAAATTGTATTAATACAATATCATCTCAAAATGTGGATGCCAGACTCAAAACCTTATTATTTTATGATTTATAAGGCATGGCCGCCCATGCCACTACTTTTTCACTTCTGCTTTTTGGCTGGAACAAGAAAGAAGAAAGAAGAAATGAAGTTCTCTCGGTTTTCTAGTGAGAGAAAGCTGAAAATTTCTTGTGTAATTGGTTCGGTTTTAGCTGAATTTTCAGCTTGTGAACCGATTCTTATGTGTTCTTTGTGCTTGGTTTTGTGTTTTGGTGTGTTTAGGTTGTTTGAACTCTTTGTGCCCTCAAGTTCGGTGGAGTTTTGCTTGGAGGCTGCATTGGTGAGTTCTAGATCTCTGGTTTTCTTGTTTTAACTGTATTTTTAGGGCTGAAAATGCATATAAAAACGTTTTACAGCTTATATTTTGTAACCGTATGTATGTTTGTGTATGGTTGGATGTGTTCTATGGTTTTATGCTTGTTTTAGGTGCTTAGTATGTTAGATTTAAGTTATGGACATGTTAGAATGATGTTTGGGACTGAAATTTATAAGTTTGAATATAACTGCTGCTCATGCGCCTGAAATTTTGCTCGGACGCCTAAGTCCCTTCTCATGCGCCCAAATAGGGCTCATGCGCCTGAGAATTTTTGCCAAAAAGCCTAAGTACCAGCCCATGCGCCCCAATAGTACCCATGCGCCCAGAAAATTGTTCATGCGCCTAAGTGTTAGTTCATGCGCCCAGAAAATTGTTCATGCGCCTAAGTGCTCATGCGCCTAAGTAAGGCTCATGCGCATGCATAGTGTTCGTGCGCCGGCATAGTGCTCTTGCACCTAAATGTCTTAGAAAATTTTCTGAAATTTTGAGAAAAATGGAAATTTATGATTAAGCTCTGGGATGTTTTGATGGTTATGTTTGTTGGTGTTTCTCATATTTGTGGCCTGTTGTTATGTTCCATATTATGTATTGTTACGTGACTTTGCATGGTGTGTTTATGCTCGTATGCATAAGTATTATCATAAATGAAGCGAAAGAATAATGATAATAAGAAGTGGAACATAAGGAATGAATGAAAGACAACAAGCAAAATGTTTAAGGAGGTTCACAACTCAATGAGATTTGTTAGCTCTATATAACGTGCGTTTTGGCTAACCCATGAGGGTTCACACACAGGAGGGTCAGTCTTCGTGACTGATCGAGATGTGAGAAAACGGGACCCTTGTCGCTTGTCCCCAAGAGGTAGTTTCTTCGTGCACAATGATGGGGCATATCATATGACAGGTCCAGATAAAGTGAAAGATAATGATGAAAGAAAGTGCGAAAACAAACGATAATGAAAGATAATAAAGAATTATTATTTTGTTGTATGTACGTTGTGTGATCATGTACGAAAGTAATGCAAGTGTTTTAGGTAGAAGTAAAGTATTTCATTTATAAAACTAGAACTCACTCAGCAATGCTGACTTTTATGCATTTTCAGTTGGCAGGTAACTTGTTGCAGGGGATGGCACGCGGGTAAGGCTACTTGGCGGGCAAGGACTGACATCTATTCGTGCTTAATGATATTGTTGTTTTGTAATACAACTGGATGATTCTTTTGTAACTGTTAAAATACAATGATGTATTATATAGCAACATCAAGTATTAACGCATGAATGGCTTTTGATAACTTAATCCGCTGCGATGTTTTTATGAAATGTATTTATTTTATATGCAAAATGCTGTGATTGTCCAACTGTGAGGTCTCCGGGTACGGGGGCCTTACAAACAGGCTAATGCGGATGAACACTTCAGAAAATATTCCAAGTGTCCAAGGAAGTGCGCATGAACCAAATGCGGATGACTGAAGCAAATGCGCCTGAACACTGTAGCAAATGCACATGAACAAAAGAAATGCGCATGATCATTGTAGCAAATATGCCAGAACAAAACACTTATGTGAATATTCAAATCTAAATACGGATGAACTAAACCAACCTGCAGTTGCAACTTATGCTATATTCAGTTCCAAATCCTTATTCTAACACATCCTTAACACAGATCTATCATGCTGCGCACTTAGAACAAACTACACATCATACACATCTTAGAAAAACATCTAAACATACACCCAGTCGCACACCATGTCAAAATTCATAGTTTAGTTTAGAAAACCTTCTGCCCAGTATGCATAACAGCCCTAAACACTTAGAAAACCAGTAAAAGAGGGGATCTAGAACTCACCTTGAATAGATTTCGAGTAGAGCACCTCAAACCCGAGAGCCCACTTGAAGTTCCAGCACCTAAAACCCCCGAAAACGAGCACTAAACACCAGAATCTCGGTCCAGAAGCTCGAACCCAGCAGAAAACAGGGAAGAAACACTTGAAAACTTTACCTTTCTTGAAGATCTTCTATTTTCTCACTCTAAAAACCGGTTGATGGCTTCTCTCACTCTCTAGAACCAAAGGTTGCAGGAGAGAAAAGAGGTTATGGGTGGCCATACCACTTTTAAACCCCACTATGTGCAAGTTTGGCCCTTGCATGCTTTTAACCCCTTGCTTTTAAAATAACTTCCTGTTTGATCCTTTACTTTTGTTTTCATCTTTTTTTTTTGAAATTTTCGGGTGTTACAATATCAGTGATTATGCTGATAAGTGTAAGTCTAGGTTTGCTTCACAATCTCTTAAAGGAGAAGTATAGTGTTGGTGGAAGATGAAAATCCAAACCAAAGGAAGAAATGCTATGAATGGATTAAGCTGGGAAGAATTTAGGAACCTAGTGATTGAGAAATAGTGTCCTTATAATGAAATAGAAAAGATAGAAATGGATTTTTTTCACTAGAAATGAAGGGTGCTGCATATCAGGAGTACACAGATAGATATAATGAGCTATCTAGATTGGTGCCATATCAGGTGACGTCGAAAACAAAAAGGATAGGAAGATATATCTGGGGTTTAGTATCACAGATAAGAGGATTGGTTAAGTCTGCAATGCCCAAGACTTTTCATGATGCAGTGGCTTTAGCAGGACGTTTGACTGATGAGATGATAAGAAACAGATCATTAATTGATCCGAAGATAGGAGAGAAAAGGAAATGGAACAACAACAACACAGGAAGGAAATTTGGAGGAAACCGAAATAAGAAGATAAACAGAAATCTGGAAAGGAACTTTATGGGAATTGCACAGGAAAGAAGGCCACAGACAGAAGGTCAACATGGTGTAATGCCTGCAAAAGGTACCATGATGGGAAATGTATGCTGGTAATCTGTTATAATTTCAAAAAGAAAGAACATACATCAAGAGAATGTAAGTGACTCGCAAATCTTAAGCCAGTGTGTTACCAGTGTGGAAAAGAGAATCACCTTCGCAATGAATGTCCGAAACTGAAAGGGAAAACTCTAAGGAATCCAAACAATGCGCATGGTCGAGCATTTTTATTTCAAACTGAAGAAGCGCGGCAGGAACCAAAAGTATGACGGGTACGTTCCTTATTAATAATCAGTATGCAACTGTGTTATTTGATACAGCAACAACCTGAAGTTTTATTTCAAATACATTCATACCCTTACTTAGACTAGCATCAAAAAAACTGAAAAATAAGTATATGATAGGACTAGCTGATGGAAAAATAATAAAGGCCAGTGAAGTTATTCCTAATTGTACCTTGAATTTAGAATCATTGCTTTGACATAGATTTGATCCCTATTGAATTAGGAGGTTTTGACATTGTTGTGGGTATGGATTGGTTAAGTAAGAATTAGGCATAAATTATTTGTGGAAAGATAATGATTAAAATTCTTTGATTAAAGATAATAGTGTTCTTTTCATATATGGTGAGAAACCTAGAGGTGCTATAAAAATAGTCTCTTGTATGAAGGCTCAGAAAAATTTAAAAAAGAAATGTTTAGCATTTTAGCCCACGTAGTTGATATGAAACTAGTTAAGAAGATGTTCCTATTGTTAGAGAATATCCAGAAGTATTTCCTGACGAATTACCAGGATTGCCGCCTCCTCGTCTAGTAGAATTTAAAATTTGAATTAGTACCATGGACTGCATCTATTGCCAAGTCTTCGTATCATTTGGAGCCATCAGAAATGAAGGAATTGATGAATCAATTACAGGAGCTATTGGATAAAAGATTTATGTCCTAGCGTCTCACCATGGGGAGCTCTAGTTTTATTCGTGAAGAAGAAAGATGGAACCTTTAGAATGTGGATTGATTATAGAGAACTCAATAAAGTAACCATCAAGAATAGATATCCGCTCCCTAGATGTAAGGCCCCGTTCCCGGGATGCTTACAGTCGGTCAATCATCGCATAAAACATATAAAATGTATCATTTGCAGCGGAACTTTAAACTTTTCATTAATAATTAAAAACATTTCAATACGTCATAACTTTAATTTACATCATCAAAAATTGTATTAATACAATATCATCTCAAAATGTGGATGCCAGGCTCAAAACATTCCCATTAGCTTATGCATCCATGCCTGTACCTCCTCAGCATCAGCAATACCTGCCAACTATTATGCATACAAAAAGTCAGTGACGCTGAGTGAGTTCTAGTTTTCATAATCAAAATACTTTACATTACATTAAATCATATCGTTTACTTTTGTTCGTGATCACACATTTATACGTACATCTAGATAATAATTATTATTATCTCCATCATCGTTCATCATCATTCGTTTTCGTACATTCACTCGTTTACATCTTTACTTTCTTTATAAATCCTGTCATAAGCTAAACCCAACATTGTGCACGAAACTGGTACTTTATCGGGGCCTGTAAACATCCCTTAATCATTGTGCACGAAGCAGATACATTCCATACATTGTGCACGAAGCAAAATACGATACCAGGGTAAGCAACTAGGATTCTATCATTCATTACTTCCATTTTCATCATTTGTTATCTTTCACTTTCCTTACATAATACTTTACGTACATTCATACATCATACCACGTAAAGTCATAACATCATACATAACGTATTACATAACATAATACATCCATTTGAAAACCGTTAAACATGGAAAGATAAAACATCACACACCTCATAATCATCACATCATGCATAGCACATCAAGCACAAGCCATCACATCACATCACATCACATCAGAACTTAGCACAACCATCTACCTCATACAATAACCCAAAAATTCCTAAGTCTACCAAGAAATGCGGATGAACAATCTAGGCGTATGAGCACCAAATGCGGATGAACAGTCTAGGCCTATGAGCACCAAATGCGGATGAACAGTCTAGGCGCATGAGCATCAAATGCGGATGACCAAATAAATGTGGATGAACACTTCAGAAAATATTATAAGTGTTCCAAAGAAATACGCATGAACACTGTAGCAAATGTGCAAGCACATTGCATATGAAAGTTTCCAGAAAATATTCCAAGTGTCCAAGGAAGTGCGTATGAACCAAATACGGACGACTAAAACAAATGCGCCTGAACACTGTAGCAAATGCGCATGAACTAAAGAAATGCGCATGATCATTGTAGCAAATGCGCCAGAACAAAACACTTATGCGAATATACAACTCTAAATGCGGATGATCCCCTAACCAATGCGGATTATCGTTACCCACCTGCAATGCAACTTATGCCATAACTAGTTCACAATCATTATTCTAACACATACTTAACATAGATCTAGCATGCTAAACACTTAGAACATACTAAACATCATACACATCTTAGAAAAACATCTAAAAACATACACCCAGTCGCACACCATGTCAAAATTCATGGTTTAGTTTAGAAAACCTTCCATCCAGTATGCATAACAGCCCCAAACACTTAGAAAACCAGTAGAAGAGGGGATCTAAAACTCACCTTGAATAGCTTTCGAGTAGAACACCTCAAACCCAAGAGCCCACTTGAAGTTCCAGCACCTAAAACCCACGAAAACGAGCACTAAATAACTTCCTGATTGCTCCCTTACTTTTTTTTCTGAAATTTCCGAGTGTTACAAGTCCACCCCCCTTATATAGGTTTGTCCCCGAAACCTGCCACTCCTTAAAGAGATCTGGGTAGCGCCATCTCATTTCTCCCTCTGATTCTTAAAGTGGCCTCCATTACTTCAATGCAACGACCATAGCCGACACTTTAGAGAACCTTTGGATAAATCTCCCGTAGCAACCCACCAAACTCAAGAAACTACGAATCTCAGATGGCGTCCTTGGAGACTTCCATTGCATCACTGCCTCAACCTTCGTCAGGTCTACCATAATCCTTTTAGGATTAACCACATGACCCAAAAGCTGAACCTCGCATAACTAGAATGCACACTTGGAGAACTTGGCATACAGTTTCTTCCCTTGAAGCGTATCCAGCACTTCCCAGATGTGACCGACATGTTCCACTTCGCTCTACTAATAAATTAGAACATCATCAATGAACACAGTCACTGACTTATCTAACATAGGTTGACACACCTAATTTATCAGATCCATAAAGCAGCTGGCGCATTGGTTAAACCAAAGGATATCACGTGGAACTCGTAGTGTCCATAACACTTATGAAAAGCTATTTTAGGAATATCCTGCTCCTCCACCTTAATTGGCGATAACCAGATTGGAGATATATCCTTGAGAACCAATTGACATCTTGAAATTGGTCAAACAAGTCATCAATCCTTGGTAATGAATACCGGTTCTTCACCGTCAACTTGTTCCACTCACGGTAGTCGATGCACATCCTCATGCTACCGTCCTTCTTCTTCACAAACAAGACCGGAGCACCCCAGGGAGAGATACTCGGTCGGATTAACCCCTTATCCAGCAACTCTAGCAGCTGAGTCATTAATTTCTTCATCTTGAAATAAGCTACTCGATACGGTGCCTTGGCAACAGGTATCAATTCGACCTGGAACATGATCTCGCGGTTCGGTGGCACACCTGATAGATCCTCCAGGAATACGTCTAGGAAGTCACACACGATCGGGACATCGGGCCATCATGGTACTGACGCATCCACATCTTTCACCTAAGCCAGGTAGGTACTACATCCACGCCTCGTACACTCCTCTGCCACAACCATCAAAATTTCATTCGGGACCGCACTAACTCTATCACCATAGATTGCTACCAACTCCCGTCGGTGCGGTCAATCGAATCATCTTCTTACGACAGACGATGCTTGCCACATTGGCTGCTAGCCAATCCATCCCTAGAACTACATCAAATTCACCTAGGGGCACCATGAATAATTTAGCAGGGAACCTATGGCCTTCCGATTCTATCATAGAATCCTCTAGGGTATCATGTATCCTAGTGAACTTACCGATAGCAGTTTCTACATCGGAGGGCTCATCAATCCTTCTACTCCTAATGGGCAACTTATCATAAAAGACAGCAGAATTAAAACTCCAAGCACCAGAATCAAAAACAGAGACACAAGTTTAGTTTACTAGGAATGTACCTGGCATGATGTCAGGGTCCACCCTAGCCTCCTCTCAATCATAGTGAATGCCCTGGCTTTGGCCCTCTTCCCTTCCTTCTCCTTCTCGATCCCCTTCCTTGCCTCGAAGTTCTCAGCCCTCGGCTTCTTGCAGTCTCTGCTCAAATGTGCTGCTCCACCGCAGTTATAACATTTCACCCCTCTACAGTCCCTCGCCCTATGGCCCTCCTTTCCATATTTAAAGCAGAGATTGATCTCCACCTACAATTCCCTGCATGCTCCTTCCCGCACTTTCTGAAGGCCTTTCTCTCCCCCTGTTATCGCATTCCGATCGTCCACTCTCATCTTCTTACCTCCAGCCACAAATACCCCATCATTATCCCGCTTCCCATTCCCATTCCTATTCCTACCATTGTCCCCCTTCTTCTCCACATCCACTAACGCCACCACCTCCCGCTCGTCATACATTCTCCCCGCAAGATCAACCACCGACCTAAACGTACCTAGCCGAGCAGTGATCAGATGTCGGCGGATATCCGTCGGCAAACCCTGGATGTATCTCTTTATTTTCCGGGACACGGGTGTCACCTGCTCTAGCACTAGCCTCGCCATTTCATTAAACTTTATTGTATACTGCTGGTGTGTCATGGTTCCCGCCTCCAACTGTAGGAACTCCCTCTTGACCTTATCAAGCTCCCTATGAGGATAAAACTCCTCAATCACCATCTTCTTCAGTTCACCCCATTTCATCCTTCCGATCGGCCTACTACCCTCGGCCTGAGCAACGTAGTCCCACCAACATAAGGCCGAATCCACAAACGAGTGGGTAGCAAACTTCACCTTCTGATCCTCTCGCACTCACTGATATCAAGTACCGCCTCCATCTCTCTCACCCATCGGTGAGCAGCAGCAGCACTCCCATTCCCATCAAATGTCAGGGGCTTGCATCTCTGGAATGCCCCATAGTCTCACCCTTTTGCAGTTTCCTGCACTGCTTCCTCCTCGTCATCATCACTGGAGACAACCATCTCAGTATTCGTTGCTCCATCTCCCTTGTACCACCTCCTTCGCCCTCTCGCCTATCTGTCTTCCTCCTCTCCTCCTTCTCTTTCTTCTCATCCTCCCTCACCGCTCTAATAACCTCGGTCACCACAGACTGTAGAATCGTCTGCATGACCTGATGAACTTCCTCCGCTACTGCCTTATTCATTGAGGCCCTCAGATTAGCACTCTCATTTTCACCATCATGGTGATGAAGCTCGGGCTCTTCGGGAGCCATTTCGACAGTCTTAGCCCTATTCCTTATGACACGCGGTCCAACACCACGTCCACCACGACCTTCACCTCGAGTAGCTTCGAAGATCTACCACCAGCCATCTAAACACTACAAGATTCAAACACCAACACGGTCATTCAAGGTAATAGCTCAGTTGATGTCAAGTATAGTAAGTCCCTAATTACAGTGGCCAGTTGTGATTAGCCACTTACTTTACTCTCCATCCCCTAAGTATTTCTTATCCTGGCTACATCAGTATCTAAATCTACATAAAAGCACATAAACCACATAACACACGCACATAATTCCCCTTTTCATTAACTTACATAAAACATTTACGTAAAACCTTTACTTGCAGGCACGTAGCTACTAGGACTGGCATCCCTTTCCTTTCGTCCCATTCTCAGTTTAAGTTTAGGTTCTTTGAAAATATTTTATCCAATTCTCTTAAACTTTGGCTCTGATACCAACTTGTAAGGCCCCGTTCTCGGGACGCTTACAGTCGGTCAATCATCGCATAAAACATATAAAATTCATCATTTTGCAGCGGAACTTTAAACTTTCATTAATAATTAAAAACATTTCAATACGTCATATCTTTAATTTACATCATCAAAAATTGTATTAATACAATATCATCTCAAAATGTGGATGCCAGGCTCAAAGCATTTCTAGTAGCTTATGCATCCATGCCTGCACCTCCTCAGCATCTGCAATACCTGCCAGCTATTATGCATACAAAAAGTCAACGACGCTGAGTGAGTTCTAGTTTTCATAATCAAAATACTTTACATTACATTAAATCATATCCTTTACTTCGTTCGTGATCACACATCGTACGTACATCTAGATAATAATTATTATTATCTCCATCATCATTCATCATCATTCGTTTTCGTACATTCACTCGTTTACATTTTTAGTTTCTTTATAAATCCTGTCATAAGCTAAACCCCAACATTGTGCATGAAGCTGGTAGTTTATTGGGGCCTGTAAACAACCCTTAATGATTATGCACGAAGCAGATACATTGTGCACGAAGCAGATACATTGTGCATGAAGCAGATACATTCCATACATTGTGCATGAAGCAAAATACAGTACCGGGGTAAGCGACAAGGATTCCATCATTCATTACTTCCATTTTCATCATTTGTTATCTTTCACTTTCCTTACATAATACCTTACGTACATTCATACATCATACCACGTAAAGTCATAACTCATACATAACGTATTACATAACATAATACATACATTTGAAAACCATTAAACATGGAAAGATAACACATCACACACCTCATAATCATCACATCATGCATAGCACATCAAGCACAAGCCATCACATCACATCAGAACTTAGCATAACCATCTACCTCAAACAATAACCCAGAAATTCCTAAGTCTACCAAGAAATGCGGATGAACAGTCTAGGCGCATGAGCACCAAATGCGGATGAACAGTCTAGGCGTATGAGCACCAAATTTTGATGAACAGTCTAGGCGCATGAGCATCAAATGCGGATGAACAAACAAATGCGGATGAACACTTCAGAAAATATTATAAGTGCTCCAAAGAAATATGCATGAACACTGTAGCAAATGCGCAAGCACATAGCATATGAAAGTTTCCAGAAAATATTCCAAGTGTCCAAGGAAGTGCGCCTGAACCAAATACGGATGACTAAAACAAATGCGCCTGAACACTGTAGCAAATGCGTATAAATGAAAGAAATGCGCATGATCACTGTAGGAAATGCGCCAGAACAAAACACTTATGCGAATATACAACTCTAAATGCGGATGATCCCCCAACCAATACGGATGATCGCTACCCATCTGCAATGCAACTTATGCCATAACCAGTTCCCAATCATCATTCTAACACATCCTTAGCATAGATCTAACATGCTAAACACTTAGAACATACTAAACATCATACACATCTTAGAAAAACATCTAAAAACATACACCCCGTCGCACACCATGTCAAAATTCATGGTTTAGTTTAGAAAACCTTCTGTCCAGTATGCATAACAGCCCCAAACACTTAGAAAACAAGTAGAAGAGGGGATCTAGAACTCACCTTGAACAGCTTTCAAGTAGAACACCTCAAACCCGAGAGCCCACTTGAAGTTCCAGCACCTAAAACCCACGAAAACGAGCACTAAACACCAGAACCGCGGTTCAGAAGCTCGAACCCAGCAGAAAACAGGGAAGAAACACTTGAAAACTTTACCTTTCTTGAAGAACTTATATTTTCTCATTCTAAAAACCGGTTGAGAGCTTCTCTCTCTCTCTAGAACCGAAGGTTGTAGGAGAGAAAGAGGTTATGGGCGGCCATACCTCTTTTAAACCCCACGATGTGCAAGTTTGGCCCTTGCACGCTTTTAACCCCTTGCTTTGAAATAACTTCTTGATTGCTCCCTTACTTTTTTTTCCCTGAAATTTTCGGGTGTTACACTAGAATAGATGACCTATTCGATTAATTGCAAGGATAGAGTTACTTTTCAAAAATTGACCTAAGGTCTGGATATCATCAGTTAAGAGTCCAAGATGAGGATATACCTAAAATTGCATTTAGAACTCGATATGGTCATTATGAGTTCCTTGTAATGCCATTTGGGTTAACTAATGCTCCAGCAGTATTTATGGATCTAATAAACAGAGTATGCAAACCTTACTGGATAAATTTGTCATAGTTTTTATAGATGATATTTTAATCTCTTCTAAAAGTAAGGAAGAACATGAGAAACACCTAAGGCTAACTTTGGAGTTACTTCGAAAAGAAGAACTGTACCCTAAATTCTCAAAGTGTGAATTCTGGAGAAGAGAAGTACAATTCTTAGGACATGTGATTAACCAAGAAGGAATTCAGGTCGACCCAGCAAAGATTGAAGCAATTAAGAAGTGGGAAGCTCCGACAACACCAACTGAAGTACGTCAATTCTTAGGTCTGGCTGGTTATTATAGGAGATTTATAGAAAATTTCTCTTGAATAGCACAACCTTTGACATAATTGACTCAGAAAGATAGACCATATGTTTGGGAAGAAAAATAGAATCCTACATTTGAAGCCCTGAAACACAAATTATGTAGTGCTCCTATTTTAGTCCTTCCAGATGGTACTGATGACTTTGTAGTATATTGTGACGCATCATATCAAGGTTACGGATATGTTCTAATGCAATGAGATAAAGTAATTACATATGCATCTAGACAACTCAGAGGAAGTGAAAGGAATTATACTACTCATGACTTGGAATTAGGGGCAGTAGTATTTGCACTTAAGATTTGGAGACATTATCTATATGGAACCAAGTGCATAGTTTATACATATCATAAAAGTTTGCAGCATATATTTGATCAGAAGATGTTAAATATAAGGAGGAGAAGATGGGTGGAGTTACTGAGTGATTATGATTACGAGATCAAGTACCACCCAGGCAAGGCAAATGTAGTGGCAGATGCTTTAAGTAGAAAGGAAAGAATTAAGCCATTACGAGTCCGTGCTATGAGAATGGAATTACACTCTTATTTAATAAGTCAAATTCGAGAAGCCCAACAAAAATATGAATGGAGAAGTGTGATGGGGTAGAACGAACAACTAGAAGCTACGTCAGATAGAATCCTGAGATTTAGAGGAAGAATTTGGATTCCTAATAATGACATGCTTAGAGAAACTATTCTAAAGGAAACACACAAATCGAGATATTCAGTACATCCAGGAAATAATAAAATGTACAAAGATTTGAAAAATCAGTACTGGTGGCCAGGTATGAAGAAATCCGTCGTAGAATTTTTAGGAAAATGTAATACCTGTTCAAGAGTAAAAGCTGATCAGAAACCATCAGGGTGTTTGCAGCAACCAAAAATTCCTGAGTGGAAGTGGGACCAGATTATTATGGATTTCATAACCAAGTTACCCAGAACTTCAGGTGGTTATGACACAATATGGGTTATAGTTGACAGATTGACTAAGTCAGCTCACTTCTTGCCAATCAGAGAAGATTATAAAATGGAGAAAGTAGCAAGAATCTATATGAAAGAAATTGTGTCTAGACATGGAATACCAATTTCAATAATATCTGACAGAGACAGTAGATTTACTTCAAGATTTTGGCAGACTTTATAAAAAGCATTAGGAACTCGAATAAATATGAGTTCAGCATATCATCCACAAACAGATGGATAGAGTGAGAAAATAATCCGGACATTGGAAGATATGTTGCGAGCTTGTGCATTAGATTTTGGTGGTAATTGGGATGTACACTTACCCTTGATAGAGTTTTCATACAATAATAGATACCATGCCAGTATAGGGGCAGCTCCATCTGAAGCTTTATACGAAAGGAAGTGTAGATCACCTCTATGTTGGAATGAAGTAGGGGATAGACAACTTACAGGACTAGAACTCATACAAAAACATCTGATAAAATCTTTGAAATCAAAGACAGATTAAAAGCAGCATGTGATAGACAGAAGAGTTATGCTGATAGAAGAAGAAAGCCTTTAGAATTTCAAATCAGGGACAAAGTATATCTAAAAGTATCACCATCAAAATGAATTATCCGATTCGGAAAAAGGAATAAGTTAAACCCTAGATATGTTGGTCCTTTTGAAATAATAGATAGAATTGGCCCTGTAGCATACAAGTTAGACCTACCTCAGGAGTTAAGTGGAGTACATAACACCTTCTATGTATCCAACTTGAAGAAATGTTTGATTGATGAGACATTAAAGATACCAATAAAGGAAGTCAAAATAGATGAGAAACTTCATTTTGTGGAAGAACCAGTAGCAATTATAGATAGAGAAGTAAAAAGTTTAAAGAGGAGTAAAATCCCAATAGTAAAGGTCAAATGAAATTCAAAATGAGGACCTGAATTTACATGGGAACAAGAAGATGAAATCAAAAGAAAATATCCACATTTATTTGAGGTTAAACTGATTGAAAAGGACAATTATAAAAACAAACTCTCCATATCATCAGATAGTAATAACAGATGAATTTCGGAATGAAATTCTTTTTACAGGAGGAGAATGTGACGACCCTAAAACTATGGTTAGGTAAATTAAAACTCTAGGAATTATTATAAGTTAGTAATATTTATATACATATTAAATTGAGAATTGCTAAGATGACTTTATTTGATTATAATTATAAGAGTTTTACATACATATTTTAGCATGTGTAAGTATGTGTATATGCTTCTTAAATGTGTATGCATGCATAATTATTTACGTGAGTATGTATGTGAATATTTGGGGATATGAATTTTATTAAGGACATGCATGTAAGTTACCAAATGATGCAAGTGCATCATAAGATATTTGATACACAAACATATTACTATTAAGTAATGAAACAAGATCAAAACTTAAACTAATTTTAACCAAATAAACTATAGCATTAAGAAGTTAACAATAAACCTAAAAACCTAAACTAATGTTAGTCACTTGATTACTAAGGTATTTACACAACTAATCCAAATCAATGGATTACTAGAATACTTGTCTAACCTAATCACTAACTAATTACAATTAACAAACTCATAAACACATTAGCATGGGGAGATGACACCTATCCCCTTTGACACTAAACACTCTCAGTAGTTTGACATACACACCCTATAATTTGACACACACACACCCTATAATTTGACACACACACACAATCTACAATTCGACACATACACACCCTATATTACACTAAGCTTAGAGGTAATGATGAAGGTTAAGATTTTTCTCTTCTTTTCTTTTAAACCTCGGCAGAAACCCAAAAACTTCCGAAGCACCAACATCTTCTTCAACTATCTCTTTTACTCTCGGCACAAAAACACCATCACTCACGTTCTTTCTCTCAGTTCTTGTATTACCCGAACTCACTATCAACATGACCATAGTATCACTTTAAAATCATTCTCTACTAAACATCTTTGTGATATTATCCAAGATCAAGAACATTCATTACAAGCTTGAAGATTTGAAGATTTCCTTATCTACTCTCTACACTCTCTTCTTTCTATACAATCAAGGTTAGATTCATAAACTTTTGTGATCAAAAGCTTACAAAAATTTTGTATGTGTTTAACATACATATAAACCCTTGTGATGTTCACTATCAAAATCTAATTATAAATTCTACAAAATTATTTGATTTTCAACAAAAAAAATCAGTAACAAAGTTTATGAAATAGATACTTTTGAAGGTTTTATAAAAACAAAAGTTTTAAACAAAATTAAAGGGTTTAAAGTGTTCATATAAATGTTACTATATGATAATTAGGGTAAAATAGGTAGAATATTTAAATGACTGTGATTGTGGGAATAAAAATTTTAGAAAATAGTTAAGAATATATAAAAATAATTAACTGGAAATTATAAAGAATTTATAGAGGATATATTAATTGAAATAATGAAATAAAAGGGAAAATATAAAATTTAAGATCGGGACTTAATAAAAATATGAAAATTTTATATAATGATCTTAATAATATATTTAAAGTTACAGAATAAATTTCATGAATTCATTCATTGAACAATTAATAAGAAGGAAAATCGAAAGTGATAGCAAAACAGTAGCTAAAATCAAGAAAATTTTACATAAATTATTGGAGATTAAACTAAATAGTTTTTGTGATTTTCAGAAATTTTAGAGATAAATAACTATTTCTTCCATTAATTCGAAATATTGTAAAAATTACAGAAAAATACCGATAAGAATATATTAATTGAAAATTTTATATAATAATCTTAGTATGAAGATACAATTGTTCGTAAAATTTTATAATTTTTAGAGACTAATAACTATAGTTTTAAGAATTGGAGCTTAATTAATAATATTTTTAAATATAGGTTAATATAAATTAAAAGAATAAGTATTTATTCTAACAAATAATTATTTTATAGAAAATTATTGACAAGTTTCTGGAACAAAGATAAGTAACATAGACTCTTTTTATTTATAAATTTTTTAGGGAAAAAACATACTGTGTATTTTACCGTTGATGCTAACCTGAATAAGGATTTTGATAAGTTACTGTCATTAACTGTCATAAGTTACAACCATTAATTCGTATAAGGAACCGTCAGATAATATAGGTAGCGCTACTTAAAAACATGTTTCCTACACTGACCGGACCCATTTGAGACTGCCGAATAGGAGTCGTGATGTTATATTATTTGATTCTATGATTTATATATGTGATAGTTATGAATCACTTGGCATATAAGTAGGTTTGGTTGTGGACTTGTTTATGTTGCATCAATTAAGAAAATTATTGTTAGGTTAGTAAACCTATGTTCTCACCAACTTTATGTTGACTGTTTGAGTATTTTCAGGTAATCAGAATTTTTTATAATCTCATGCATACTTTCACCCTGTACAATGGATGGTATGAGTACATAGGGAGGCTATGTGTATGGATAACCGTGGACTTGATGGATCTCAGCATTTACGTGAACGTTCACGTCCATTACTAGCTGGGAGATTATAAGAAGTGGTTAAGACAAATATTTTGATGTAGGGTTACTAGTTCATATGTAAAAGTCTTATAGAGACAAATTTTGTATGAAATTAAAAATTAACCCAATATATATATTTATCTAATGAAAGTTATCTTTAGTTATCAGTTGTGAATGCATGTTATTTTTTGTAATCAATGTGTTGTGAGCCAAAAGTCACACCCAAGCATTTTACACTTCTGTCAGGATGTGACAGTTTGGTATCAGAGCCATTGGTTATAGATCTTAGGTATTATTAGTAAATGCCTAGACTATAACCATAAGCTTATATGATAACAACTTTTAGTATGACTAAATAAATTTACTGATAAATTTTATGTGAATATTTCTATGTTTAGACAATCGTGTATTGTTTTATGAACAAATATATGAGCTATACATGATTAATATGTGAAAATTTTTGCTTAGTTGATTAATTGCTTTGACTAGTAATAGTATAAATTAAATTTTGTAAGATTTTTTGCTGCTATGAATACTTATAATTCTAATAGCTACCATGTTGAAACTGATTCTTCGGAACATTCAGACCCTTGCAACCATAAAGAAACAACACCAGAAATAGAGCATCAGGACAACATCGAAATATCCCAACCCGAGACTAAGACCAATATAAAGCAGAAGTTTTTCATCCGACGTGCGCGAGTAACAATGGGAGGTTATATAATTATGACCCCAAGAAAGAATGTACGGCGTGGTAAGAAGTTTTCAACTAAGGAGGTTAAAGAGCCAGAAAAGAAAAACCCAGAAACCTTTCCCCCGACATTTGATATAACACCCGCAATTCAACCTGATAATACTGAAACTGAAGAAAGTGGAATTAAGAGGCAAAGGTTGGAAGAATGTCAGATGGAAACTACCAACCAGATTCTTAAGAAAGTTAAAAAGATACAACGAGAAATTCGGATGATCCAAGCAGATGTCAAGGAAGTGAAGGAAGAAAGCAAAAGTATCTTCACTAAAATCTGGAACTGGGTTTGGGAAAATTAGAAATATAGGAAACCTTATCTATTATGTGACTACTTTAAATATGTAGAATAAGAATATAATGAAATATTTTGTTTATAACTATTTAATATTATGATATAGTTTGAGTAAATTTTGTGATATTAGTATAATTGGTATGTAGTGAAATATGCCACCAAGGAAAAATACTCAACATGTATGAAGAACTGCCCGTGTTGAAAGACCAAGAACTAGATTTAGAGAAGAAACTCCGCCAGTGAATATCGCTGCAAATAAGAATGAAAGAATTTCTCAAATAGTAACTCAACAATTGGAGGCTGCAATACCTACATTATTAACTTAACTCTAACAGAACCTTAATTCGTATAAGGAACCGTCAGATAATATAGGTAGCCCTACTTAGGAATATATTTTCAGCACCGACTGGACCCAGTTGAGACTGCTGAATAGAAGTCGTGATGTTATATTATTTGGTTGTGGACTTGTTTATGTTGCATCAATTAAGAAAATTATTGTTAGGTTACTAAATCTATGTTCTCACCAACTTTATATTGACTGTTTGAGTATGCTTTTTCAGGTAATCAGAATGTTTTATAATCTCATGTATGCTTTCACCCTATACAATGGATGGTATGAGTACGTAGGGAGGCTATATGTATGGATAACTGTGGACTTGATGGATCTTAGCATTTACGTGGATGTTCACGTCCATTACTAGCTGGGGGATTATAAGAAGTGGTTAAGACAAATCTTTTGATGTAGGGTTACTAGTTCATATGTAAAAGTCTTATAGAGACAAATTTTGTATGAAACTGAAAATGTAACCCAATATATATATTTATCTAATGAAAGTTATCTTTAGTTATCAGTTGTGAATGCATGTTTTTTTGTAATCAATCTGTTGTGAGCCAAAAGTCACACCTAAGCATTTCACGCTTCCGCCGGGATGTGACAATTATTGATATCAAGTTGATGAAGAGACCAACCTTGAGTTGCGGATATAGAAAGAACAAGACATAGTGAAGCCAGTTTAAGAACAGGACTAAAAGTTTCGATGTAGTCAATTCCCGGTCTTTGAGTGAACCCTTTAGAGACTAGTCTTGCTTTGAAACGGTCAATGGATCCGATGGGCTTGTACTTGGTACGGAACACCCACTTGCATCCGACTAGATTAGGAGTGGAAGCGCTAGGACAAGAGTCCATGTTTGATTACATCTAAGTGCATGAAACTCGTCTTGCATCGCATTGCTCCAAGAAGGGTGTTTAAGTGTATGGGTAATAGTCAGTGGTTTCATGGGTATAGAAGTTGTAGAATTATAAACAACATAGTAAGAGTTGAAATATTTTGAATATGGTTTGGGTTGAGGACAAGTGGAGGGCTTGGAAGTTTGTGAAAAGGTTGGTTAGTGGTAGGTGGAACAACAGAAGTTGAGTCTGTGGATGTTAGTGAGGCTAAAGTGGATGGCATGTTAGTTGGTGAAGTAGATGAGAATTGCATGGGGTGTGGTTATGTTTATGGGAAAGGTGGGGTAGTTGAGTTGGTAGAATAGGAATATATGGGAGGATGTGTGGGTTGTTGAATGTGGGGAAGGAGTAGGTGTGGTAATGGATATGGAAAATGGGACCCAATCTGAAAGATTAATAATAGTAGGATTAATAGATTTTGTAAGTTGCTCATAGGGAAATTCATGTTTTATAAAAATGACTTGTCTAGAACGGTAAGTCTTGGAATGAACAAGATCAAAAGCATAGTAGGCACTTCAAGTTGGGAATAGCCAAGAAAGATACAAGGAGTAGAACGATTATGGAGCTTGTAGGAGAGCATGGTCTTAGCCACGGGTAGCATATACAACCAAAACTACGTAGTTTTTGGTAATTTGGTTGTTTTTGGAATAAACGAAAAAAGGGTGACAAATTATTTAGAGTGGTTGTAGGTAGAAGATCAAAGAGGTACGCAGCGGTGGTGAAAGCAAAAGGCCAAAATGTGTTGGGTAAATGTGCGTGAGACAAGAGAGCTACCCCTGTTTCAATGATATGTCGATGACGTCGTTCGACATAGCCATTATGCTCAGGAGTATGAGGTGGAGAAGTAATTTGAGAAATTCCATATGAAGAGAGGTGCGATGAAAGTTTGATGTATTCACCGCCATTATCGGAAAATAGTTGTTTAATTTTCCGGTTGAAAGAATTCTCAACAAGATATTGGAATCGAATGAAGGTAGATAGAGAATCAAATTTGTTCTTTGATGGGTAGAGCCAATGTATTTTGTAAAATGATCAAAAAATATAATATAATATTTGTAATGGTCAAAATATTTCACAGGCGGACATCAAACATCAGAAAAAATAAGATCAACCGGTGTCTTAGATGCAAGAGAAGAATTTGCAAATAGTAAACGATAACGTTTATTGATTTGACGGGAGTTACAATTATCATTGAAACTTGAATTTAAAGAATAAAAGAAGATAATAACTGAAAATATTTATTATGCGGATGTCCAAGCCTATGATACCATATATTCCTTTTGTGGCCTTCCCTTGGAGTAACGGAGTGTTGGATTCCTGTTCTTAATAACAAACACAGACTAGTAAAATTGAATAAGAAAGTTGTGTCAAGACATAACCTAGATATAGAAAATTGTTTTTAGATAGATTAGAAACACTGAGGATATTTTTAAGAACAAGAGGTGTATGAGTAGTTTGAATAAGATGAGAGCCAACATGAGTAATTTGAAGAAACAAACCATCGCCTATGACGAGCTCTTCCATACCATCATACGATGCATGGAGAAACAAGTTATTTAAGTCATTTGTAACATTATGAGATGCACCATTATCAAAAAGCCAATTGGTTGAAGCGGGGTTCGGCATTGGTGTTCATCATGTAGGCTTGAGCATTTTTGTCCTGCAAAACACGATTAAAAGATGGAACAAAAATCATTGGATGTACCTTTTTGAAAGTTGGGCAATTTGTCATGAGTGTCCTCTTTGATGGAACCATTCACATTTCCCAAGAATAGGTTTGATCCCGATAGTTGATGAGTGTATTGGTAAGATTCTAGCATCAGCTCGTCCTTGACGTTGATGATGGGCTTGTGTCACACCCCCGCTTATAGTGGAATGATAAACACCTGACACAAATGGAGACTTGTGTCATAGTTAGTCAATCCCACGACAAACATAGCGAAACAGTCAAAAGAACTGTAAATCCCACAACCCGGGAACAAGTGAACAAAACATAATCAACAAAGATAATCCAAAACATAATTGTCAGAGACACCCAACAAGTTTAAAATGCAAATTTCTATGGTCATCACTAAGGCAGCATCCCTAGCTATCCTCAATGGTTGTTACCTGAAAAGATATGCTCAGAAAGGTCAACATATTGTTTGTGAGTTCGCAGGTTTGAATAATAAACAAAACTTGATGCTGTGTATTAGTTTAGTAGGACATAAGTGCATACAGTTATAAGCAAGCAATATCACATGTAATCATGAGCCTCACAACTAAACCTATGACGTACACACAGATCTTATCGGAACATATTCACCCTAGGGCCCGTTTGTGGCCACTGTCAGTCCCAACTAGTATACTAACAAACAAGGGTGGGGGTGTCAACCCAATAGTACTATCAATACCTGTCCGTCGGCTCCAACACCGGAGTTAAATAGTTGGGAATAAAGAACCACACAGAAAACTCATGCATGTACCAGATATAAGCTAGCAAAATAGTAACACATAGTCCCAAAAGAATAATTAATTTCATAGCAGGAAAATGTTGAGCATACTTTTCCCCCTTGATGTTTATAAAATAATTAAAATGAAAAAGGGGCCGCGAAACTCACCTTGAAATGAGATGAAATTAGGCGAAATAAGGTGAACAAAAGGCTTCAAAGAATGAGAGAAATGAAAGATCAACAACCTATAATTGATGGTAATAAAATCTTAAAACACATCCAATGAGGATAGATACATTCTGTCGGTTTCGGGTCGGTTCAGGTTCAACGCGCGACACGCACATAAAATATGCATACTTTAGTTATTTATTTATTGAATAAAAACAGGTATGAATTCATATATATATATATATATATATATATATATACACGTATGTTTATGTATATATATCCTTGAAATTCGCCCAATAATATATAATCATACACCATACAAAACATCAAACACACCCATACTAATCAAACACAATTAGCACACATTCGACGCGCACCAACACACTCTCGACCCAAACACACACACACTCAACTCAAGACACACACCCACCAACACACACACACACACACACACACACACACACACACTGCACACACTAGCACACACACCCTAACACACACACAAACACTGCACACACTAAGACAAACACACATGACACACACGAACAGACACACCATACACATATTGCAAACACACACTATAAACGCACACAACACACACTATCGCACACACTCACACAATACACACACCCACACCACAGTCACACACCAACCTACACACGACACACATAGCTGCATACATACACCATATACACGACACACACACACACTGACTCACACACACACACACTACACACACACACCCAAGACACACGAAACATATACACCTTATACAAGCATATATACACACGCATACATAGCCGCATACACACACCATATACACGACTCACACACACCATATCGACATATCCATATATATATATATATATACCCGATCACACTCACACGGTTACATACACATAGCAGCAGTCCTAGGCTGCTGTGTGGTGCTGGATGTCACACCCTCGCTAGAAGCGGAAACACGAGGATGCGACAGACGGGATCGTCATAACACATTGGGGGTCTAAGAGAATCACTAAAGGTATTCTCCGTAAATGGGTCATGACGTCGCCCGACACATAGGAACACTTGTCAAGTACTGTGACTTCCAAAACGTCATACCATAAATGCATAAACAATCCAAAGTTCCATTCAGGAACAAATAAGCACAAGTACCAAAACAATCCCAAGTACAAAACCAACGATTACAATTCAACAAAAACAAACAAGTCCAAAACAGGTTCAAAAGTCCAATGATATGTCTATTGCTCCCAAAGGAGCGGTCTTGTCTAAAGTCCACAGCCAAGCACCTAAGCCTCATTACCTGAAAATACATGCTCTAAAAAGTCAACATACGTTGGTGAGTTCATAGGTTTAGAAGTAAAAATAGTTTGTCGTGTATAACATGTATAGAAAGTTATATGTGAGTAAGAGTACATAGCATTCAAAATATCATCACAAGTTTAAGATCAGTCCAAGTCCAATTACCGGGATTATATTCACCCAAGGGCAAGCCCAGGCCAAGTCAGTCTCGACTAGTATACCAACAACAAGGGTGGGGGTGTCAACCCGTTAGTACTAACAATACCTCTCCATGATGTCCAAGTCATAAGAACAAAAACAAGTCCAAGCACAAATATGACAAAAAATCAAGGTCAAAAGTCAAAATCAAGGTCAAAGTCAAAGTCAACGCTCCTATTTTGGTGACGGATGTCGCAGTATCCCCCAGTTGAGAGAAGTTCGTCCTGAAATTCAGCTGGAGTTATCAACTTCAATGCCATCCGCAAACAAGTGAGGGTACTTCATCCTCATTCCGTCTTCTCGTTCCCAGGTAAATTTGGGTCCTCTCTTTGAGTTCCATCTAATCTTTAGGATCAGGATTTCACTGACAATCAAAGGAACCCTTGCTTTAGGCATATGTTCTCAGACGTTGGTTGATTTGATAACTAGATACGGTTCTATCACATCTTCGCTAGAAGTGGAAACACGAGGATGTGACGGACGGGATCGTCATAACACATTGGCGGTCTAAGAGAATCACTTAAGGTATTCTCCGTAAATGGGTCATGACGTCGCCCGACACATAGGAACATATGTCAAGTACAATCAATTCCAAAACATCATACCATAAATGCATAAATAATCCAAAGTTCTAATCAGGAACAAAGAAGCACAAGTACCCACACAATCCCAAGTACAAATTCAACAAATTACAATTCAACAAAATAAACAAGTCCAAAATAGGTCCAAAAGTCCCATGATATGTCTATTTCTCCCAAAGGAGCGATCTTTCTAAAGTCCATAGCCAAGCACCTAAGTCTTATTACCTGATAAGACATGCTCTAAAAAGTCAACATACGTTGGTGAGTTCACAGGTTTAGAAGTACAAATAGTTTGCCGTGTATAACATGTACAGAAAGTTGTATGTGAGTAAGAGTACATAGCAGTCAAGATATCATCACAAGTTTAAGATCAGTCCAAGTCCAATTACCCAGATTATATTCACCCAAGGGCAAGCCCAGGCCAAGTCAGTCTCGACTAGTATACCGACGACAAGGGTGGGGGTGTCAACCCGTTAGTACTAACAATACCTCTCCATGATGTCCAAGTCACAAGAACAAGCCCAAGAACAAGCATAAGCATAAGTACACACTCATGAATGAACATCTAGACTCAAACCATGTCCCAAACAACATACATTGTCCCAAAATAATTTTTAAGACACGGCATAGTCCAAGACCATGAGCATGTTTTTCCCCCAAGTAAAATATATTAAAAAGGGTCTGTAAAACTCACCTTGAAATAACACAATCCAAATCCCACAATAACCAACACGGGTGTAATCCTTGTAGCCCAGTCCTTAACGTCCATCAAGGTTTTTTTTTATTATCAATTTTATATTAATTTTATTAACTTATTCTTTTAAAACGTAATTTAATCACTTTTAAATACAAAACTTGCCTTTATTTGATTATTTAGTTTCAAACCTTATTTTTAAGTTTATCAAAATATTTCAGCACATAAATCTGATTGCGTACCAGTTTTGTATATACTATTTGGAGATCAAAACGGTAACGAATCGTTGCATAAAAGGTATCATTTGAAAGTTAAGACTTTAAATTAAACTCCAGAAAAATAATCATCTCCATTGGATGAAATATGAGAAAGATATGACTCAATGAATACAGACCAATCTGCTTCCTAGATTCGTCAGTTTTGACCTTCAGTTTTGTTGGCCACGTTTGGAGGACCAAACGATGTCGAAACGACACGAGACCACTTGGATTAGTTAGAGGACTCATAGAAACTGCTTTAGACACAAATTTTGCCCTATTTAGTCGTTTTATGACCAAGTTATAACCTGTAATAAATGTCCCATTTTCCTAACAGCAAGCTGTCCAGTTCATTAGTTTTGTTCCTTTGCATCCCAAACTTCAATACGTGACCATTATCAACCTAGTATATAAAGAACGTTTATTCCAGGTTTTAGTTGTTCAAAACTTTAATTAAACACTTAGATTTTTCCAATTTTCAGTCCCAAAACAGTTGTTGGATTTTAATCTTCCGGCTTGCAACATTAATTAATTAATTCGTTGTTTTGATCGTTCAACAAGTCTATCCATTCAAGAAACAAGATTAATGATTTAAAAAACGATTTATAAGTCCAAGATGTCTATTATGAACAGGTCATCCAAGATTACAACCCAAATTTGATAGATTCAAAGAATATACAAAGTTCATGAATTAGGGTTTTACCGGTTAGAGAGTCCAACACTCGTAACACCTAGATTTTCACTATCCAACGTCCAAAAAAAAGAATATAAGAATATTAGATGATGATTTTGTGTTTAGATGATGAATATCATCGAAATTAAAGTAGATCAAAGAGTAAAATCATCAAGAAACGATTTTTTTCTTACCGGAGATTAGAAGATGAACGAGTCTTGCTTAGAATGAGATCTTGAATGTCTTGATTATCACAAAATTCAATAGAATGGCACAATGAAGCAGATTTTTGATTGGAATAAGGAAGAAACAAGTGAAATTGGGTTGTGGTGGCTAAGGTTTGCAATATGAAGTAGCTTGGAGAACAATTTTTGAAAAAGTGAGGAACAAAGGGGAATCCCCCCTTGTCTAGTTTCGGCCACAAGCAAGGGAGGGGCAAGGGCCTTCGGGCCCTTGGCCCATCTCGTCTAATCCGTCTCGTCTCGACCAACTTTTACGTTTAAATTTCGCGCAGTAAAACGGTTCCAACGAGCTATTATATGCCCTGGAATTCAGATAATTTATATTTTTGAACTCGTTCAAGTTTATTTACTAGGATTTAGGCAAAGCCCATGAATGTATGATTAATTGGGTTTTAACGTAAATTTTAGTCGACACGTAATTCGAGACGAGATGGATTAGACGAGACAGGCTAAGGGCCCGAAGGCCCTTGCCCCTCCCTTGCTTGCGGCCGAAAGTAGACAAGGGGGGATTCCCCCTTGTTTCCTCACTTTTGCAAAAATGTTCTCCAAGCTACTCCATTTTACATACCCTAGCCACCACAACCCAATTTCACTTGTTTCTTCCTTATTCCAATCGAAAATCTGCATCATTGTTTTATTCTATTGACTTTTGAGATAATCAAGACATTCAAGATCTTATTCTAAGCAAGACTCGTTCATCTTCTAATCTCCACTAGAAGCGGAAACACGAGGATGTGACGGACGGGATCGTCATAACACATTGGGGGTCTAAGAGAATCACTAAAGGTATTCTCCGTAAATGGATCATGACGTCGCCCGACACATAGGAACACGTGTCAAGTACTGTCAATTCCAAAAATTCATACGATAAATGCATAAACAATCCAAAGTTCCAATCATGAACAAATAAGCACAAGTACCAAAACAATCCCAAGTACAAAACCAACGATTATAATTCAACAAAAACAAACAAGTCTAAAACAGGTCCAAAAGTCCAATGATATGTCTATTGCTCCCAAAGGAGCGGTCATGTCTAAAGTCCACAGCCAAGCACCTAAACCTCATTACCTGAAAAGACATGCTCTAAAAAGTCAACATACGTTGGTGAGTTCATAGGTTTAGAAGTACAAATAGTTTGCTATGTATTACATGTACAGAAAGTTGTATATGAGTAAGAGTACATAGCAGTCAAGATATCATCACAAGTTTAAGATCAGTCCAAGTCCAATTATCCGAATTATATTCACCCAAGGGCAAGCCCAGGCCAAGTCAGTCTTGACTACTATACCGACGACAAGGGTGGAGGTGTCAACCCGTTAGTACTAACAATACCTCTCCATGACATCCAAGTCACAAGAACCATCACAAGTCCAAGCACAAATATGACAAAAAATCAAGGTCAAAAGTCAAAATCAAGCTCAAAGTCAAAGTCAACGCACCTATTTTGGTGACGGATGTCACAGTATCCTCCAGTTGAGAGAATTTCATCTTGAAATTCAGCTAGAGTTATCAACTACAATGCCATTCGCAAATAGGTGAGGGTACTTCGTCCTCATTCCGTCTTCTCGTTCCCAGGTAAATTTGGGTCCTCTCTTTGAGTTCCATCTAATCTTTAGGATCAGAATTTTACTAATTATCAAAGTTCAATTTCTTTAGCCATGATCTCAGCCAGTTCTTCGATGAATCGAAGTTTACCGTCCATGGAACATGTCATGCACCCCTCTCGGTTCTTGCTGTAACTCAAACCGATATTCCCATGACCAAATATGTATGGAAGTCTTAATTGCACTTACCAATATAGGTGCTAATTTGCTCATTTGCCAAGGCAGACAATGCCTTCTAAGGCAATAACTCTGATACCAATCTGTCACACCCCCGCTAGTAGCGGAAACACGAGGATGCGACGGACGGGATCGTCATAACACATTAGGGGTCTAAGAGAATCTCTAAAGGAATTCTCTGTCAATGGATCATGACTTCACCTGACACAAAAGAACAAGTGTCAAGAACAATCAATACCATAACATTATTCCATAATTCCACAAATAATCCAAAGTTCCATTCAGGAACAAAGAAGCACAAGTGAATTTCTAACGATCTTGAGCTGCCCTTAGTCTGTTTGCAATCCAAAAACCCTAATCATTTGTCTCTTGAATGATTTATGGTCCAGTCATCTACCTTACACGACTTCTGCCCATTACATCAGCAAGCGGATCTTACATCCATTTAGTGCCTCGAAAACAGTGCTCCTATAAGACTCTTATTGCAACTATTGTGATAGGAAATTCAACCAATGGTTGGTGAGTGTCCTAGCTACCTCCATGCTAATGATAAAAGACATTAACATATCCTCTAATTTCTGAATAGGTCACTCACTCATACAATCAGTATGATAGTGGTAAGTCTCACTCATGTCCAGACGTGTACCCAGCGCCTACTATAGCTATGTAGAATCATTTCATGAAGCGACTGGCACGAATAGGGATAATCGACATAGGTACTCCATGTCTATCCATAACTTCACTAACATAAATCCTTGCCAACTTTTCCATCTTGTAGTCCTCACAAATAGTCAAGTGTAATACCCGGAATGTTACAAAAAAAAAAAAAAAAAAGAAAAGAAAAGAAAAGAGAAGTATAAAGAAAGAAAGGTGAAATAACCCAAGTTAAGAGGCTAAAGTTATGCAAGAGATAAACTTTATTATTATTATATTTAAAAGGTGGGCATGGCCGCCCACACCTCTGCTCACCAACTGCTCGACTGCAGAAAAGAAGAAAAGCAGAGTTTTTCCATCGGTTTTAGAGAGAAGAAGAAGAAGAATCGGCTTGTAGGTTAGTTTTTCGTGTGTTTTATTCGGTTTCAGTTAGATTTTCAGCTTGTGGATCGACTCTTATGTGTTCCTCTATGTTCGGTTGGGTGTTTTTGGTGTGTTTAGGTGTTTGAACTCTAAGTGCTCTCTATTTTGGAGGAGTTTTACTCGAAGGCTGCTGTAGGTGAGTTCTAGATCCCCGGTTTTTTCAATTTAAACCTGTTTTGGGGCTGAAATGCTTATAAATTATCATTTTACAACTTTCAGTATGTTGAAACCATATGTGTTCCCCTGTTTTATGTGGGTATGTGTGTTTGTGAATGTTTGACTGAATCTTGTGGTTGTATGCTTGTTTTTTGTGCTCAGTATGTTAGATTTGGGCTAAGAATACATTATGATGATGATTGGGAACTGAAATTAGTGTAAGTTAGAATTGACATAAAGCCCATGCGCCCAACTACCCATGTGCCCAAACTGCCCATGCGTCCAACTGCCTATGCGCCCAAACTGCCCATGCGCCCAACTGCACATGCACCCAAACTACCCATGCGCCTAAGTTTCCCATACGCCCAAGTATCCATGCGCCTGCATAGTACTCGTGCGCCTGCATAGTACTCATGCACCTAAGTTTTTTTGCCCATACGCCTAAGTGTTTGCCCATGCGCCTAAGTTTTCCCATGTGCCCAACTGCCCGTGCGCCTGCATAGTACTCATGCTCCAGCATAGTACCCATGTGTAAGACCCCCATTCCTAGAGACCTCACAGTCGGACAATCACAGTATTTTTCATATAAAATAAATACATTTCATAAAAACATCGCAGCGGATTAAGTTATCAAAAACCATTCATGCATTAATATTTGATGTTGCTAAATAATACATCATTGTATTTTAAAAGTTACAAAAAGAATCATTCAGTTGTATTACAAAACAACAATATCATTAAGCACGAATGGATGCCAGTCTTTCCACGCCAAGTAGCCTCACCCGCGTGCCATCCCCAGTAACAAGTTACCTGCCAACTGAAAATACATAAAAGTCAGCGTTGCTGAGTGAGTTCTAGTTTTAAAAAGTAAAGTCCCTTGTTAATATATAAAAATATCATTTTCTTAAAATACTTCCTTTTCATAAAATCCATTACTTCCATATGTGTTCACGCATCATACATACAGCAAGATAATATTCATTTTTATCTTTCATCATTCTTCTCATTCAGTTCATACTTTCATCATTATCTTTCACTTTCTTCCGAACCAATGTGCAATACCCCGAACATTGTGCACGAAGCTAGTACTTGGCCTAGGGCCTATAAATAGATCCCCGAACATTGTGCACGAAGCTGACTCCAGTACCTGGGGCAAGCAACAAGGGTCCCGTCAATCTCTAGGATTGACCCTGTGTGCATCCTTCGAGTTAGCTAAACCGCACACAGTTGAGCTAACAACCCAATGGTTGTGAACCTCCTTTCATTTGCTTGCAAGACATTCATTCATTCGTTATGTTCCACTTTTCATTATCATTAATCTTTCGCTTCTTTTATGATGATACTTTACATATACGAGCATAAACACACCACGTAAAGTCACGTAATAATACGTAATATGGAACATAAAAACAGGCCACAAACATACATAACACCAATGAACATAACCACCAAAACATCCCAGGGCTTAGACTTAAAATTTCTATTTCCCAAAATTTCAGAAAATTTTCTAAGGCATTAGGCGCATGAGCACTATATTGGGCACATGAGTACTATGTAGGCGCACAACACTTGGGCGCATGGGAAAGACTTAGGCGCATGAGGAAACTTAGGCGCATGAACACTACTTGGGTGCATGAACTTCACTTAGGCGTTGAGCAGTGGCGCATGAGGTACTGTTTGGGCTCATGAACCTCACTTAGGCGCATGAGCACTTAGGCGTATGAGCAGTGGGCGCATGAGGTACTTGTTGGGCGCAGGGGAACACTTAGGCTTATGGGCAAAATTTCTAGGCGCATGAGAACTATGTTAGGCGCATGGGCACTATATTAGGAGCATAACTAGGTACTTAGGAGCATGGGCAAAATTCCAGGCGCATGGGCACTATGTTGGGCGCATGGGCAGTGATAAATTCGAACTTACACTATTTTTCAGACCCAATCAGCATTTTAACATGTTCTTAACCCATATCTAACATACCAAGCACCTAAGACAAGCATATAAACACGAAACACAACAAATCATACACAAACATACATTCACCCGTATAAACAGGGTATAAACATACGGTTAAACATGCTGAAAAGAATAAAAAGTTAGTTATATGCATTTTCAGCCCTAAAACAAGTATAAAACATAAAAACCGAGGATCTAGAACTCACCCATTACAGCCTTCAAGCAAAACTCCACCAAACTCGAGGGCACAAAGAGTTCAAACGCCTAAACACACCAAAACACAAAACCGAACACAAAAGAACACATAAGAATCGGTCCCGAAGCTGAAAACTCAACTGAAACCGAACAAAACACACAAAAACTCACCTTCAAGCTGAATCTTCTTCTTCTTCTATCTAGAACAGATGGAAATTCTGCTTTTCTTCTCTCTAGCAGTCGAAACAGGCTGGTGAAGCAGTGTAGTGGGCAGCCATGCCCACTTTAAACATAAAATAATAATGTTTGTCCTTTTGTACACTTTAGCCCCTCAACTTATGCAACTTCTCCTTTTGTCTTGATTCTTTTCCTAATAAATTTTCGGGTGTTACACCATGCGCCTAAGTTTTTCCCCATACGCCTAAGTGTTCCCATGCGCCCAACTGTCCATGTGCCTGCATAGTGCCCATGCGCCCACATAGTGCTCATGCGCCTAAACTGACTTAGGATTTTTCTAAAATTTTAGGAACTAGAAATTAATGGTTAAGCTCTGGAATGTTTTGGTGGGTTATGCTTGTTCATGTTATGCATGTTGTGGCCTGTTATTGATGTTCCTTATTACGTATTATTACATGACTTTACGTGATGTGTTAATGATCTTATACGTAAAGTATTATCATAAAAGAAGCTAAAGATTAAAAATAATGAAAAGTGGAACATAACGAATGAATGAAATTCTTGCAAGCAAAATTAAAGAGGTTCACAACTCAATGAAGAGTTGTTAGCTCAACTGTGTGCAATGTAGCATGTGATCTTGGCTAACCCATGAGGGTGTACACATAGGGGGTTAGTCTTGGTGACTGATCCATACATGCGAAACGGGATCCTTCTCGCTCAACCCCAAGACTGAGGTGGCTTCGTGCCTAATGATGGGGTATAGCTTATGACAGGATCTAAATAGAAGTGAAAGATAATGAAAAAGTGTGAAATGAATGATTATGAACGATGATAAAAGATAATAATGATATTATCAAGATGTTGTATGTTGTGTGATCACAAACAAAAATAAAGGAAAGGTTTTTACTAAAGTAAAGTATTTTATTATTTAAAACTAGAACTCACTCAGCAACGCTGAGTTTTTTATGCATTTTCAGTTAGCAGGTAGCTTGTTGCTGAGGATGGCATAAGGGTGAAGCTATTTGGCAGGCAAAGAGTGGCATCCATCTCATACAATAATAATGATGTTGTTTTGTAATACAACTAAGTAATATTTTGTAATCTTTTAAACGACGATGTATCACTTGGCAAATGTATTTATTAAAGCATGAAATGGTTTTTGATAAATTATTCTGCTGCAATATTTTATTTACTTAATAAATCTTAATATGTTTTGATATAAATGAGGTTGTGATTGACCAACTGTGGGGTTCCCGGGAACGGGGCCTTACAAGTTGATATCAGAGCCAAAGTTTAAGAGAAATGAGTAAATATTTTCAAAGCCTAAACTTAAACTGAGAATGGGACCGAAGGGAGGGATGCCAGCCCAAGTAGCTACATGCCATCAGGTAATTTACTATCTTAAGGTTAACCGGTATTATTTGCATGTGCTATCTGATTTATGTGCTCTTAGTAGATTTGGATACTGATGTAGTCAGGATAGGAAATGCTTGGGGGATGAAGAGTAAAGTAAGTGGCTAATCACAACTGGCCATTGTAATTAGGGACTTACTATACTTGACATAATCTGAGCTATTACCTTGAATGACAGTGTTGGTGTTTGAATCTTATAGTGTTTAGAGGATGGCGGGTGGTAGATCTTTGAAGGCTTCTCGAGGGGGTGTGCAGGGTGGTCGTGGTGCTAGGCCATGTGTCACCGAGAACAAGGCTAATGCTATTGAGACGTCTCCTGCAGAGCCCGAGCTTCATCACCAGGAAGGCGGTGATGAGAGTGCTAATTTGAGAGCCTCTGTGAAAGAGGCAGTTGTAGAGGAGGTTCATCAGGTCATGCAGACGATCCTACCGTCTGTGGTGACCGAGGTTATTCGTGCGGTGAGGGAAGATGAAAAGAAAGAGAAGGAGGAGAGGAGGAGGACTGTTGGGAGAGGTTCAGGTGAAGGGGAGCAACCAGAAACTGAGATGGTTGTCTCCAGTGACAAAGAGGAAGAGGAAGCGGTGCAGGAAACCACCAAGGGGTGTAGTTATGGGGCATTCCAGAGATGCAAGCCCCCAACTTTTGATGGGAATGGTAATGCTGCTGCTGCTCATCGATGGGTGAGGGAGATGGAGGCGGTGCTTGATATCAGTGAGTGCCGAGAGGATCATAAAGTGAAGTTTGCTACCCACTCATTTGTGGACTCGGCCTTATGCTGGTGGGACAATATTGTCCAGGCCGAGGGTAGCAGGGCGATTGGGAGGATGAGGTGGAGTAAGTTAAAAAAATGGTGATCGAGGAGTTTTGTTCTCACAGGGAGCTTGAGAAGATTGAGAGAGAGTTCTTACAGCTGGAGGCGGGAACCACGACACACCAGCAGTATACTACTAAGTTCAATGAGATGGCAAGGCTGGTGCCAGATCAGGTGACGCCGGTGTCAAGGAAGATCAAGAGGTATATCCAGGGTTTGCCGACAGATATCTGCGGGCACATGATCGCCGCCCGGCCGAGTACTTTTAGGTCGGTGGTTGATCTGGCAAGGAGGTTGTATGATGAGAGAGAGGTGGCAGTGGTAGAGGTGAGCAAGAAGGGTGGTGATGTCAGGAACTGGAATGGGAAGCGGTTTGGTCATGGTGGTTTCACTCCAAATAACAAGAGGTTAAGGTTCGATCATCGAAGGGTAGTTACATCAGGTACGGGAACGAAGAGTTATGGTAAGTGCGGGAAGGAACATACAGGGAGTGTAAGCGGAGACTGAATCTTTGCTTCAAGTGTGGGAAGCCCGGTCATATGGCAAGAGAATGTGGGGTTGTAAGATGTTATAACTATGGTGAAGAGGGCCATCTGAACAGGGATTGCAAGAGGCCAAGGGCCAGAGCTTCGGGGTGAAGAAAGGGGTTGAGAAGGAGGGACCAAAGGCAAAAGCCAGAGCATTCACGATGACCCGGGAGGAGGCTAGAGTGGACCCTGATATCGTGTCAGGTTCATTCCTAGTAAACCAAACTTTTGCCTCTGTACTATTTGATTCTGGTGCTAGTAAGAGTTTTATTTCTACTGCATTCTGTGCTAAGTTGCCTGTTAGGACTAGAAAGATTGATGAGCCCTTCGATATAGAAACTTCCATTGGTAAGTCTACCAAGATTTCTGATCTGATAGAGAATTATGACATAGAGTTGGAAGGCCATAGGTTCTCTGCTAAATTATTCGTGATTCCCCTAGGCGGATTCGATGTGGTTCTAGGGATGGATTGGTTAGCAGCCTATGAGGCAAATATTATGTGTCACAAGAAGATGATCTGATTGACTACGCCTGATGGGAGTTCGGTGACGATCTACGGTGATCAAGTTACTACTGTTTCGAAGGTGATTTCGATAGTGGTGGCAGAGAAGTGCATGAAACGTGGATGTAGTGCCTACCTGGCTTACGTGAAGGATGTGCATGCGTCAGTACCACAATTGTCCAACGTACCAGTTGTGTGTGACTTTCCAGACGTGTTCCCAAAAGATTTACCAGGTGTGCCACCGGACCACGAGATCGAGTTTCAGATCGACTTGATACCTGGTGCTCAACCTGTTGCCAAGGCACCGTATCGATTGTCTTCGTCTGAGATGAAGGAACTGATGGTTCAGTTGCAAGAGTTGTTGGACAAAGGATTCATTCGACCGAGTATCTCTCCCTGGGGTGCTCCGGTCTTGTTTGTAAAGAAGAAGGACGGTAGTATGAGGATGTGCATCGACTACCGTGAGTTAAACAAGTTGACGGTGAAGAACCGATATCCACTACCCAGAATTGATGACTTGTTTGATAAGCTCCAAGGTGGCAGTTGGTTCTCGATGATAGATCTCCGATCTGGTTACCATCAGTTGAAGGTGAAGGAGTAGGATATAAATAAAACAGCTTTTAGCACGCGTTATGGACACTACGAGTTTCTCGTTATGTCTTTTGGTCTAACCAACACGCCAGCTGCCTTTATGGATTTTGATGAACCGGGTGTGTCGGCCGATGTTGGATAAATCAGTGATTGTGTTTATCGATGATATCCTGATTTATTCGAAGAGCGAAGAAGAGCATGCCGGTCACATTTGTGAGGTAATGGAAACACTTAGAAGAGAGAAGTTGTATGCTAAGTTCTCCAAGTGCGCTTTCTGGTTGCGCAAGGTTCAGTTTTTGGGTCATGTGGTAAATTCCGAAGGGATCATGGTAGACCCGGCAAAGGTCGAGGCGGTGATGCAATGGAAGACTCCAAAGACACCATCCGAGATCCGTAGTTTCTTGTGTTTGGTGGGCTATTATAGGAGATTCATTCAATACTTTTCCAAGATAGCCTCACCATTGACCAAGCTGACCCGCAAGGATGTGAAGTTTGTATGGGGTCTAGAACAGAAAAATGCTTTTGAGGAGTTAAAGACAAGATTGACTCAAGCTCATGTCTTGACGTTACCTGAAGGGAATGAAGACTTGGTGGTCTATTTAGATGCTTCTTATTCAGGATTGGGTTGCGTGCTGATGCAACGGAGAAGGGTTATAGCCTATGCGTCTCGGCAGTTGAAAATCCATGAGGCTAATTACCCTACTCATGACTTAGAGCTAGCGGCAGTGGTCTTTGCATTGAAGATTTGGAGGCACTACTTGTACGGGATGAAGTGCACTATCTTCACTGACCATAAGAGCTTGAAATACTTCTTTGAGCAGAAGGACCTCAATATGAGGCAAAGGAGGTGGTTAGAGTTGATCAAGGATTATGATTGTGAGATCCACTACCATCCGGGCAAGGCCAACGTAGTGGCGGATGCCCTTAGCCGAAAGGAAACACCCGAGCCAATCCGGGTGAAAGCTTACCAGTTGGTGATGACCTCCGATGTGATGGCACAGGTCAAGGAATTTCAAGATGAGGCGCTGAAGGAAGACTAAATCAACTCCGAAAGAATGAAAGGTCTAGTCTCGGAGTTGGGTGAGAACACTCTCGGAGTTAGAACCCGCTTCGGGCAGATGTGGATCCCTCGTTATGGAGACCTACGGGGGCGAATCATGGATGAAGATCATAAGACTTGATACTCCATTCATCCCAGTGCTACAAAGATGTATCATGATATGAAGAAAGATTATTGGTGGCCGGGTATGAATCGCGATGTAGCGGAGTATGTGAGCAAGTGCCTTACTTGCTTGCAAGTGAAGGCTGAGCATCAGAAGCCATATGGGAAGATCCAACCTTTGGATATACCCGAGTGGAAATGGGAGCACATCACCATGGACTTCATTACGAAGTTACCACATACGGCAAGGGGGTACAATGCTATATGGGTGATAGTTGACCATTTGATGAAGAGTGCTCACTTTCTACCGACCCGCGAGACATATTCATCTGAGAGGTTGGCGAATCTGTCATCAAAGAGATTGTGATGCATCATGGTGTACCAGTGTCTATCATGTCTGACCATGACACTCAGTTTACATCCAAGTTTTGGAAGAGATTTCATGATGCGATGGGGACGAGGTTGCACATCAGTACAGCTTATCATCCTCAGACGGATGGTCAGTTAGAGAGAACCATACAGACGCTTGAGGATATGCTCCGAGCATGCGTCATTAATTTCAGAGGATGTTGGGACAAACACTTACCGTTAGCTGAATTCTCATACAACAACAGTTATCATGCCAGCATTGGTATGCCACCATATGAGATGCTATATGGTAGGAAGTGTAGAAAGACCGTATGTTGGGGTGACATCGGACAGAAGGAGTTGGGGAGCGTTGAAGTGATCGAGGGTATGACTGAAAAGTTAGATTAGATCAAGGCCTTTATGAAGGCGGCAAAAGATAGGCAAAAGTCGTATGCTGACCAGAGGCGTAGACCGATTGAATTCAAGGTGGGTGATAAAGTTATTTTGAAGGTTTCACCTTGGAAGGGGATCATTCGGTTCAGAAAGCGGGGTAAGCTGAGCCCGAGGTATATAGGACCTTTCCAAATCATTGCTCGAGTAGGAGAGATGGCCTATAGGTTGGAGCTACCCGATGAGTTAAGTGGGATTCATCCAACATTCCATGTATCTCATCTGAGAAAATGCCTAGCTAATGAAGATATGATTGTACCACTGGAGGATATTGAGGTAGATGAACGACTCAATTACGTAGAGCAACCAGTGGCAATCATTGACCAAAAAGAGAAGAGATTATGAAATAAAGTGGTTCCATTGGTACGAATACAGTGGAGGCATAGGAAGGGATCCGAGTCTACGTGGGAGACCAAGGAAGAGATGAGACGGCATTATCCATAACTGTTCGAGGAGTGATAGGTTTCGGGGACGAAACCTATATAAGGGGGGTGGATTTGTAACACCTGGAATGTTACAAAAAAAGAAAAAGAAAAGAAAAGAAAAGTATAAAGAAAGAAAGGTGAAATAACCCAAGTTAAGGGGCTAAAGTTGTGCAAGAGGTAAACTTTATTATTATTATGTTTAAAAGGTGGGCATGGCCGCCCACACCTCTGCTCACCAACTGCTCGACTGCAGAAAAGAAGAAAAGCAGAGTTTTTCCATCGGTTTTAGAGAGAAGAAGAAGAAGAATCGGCTTGTAGGTTAGTTTTTCGTGTGTTTTGTTCGGTTTCAGCTAGATTTTCAGCTTGTGGACTGAGTCTTATGTGTTCCTCTATGTTCGGTTGGGTGTTTTTGGTGTGTTTAGGTGTTTGAACTCCAAGTGCTCTTAAGTTTGGAGGAGTTTTACTCGAAGGCTACTGTAGGTGAGTTCTAGATCTCCGGTTTTTTTTGTTTTAAACCTGTTTTGGGGCTGAAATGCATATAAATTATCATTTTACAACTTTCAGTATGTTGAAACCATATGTGTTCCCCTGTTTTATGTGGGTATGTGTGTTTGTGAATGTTTGACTGAATCTTGTGGTTGTATGCTTGTCTTATCTGCTCAGTATGTTAGATTTGGGCTAAGAATATGTTAGGATGATGATTGGGAACTAAAATTAGTGTAAGTTAGAACTGGCATAGTGCCCATGCGCCCAACTACCCATGCGCCCAAACTGCCCATGCGCCCAACTGCCCATGCGCCCAAACTGCCCATGCTCCTAAGTCTCCCATGCGCCTGCATAGTACTCGTGCGCCTGCATAGTTCCCATGCACCTAAGTTTTTTTGCCCATACGCCTAAGTGTTAGCCCATGCGCCTAAGTTTTCCCATGCGCCCAACTAGCCGTGCGCCTGCATAGTACCCATGTGCCTAAGTTTTTCCCCATGCGCCCAACTGTCCGTGCGCCTGCATAGTGCCCATGCGCCCACATAGTGCTCATGTGCCTAAACTGACTTAGGGTTTTTCTGAAATTTTGGGAAATAGAAATTAATGGTTAAGCTCTGGAATGTTTTGGTAGGTTATGTTTGTTCATGTTATGCATGTTGTGGCCTTTTATTGATGTTCCTTATTATGTATTATTACATGACTTTACATGTTTGATAATGCTCTTATACTTAAAGTATTATCATAAAAGAAGCAAAAGATTAAAGATAATGAAAAGTGAAACATAACGAATGAATGAAAGTCTTGCAAGCAAAATTAAAGGGGTTCACAACTCAATGAAGAGTTGTTAGCTCAACTGTGTGCAATGTAGCGTGCGATCTTGGCTAACCCATGAGGGTGTACACATAAGGGGGTCAGTCTTGGTGACTGATCCATACGTGCAAAACGGGATCCTTGTCACTCAACCCCAAGACTGAGGTGGTTTCGTGCCTAATGATGGGGTATAGCTTATGACAGGATCTAGATAGAAGTGAAAGATAATGAAAAAGTGTGAAATAAATGATTATGAACGATGATAAAAGATAATAATGATATTATCAAGATGTATGTATGTTGTGTGATCATGAATGAAAGTAAAGGAAAGGTTTTTACTAAAGTAAAGTATTTTATTATTTAAAACTAGAACTCACTCAGCAACGCTGACATTTTTATGCATTTTCAGTTGGCAGGTAGCTTGTTGCTGAGGATGGCACGAGGGTGAAGCTACTTGGCAGGCAAAGACTGGCATCCATCTCATGAAATAATAATGATGTTGTTTTGTAATAAAACTAAGTGATATTTTGTAATCTTTTAAACGATGATGTATTACTTGGCAAATGTATTTATTAAAGCATAAAATGGTTTTTGATGAATTATTCCGCTGCAATATTTTATTTACTTAATAAATCTTAATATGTTTTGATATAAATGAGGTTATGATTGACCAACTGTGGGGTTCCCGGGAACGGGGCCTTACATCAGGAGATGACTAGATTTGGTCATGTTATCCACAATGACTCAAATCAAATCATGCTCACTACTAATTCTTATTAGCTTCATGATGAAGTTCACAATCATGTTTATCCATTTCCGATCCAAAATCTCAAACTGTTGTAATAGGCTAGGTGGCCTTCGATGCCTCACTTTAACATTTGAACAAGTCAAACACTTGCACATATAGTCCGCTATGTCCCCTTGCATTCCAGGCCACCAATACAAGTCCTTACGAACATGCCACCTCCTGTTAGCACCAGGAAGAATGGTATACTTAAACTTGTGTGCTTCGTTCAACACTAATGTCCATACATTCCCCATAAATGAAACCTAAATTCGCTTAATAAGGTACAATCCTCCATCGTCTTTTTGTACAAACTATTTGTTTAGACCTCTCAAAGCCTCATTCTCCATATTCAGTCCCCTCATTTTACTCAACTTGAGTGGCAATGAGGTAAGCACACGGGTTTGACTCTCTCCTTACAACTCAACACGTCCTACACCATATTTGCCTTTCTGGGTTATACTAGATTACATAGTCGTAGTCTCTGAACAATCCAATCCAACATTTCTATTTCATGTTCAGTTCTTTTTGGTGAAAAATATGTTGAAAACTCTTGTGGTCATATAGATGACACACTTGGAGAACCTAGCATATAGTTTCTCATTTTCAATAATTCCAAAACTGTCCCCATATGTTTCTCATGATCGTCCCTATCCTCAAATAAGTTAGAATGTCCTTAATAAAAACTATAACAAATTTATTCCGATATGGCATACGCATCTAATTCATCACATCCATGAACACCGCAAGTGCCTTTGTTAGCCCAAGATTCGTAACTAGGAACTCGTAATGTCCGTAATGAGTTCTAACCGCTTTCTTTGGTATGTCATCCACATGTACTCTATGTTGATGATTACCGAACGGAGATCAATATTCAGAAAGTACGTCGATACTTGGAGCTGATTGAATAAGTCATTTATCCATGGAAAACGATAACGGTTATTATCCGTTAGTTTATTCAGCTTTTGATAGTCCATCCACGTCCTGTACGATCCATCCTTCTTCTCGACAGAAAGAAATAGCATCCCATGGTGCATGTGGGTTGTATAAAACCCTTACCAAACCACTCCTAAAGTTGATTAGATAGATCTTACATCTCCAAGGGTGTTACGCAATAAGAAGCCCTAGGAACATGCACCGCCTTATGTACTAGGGCAATCTAAAGGTCCACCTGTTGTGAAGTAGGTAATCATACCAAATCCTTCGGGAACACTTCTTAGAAGTTTCACACAACAGGTATATCATCTAACTCTTATTCCTTCACCTTCATGCTCGAGATCTACGTGTTGTCCTCTTCTGATCTGTCGCCATACACGTCAAGTGTCTCGTCGTTTGACAATAGTATGCAACCAAACTTCTCACATAAGATGATCTCAGCACTATTCCTTGACAATCAATCCATCCCAATGACCATGTCGAAACTTTTGCGCCCAAATTGTACAAAATCTAATCTAAATGCATGATCCTCTAATAGCATAGTATAGTGCCATATTACTTCCCTAGTCTTTACATGTCTATCTTTAGCCCATTTAATAACACACATTCCTCATGACTGGAGTTAAACCCAACTTAGTTACAAAAGTCAAAGTCATTACGCATGGGTCCTTTGGACATCATTGATACCAATCCTCAATGCCTTTCTATGAGCAGGGTTGTCATCTTACCTTGCCTTGGGTTTGCACAAATTGCAGGCCAGATTTGTGATGTTTTTCCTTTTATTTTTGATTGATCATTTGACCTTGAGCCCTATATAACCACACATATGCATTTCAATAATGCTACTAGATTCCGCACTCATATTGTCAATGTCAAACTCTTGCCAATTTGACCGCATTAATCGGCCCAACTGGGTTCACAAATACCTTAAAACTCTTCGCTAAGCATTCCAATTGCTTGAAATTGAAACACACAGGTCATGGCATTATAGTCGGGTGGTGCAGATTGCACTTATTACTCTCCGGGTAGGTGACAACATAGTTCGTCATTGCCAGCATGGCAGCCACATATCCTTTCATGACCTTGTCTTTCTTGTCTACTTTAACACCAGCCAGCTCACCCGTTTCCCTAACATCCTGCTACGTCTCACTAGCTTTCTCAATGGTCTAATACGAACCATTTCCTCAGCTAAAGTACATGTCTTTAGTATTGCACTCTAAATGGTTGGGGGGATGTAGCAACAACCTTCATTCTATAAACTTTAGAACCAGCCCCCTGATGTACTTCTCCATAAACTTTATAGAATTGGTAGGGATAGGCGGCATGTCCTGATCCCACAATTACTTGACTCCAAAACTGATGATCTGTATTTTGCATCTTGTCCATGAGGCAGTACTCGTTAATTACTAATGCTTTAAGCCTGTCAAAAGTCATGGCCATCATAACTTTTCTACTTCATACTTGAACTTGGATATTCCACAATGTTAGTGATTTGCCCACTAGTGGCCAAACAACACTCTTTTCCTTTTGATTATTAGCACAAATCTCAATGTCCACATCCGTTTTCTCAATACAACGGGTCAGGGCTATTGCTCCATCTTTCTCGTCGTACTCTATTGTCTTGCACGTCATGAAATCCGTGCACGTACAACCAATCCTGCCTCCAGTGCCATCTCCTTCAACGTTATCAGTCTAACCATGTCCAACTCTAATCCTCTAGGATCATCACATAGCCTAATTCAGGCACATCCTTAGCATTTCGAAGATGTTTATGTATAGGGTTCCCCGCAGTGTTCCCACCACACCAACGATATACCAAGGAAGATGTCTAAACTGGTTACATGACATTCATTTACTCCACCAAGTATAATGCTAGAATGTCTCCGCAACCAATGCTCCAAGTTTTAAGATCAGTTTGAACAAAGCATCATAGGTACAAGGAGTCTTACCTCTCTACTTCAACTCTTCAAAGACCAAGGACATTTTGAACATGTAGTCTATTTCCATGATCATAAAAACAAAAGCGAGAGAAACTTCTCATAGATATTGGGCTAAAATATCCCAGTATGATTCCCATGAAGGCTCCAGATCAGTTTGTACTTATGCAAGGACAAATGAGATTGGTGTTTCCACACCATTGATTATTACAAGAACGGGAACTCTAATGTCCCATGTATAGAATGGAAGATTCGTTCTAACTATGAACGTTATCTCACGAAAGGGTTTGCCAGATTTCGCATGCACTGCAAATTGCAATTACATGTGCACCCGTAATGGTAATTTGCTTTGCATGGTCCCCTAGCTCATCCTGCCGGAGTCAACGCATCTTGCCAAGTACAGAGTGCTACCATGATTGGAGAATCAAGGATATGGTTACTAACCCAAGGTTAAGTAACCGAAGTTATATAGAGGAATAGATTGAGAAAACATTCACTTAGGTAAGGAACAGTCAAAGGAATCCATTTAGTATAGTCTGAAATCCAATAAAGCAATCATCTAACCTGAGTATGCCATCGCTCTTTTCTGTTGATGTCGTATCAGCTAGCGTGTTCATCTCCCAAGATTCAACTCACAACATAGGTATCACCAGCAAACGCACATATTAAGGTTGGCTTAATAACCTAAGCCTTTTAAAAGAATCCTTAT
>CM046437.1:60566544-60609581 GCA_025506505.1 Flaveria sonorensis
ATGCAGGCGCACAGGCAGTTGGGCGCATGGGAAAAACTTAGGCGCATGGGCAGTTGGGCGCAAGGGAAAAACTTAGGCGCATGGGTACTATGTAGGCACACGGGCAAGTGTTAGGCGCATGGACAAAGTGTTAGGCACATGGGCAGTTTACCAGTTTTAACTTATACTAATTTCAGTCCCCATTCATCATCCTAACGTATTCTTTGACCAAATCTAGATACTAAGCACTTAGAACAAGCATACAACCACATGACTGGGTCAAAACATTCACACACACACACCCCCACGTAAAACAGGGGTAAACATATGGTTTCAACACACTGTGAATTGTAAAATGATAGTTTATATGCATTTCAACCCCAAAACAAGTTTAAAATAGAAAAATCGAGGACTTAGAACTCACCTACAGCAGCCTTCGAGTAAAACTCCTCCAAACTCAAGATCACTTGGAGTTCAAACACCTAAACACACCAAAAACAACAACCGAACACAGAGGAACACATAAGACTCTGTCCAAAAGCTGAAAATCCAGCTGAAACCAACAAACACACGAAAAGCTTACCTTCAAGCCGATCTTCTTCTTCTTCTCTCTAAAAACCGATGGAAAACTCTGTTCTTCTTTTTTCTTTTCCTTTGCAGTCGAAGCAGTTGGTGGAGCAGGTTAGGGGGGCCATGCCCACCTTTTAACATAATAATAATAAAGTTTGCCTCTGCACAACTTTACCCTTTAACTTGGGTTATTTCACCTTTTACTCTTTATACTTCTCTTTCTTTTCTTCTTTTTTTATAAATTTCGGGTGTTACATTAGCCTACTTGTAACCCATCGCTTTTGTTGAACCGTGTGATGTGGGTTAGACTTTTGGGAGTGACAAATCATGTTGTTTCCTTTTTATTTGTTTTTAATTACTATTTTATATTTGCTTTTTTTCTAATTTTTTACTTTGTTACTAACATTCTTTAATGAATTTGTCATTTTAATGTTAACTTCTCTTAATGTCACAATGTGCAAGGTCATAATACTTTTTTTTACCTATGTTTCAATTTTCAACTAAGCTGTCACAACTTTATATGTTTCTTTTATGTAACTTAACCATGTTAATGTCTTCATTGCAACACGCGTAATGAACTTTACAAACGTCCCGCATCACGCAGGCTTTATTTTTAGTTAATCAGCAAAACATCATATTATTACATGCTAAACATGTTTTGAGGTTACCTAACTGACATGTTTTAAGGTTACCTAATAGTTAGACCTAAAGTTATTGATTAATGACTTAATACCACAAAGAGAGGAGGTTATCTTGTTTATGATAAAAGCAAAAACGATCGGCATATTTGGTATAAAAAACCTAACTTATAACACGTGTACCAATAGTTATGTGAAAATCAAAAAAATCACAGAAACCAATAACATAATTCATAATTTTTTTGTTATTTTAATTGTTAAAAGGTTATTTAAGCTTTTGTTATATATATGTTGAACATAAATATGAGAATGAAGAGTTTTACGTATACGTAACACTATGTCGAATGAAAAACAGTTACGTATAAGTAACCAATATGTGATGTATATGTAAAACCATGCTATAGTTTTTCATTTGATACCTCCCCTTATTTATATATACGCATACACAAATACAAAGAGTGGGATTAAAAATTTGTAAGTTATGTGACCCGGTTAAGACCCGCAAACCGAACTGTGAAAACTAAGACCGACCCGTGTATGGGTTAGAGGTTCCGGTTTACGGTTCGGCTTTCCTTTGTAAACGGTTATGGGTCGATTTCGGTCAAAACCCGCGGGTAAGAGCTCGGTTTTGGTCCAGCTCGATTACAATTAGGCAAGAAAAAAAAGTTTGTTTTTGCTTTTTAGATGTTAAATGGGTTACCTTTGAACACCAAAAATGTAAAAAATATTTTACTAGCATATAATATTCAGATCAATAAACTTTTACTCGGTTATAGATGAATACTATTGCACGCTACACCTAAATTAGCTCATAAAGGGGTCATGACGACAGCTAATGTACGGTTTGTATTTTAATATGGTACCAGTTTGTCTATGTTACAATAACGAGTCTAAGAACAAAAATTGATTGGTTTCGTTTATTTTAAGTTTCAGTTTCTCCCGAAAAAAAGCACGAGTCTAAAAAACATTTGCTGTCCGGACACCATATTATGTTTGAACCGACCCGTTTAACTCGTTCGGTCCGGCTCGGCTCGAACCTTATGTAAACGGTCCGGTTCTCGTTCTTGTATAAACCACTTATTGGTTTCGGGTCAAGGACGAGTCGGTCCGGTTCGGTTCGGTTCCAACCTGTTGCTCACCCCTAATGTCATTGATCATCATTCCATAGAAAAAATCAAACCTTAAGAGACCCGTAGCAATGTGCGGTCTCAAATTCTAGTTGTACATACTCTCAAAAGTAAGTGTCGATATGCTTTTGGTGGCATTATTGTAATTTGCTTAAAGCTGAGGGCATATTTCAAGCTCGCTTGCTTTATTCAGTGCTTGATTTTTTAACTTTCTATTTTAGTGTATACAGCAAAAGGTTTTTAAACGTATGTGTGCTCACATCTTGGGATCATTTATATTTATGTAATATTTATTATTTTTATTAGCTCCAACGTCATGATTTTTTAACGGTTTCATTTCTTATATAAAATTTTGAATATTATTGTTACGATTTTTATAATGGTTTCATTTTCTTATATAAAGATAGGATATTATCAACACCACTGACATTATGGTATGCTTATTTTGGTCGAAGTTTCGATGTTAGTTTTTTTTAACCGGCTCATGTTTTTATATAAGCTTAAGACTGTCTTCACTACACTTGCTGTAATACGTAAGTTTACATAAAAAAATTATGCATCATTATTTTATCGACGTCTCACCGTTAACATCAACTCAGTAAAAGTTTTCTACATCCTTAATTTATCGACATCTGACCGTTAACGTCTTTTAACCAGTTGGTTTTTTATATAAGCTTTCGAGCATCGTCAATTACACTCGCTCTAACGTTGGTTTAAATAAAGGTTTTAATTGATTGCCGCAATGCCTAAGTTTTTTATACTAGTTTATTATTATTATTAGTGAATAATATAAAAATCTAAACACTCGTCATTACAATCAAATATACATTTTTCTTTATAGCTTTAATAAAAGAAATTTCGTATCCTTCTAGTGCTGTTTTCGTAACATTTTTTTCTTTTTTACTTTTGAGGAACCTTTTTATTTTATTTTGAGTTTGCAATGAAAAATGAACAAATACAAAAATATAAAAACTTGCTTTTTTATATCTATTTGCATGCTTGATGCTTCTTATACGAGTGTTCGCTGAAGCAAATTACTAACACGTTGAACATGTATTCATGATGTTTGCAACACAACACCACCAAGAAGTTAGAAGATTATTTCAAACCTTAATGGTCTCCTCTTCCGCACGGTTGCATGAATATCATACCAGCTACAAAATTCCATGTAACAATAGTAAGTAACCTAACTTCTAAGGTACCATGAAAACACAAGAAAGGAAAAACTTGAAATTGTAGTGATTTGCGAAGAGAACAAATGGGGAGAAATTAAGAAGATAAGATGGGATGGTGTCGTGTTGTTCATCATATGGATATTTTTTTATATTAAAAAAAGAAGTCGGGTTTTTATTTTTATTTTATTAATATGAATTATGGTCCTATAAATATAAAATAATTTAAGTAATAAAATAGAATAATAATGAATATAATAACCAAATGATTTAAAAATTTCAAATATTAAAAAATTAATACCTCTTCTTTAAAATTACAAAAAGAATGCTAGACACAAGTATTCAAGAAATTTCCAAATTATCACATGCTAGCATCTTTTATGGTTACCTAATGATTAAACACCAATTTATTGTTTAAGGACCTAATAACACAAGAAAGGTACTCTCTCAAAAACCAAACATCAAACCCTTTTCTTTTTGCAGCCAAAGTAAACACCAACCCTTCGATCCTATCTTTGACCACCAATACCCTTATGTTCTTCTTCTTTTCTCCCTCATGCTTCGCGTTTTAGGGTGGTGATTTTATCATTAAAGCTTTGATCTTTGATGAAACACCACGTTTCTTGAAAGACCCCCTTTCGTTGCTCTTTAGATGGTGGTATTTGTAAATTGTAATGAATTGAGTGAAAGAACTCAATTGGTAATTGGGTTTTTGGGTTAAGTGTGATTGTTGGGCTGCATAAAATATGAGAATTTGTCATTATTAAGGGTACTTGGGTCACCCTTAGCAAAAAAACTTTGGATGTCTTGCGTCATTAAACAAATAAATCAAGAGAATGTCAAATTATTTAATGCTTAGCGTGATCTAAGGTTACCTATTCGTAACGTGTTTTAATGTTATATGATACCTAAAGTTATTGTTTTATGACCTTATACCTAAAAAGTATTAATATATACAACGTAACTCGGGTGCTACACGTGTGTTTATGGTGTTAACATTTTAGTCACCATTTTTTACGATTTAATTAACATTGTCTTATCATCATTCTTTGTGTAACCTTTTTAACCACAATCACATTTTTTTTCATATATTTCATTTTCACCTCTAATATTATCTATAATTTAACATTTAAACTCTCTTCATTTCTAATAATTTCGTTTTTCTTTACTAACTTTCGTTAATTAAACCTTTCGAGGAAATAGAATGCTAAGTAATGATTTTTCTTCAGTCGATTAAAAACATCAATTTACCTCTAAAAGTTTTATATGTTATTTCAATTTCACTCCAAAAGTTTTATTATTTTGGATAAAGTTGAAATAACTAATGTAACTTTTGGATTAAAATTAAAACAACATATGAAACTTTTGAAGGTAAATTGATGTTTTTAATCTTTTATAGGAAAATAGTTATTTTTAACAAACCTTAAAGGAGTAAAATCGTACTTAACTCTTAAGTTTTTTTGTTTATGTTCTGACATACTTTTTCTAGAAACGTAGTTGTCCTTAAAATCGAGTATTTATTGGTATCGTAGAGTTTAGAGGCGTAGGGGTGTTAAAAAAATCAAAATCCGGAAAAACCATAATCCATTCTAAATCCTTATTCGAATATTCGGATCGCATCTCATCCGAATTCAAATTCATTATTTGGATTTCGGATATCATAATTTTTTTATTTAGATTATTAGGATATCCGATTAAACCATAATCTCACTATGTTCTAGCGCAACTCATTACCCAACAATCTATTATATGTTAAGACCAATACTTAAGACTATTAACACCTTCCACTCCTTTGATCCTAAACAATTAGGCAATAATCGATTGTTGTTCTAAATTAAAGATTCTAATATTTGAGTTTTATACAATTACCCATTATGTTTGAATTCTGATTTTGTGTTTAAGACAAATTTGTATTTTCTGGTTTAATATGTTTTATTATGGTTTAAACTTGCAAAATGTTAAGAATGAAAAATTAGCCCCAAAAAATGAAGCAAAATAATAGAAAATTTTATTATTTGTTTATTCGGATTAATTCGAATGAATTCGGATCCGATCCGAATTGAATTCGGATAGTTTTGGATCGGATAGAGATAACCCTTATTTGATCGGATCGGATTTCGAATAGGGTCATGAAATTTTCAAATCCGAATAGCCCGTTGTCCGATCCGATGAACACCGTTATAGAGGTGTGATTACGTTGCAGTTCCATGATGGACCGAACCGATTATGAGCGAATAAGTTGTTGCCAATATTGGAATTATCACGACTAGTTTCGGTACTCGATATTATGAATTTCAGCGAGCTGAAGACGATAATAACCAAACTCATGATGTGTAGTGCAAAGGAAACAAAAACAAAAAAAAAAAAACAAATTCCCAACACGTAGTTGGAGAAATAAATTATTTTTGTCAATTTGAAAAAAAATGGAGGCGGCTATGGTTAGTTTATTTATTTTAACATTTGATTTATTTTGAAAATAGAGTTATATTCGAAATGAGTGTTTCTTTAATATCATAAGTTAAAACGAGTGCAGTTCTCGTTTTGGTACCGTAAGGAAACGAATCGATTATAAGTGAACATTATCATTGTCAGTATTGGCATTATCATAACCCGTAACATCATTGTTTCCGGTGTTGGACCGCTAGAAACCGTGTTGGTATTTGCTTTTATGATTTATGATAAGCAAACCGACAACGATTAAAGTCATGCCGCGTAGTACAAGGGAAAAACAACAAACTTCCGGCGCATAACTCTAGGAGAAGCTAGTTTATAATAAAAGCGAAAGTGAGTATACTTATAGAAAAATACCTAACGTATAATTCAATGGACAATTTGTATTTTTGTTATAGTTTATGGGTGTAGATGCAATTAATTCATACCACAAATGCCACTAAAAATATAATACAACAGCTAGAAAGATATTTTTTCAAAACAAGAATTGGATAACTCGATACCATGTATCATACCAAACCAAACTAGTGATGTATGTTCATACTTCGATGCTTCTTATTTAGTATATTGATTTAACCGTAAGAGTCTTCGCGGACCAAACTAACATGTTAAGGTGGGATACCAACGACCTATTCTTAAAAGCAGAGTAATATATTTGTCGTTAAAAAAAGAGATAATAATAATAATAAAACAAAATAAGATAGTAAGTTATACTAGTTATGGTTTTCATAACTGAAAGTTACCGGTATTTTAGGTACATTAAAACCTAATGTATAACTTGAGAACTATTTATATATTTAATTCATAGTTTTGAGGATGTAAACACAAATTATTCATACCACAAATACCACTGAAAATATAGTACTATTGCCATAAAGATCTTTGTTCAAACAAGATTGAAATCATTTGACACTGCCACCTGGCCATCAAGAATCTATGTCATTGGTTCTCCACCTTCCAGGTCTCCTTGATTGATTGGCTCAAAATGCCACTTGCCCCACCACCACATCGTCAATCCTCAATACCTCTTCAACTTCCATCATTTCACCTCAATAACCCAGAAACCATAAGAAATACTTTGAATCTCCTTACAACCTGATTGTTCTGTTAATAATGGCAAATTCCCATGTTATCTGCAGCCCAACAACAACACTTCACTCAAAAACCCATTTACCAATGAGTTCTTTCACTCAATTCACTACAAACACCACCATCTCAAGAGCAAAGAAAGGGGGTCTTTCAAGAAACTTGGTGTTTCATCAAAGATCAAAGCTTTGATGACTGAATCGCCGCCACAGAGGGCGGAGCAGGGCGGAGAGAAGAAGAAGAACATAAGGGTGTTGGTGGCCGGAGGTGGGATCGGAGGGTTGGTGTTTGCTTTGGCTGCAAAGAGAAAAGGGTTTGATGTTTTGGTGTTTGAGAGAGATTTGAGTGCAATCAGAGGTGAAGGGCAGTATAGAGGTCCGATTCAGATACAGAGTAATGCTTTGGCTGCTTTGGAAGCTATTGATTTGGATGTTGCTGATGAAGTTATGAAGGCTGGTTGCATCACTGGTCAGAGGATTAATGGATTGGTTGATGGTATTTCTGGTAATTGGTAAAGTCTTCTTCTTTATCAGTTCCCTCACTTTGATTTGATTACCATAGTTTAACTGATGATTTCTGTATTTGGTAGTTATAAGAAAATAAATGTTTGTTTCTGTTAAAGATTGTGTGGATCAGAATCACTTAATTGGTTGCTTATAATCAGGGTGTATGTGTAGTTTTATATTATCTTCCCAGATAATCAGGAAATCAAAGTTATCACCGGTTTCTGATTCGTGTTATACATGTTAGTTTAGATGCTCATGCAAACACCCCTTTGGTGTTAACTGTTAAGTGACAGTTTGCAGATTAATTACATTTTAGGAGGTTGAAAGATATTATATATATTAGTTTGTACTGAAATCTTGAATACTTGGGGTTATACAGGTATATCAAGTTTGATACTTTCACTCCTGCAGTGGAAAGGGGTCTTCCAGTTACTAGAGTTATAAGTCGAATGACTTTACAAAGGATTCTAGCTGATGCTGTTGGGCAAGATATTATTTTAAATGGTAGCAATGTAGTCAGCTTCGAAGATCATGGTGAAAAGGTAAAATCTTGAACCCGTTTTCACTTCCATTCATTTTTTTTCCATTTGTTTATTCGATGAATGGGTGTATGTTGTTTATTTAGGTTTCTGTAATCCTTGAAGATGGACAGCAATTTGAAGGTGATCTTCTAGTTGGTGCTGATGGAATATGGTCAAAGGTATGATATTATATACAAGTGTTAATAACCATCAATTTTCTGCCTTTATTAACACATGTCACTTGCATATAAACAGGTCCGGAAGAATTTGTTTGGGCCAAAGGATGTCACATACTCTGGTTACACTTGTTATACTGGAATAGCTGATTTTATACCACCCGATATTGAGACTGTTGGGTATGTAAATGTTTCTTAACGTTCTCCTTTTTGTTCTCTTTTTGTGTTAATACTCAAACTGTTTATGTACTCTCTACAGGTATCGGGTTTCTTAGGGCACAAGCAGTACTTTGTTTCTTCTGATGTTGGTAATGGGAAGATGCAATGGTATGCATTTCACAAAGAACCAGCTGGTGGTACCGATAAGTCTAATGGTAATGTTTCTTTTAAATGCTTTTGAATCAAGATCCAGTATTATGCTTGTTTTACTAACGCATATCATGTAATTGAAATAAAGTTGGATGAAATCAAACACGATTGATTCAAGATTCAAAATTCCCACATGATTGTTTATAATCTATACTAACTTCAAAACTTTTGTTCTTGATGTTCTACGTGTTCTTGATTATTTTTTCAGGTAAAAAGGAACGACTTCTTCAAATCTTTGGAGGTTGGTGTGATAATGTGGTGGATTTGTTGCTTGCAACCGATGAAGAGGCAATTTTAAGACGGGATATATTTGACCGCACTCCTAAATTTACATGGGGAAAGGGCCGTGTGACCTTGCTTGGAGACTCGGTTCATGCAATGCAGCCTAACTTGGGTCAAGGAGGTTGCATGGCAATTGAGGTAATATTATAAGTTGTCATATAAAAGTTAGTGATTTAGTGTTTTCTTTTTCTTGTTTAATCATTTCAGTTCGTGTTTTACAGGATAGCTATCAACTAGCTCTTGAGCTCGATAAAGCTTGGCAACAAAGCACCAAATCGGGAGCACCTATTGATATCAAATCTTCCTTGAGGAGGTAACACTTCATTCTTTGAAATAGATAATGAAACTGTTTTTATAATAAAATGAATCCATTTTACAATTTAAGGAGCAGATATACAAGTAAACACAACATTCTGAAAAATAAATCATTTTGTGTTTCACGCTGTTAGCTATTGGATCAAGAGGTTTTGGTTCATATGTTCACCATCTAAAACAAGTTATTTTCATCTTTTTGATCTATTTAGATATGAAGATGCCAGAAGACTACGAGTTGCAGTTATACATGGGTTAGCAAGAATGGCTGCAATAATGGCATCAACATACAAGGCTTACTTGGGAGTGGGGCTTGGCCCATTGTCGGTAAGTTATGAAACACATCCTCATATTAGACAAATCTGACATTTTGAACCATCTTTTTCCCTTTCTGCGTGACATCTTCGTTTTGCAGTTTTTAACAAGTTTTAGAATACCACATCCTGGACGAGTTGGCGGAAGATTTTTCATTGATATTGGGATGCCGTTGATGCTTAGTTGGGTTCTTGGTGGCAATGGGTGAGTAAAATTGAGAAGCCATTTATAGTACTTAGAAGTTTTTGTCTGAATTCTTCATTTTTTCTTTGGCAGTTCAAAACTTGAAGGGAGACCACAATCCTGCCGACTGACTGACAAAGTAAGATACTCTCATCATATGAATTTTGATTGTCAAATATGTGTTTAATAAGCCTATAACTATCAGCTATTGTAATAGCTTTTTTCTTGACATTTATATATCTTTGAATCAATATTCAAAAGTATTATAGTTTGTTTGACTTTTTAAGTCAAAGTACTAACTACTAGAATTAGCTCAAATGAAGATGAATTCTTTCTTTCTTTCTTGAAATTAACATGAAAATTGATTATGCAGGCAAGCAATGAACTGCAAAAATGGTTTAGAGATGACGATGCTTTAGAACGTGCTCTTAGTGGCGAGTGAGTAATGACTCACCTTACATATTCCCTTATTTTAAAGAGATTTTCTTTAAACTTTTTTTTTAATCCTTTTGTGCTTGGTAGATGGTTTTTACTTCCAGTTGGAAGTTCCAATGCTGATTCAGAGCCTGTTCGATTAAGTCGTGATGAGAAAATGCCCTGTATAGTTGGGTGAGTCTTCCTTTGACCACAACAAAGGTCAAAACCTAGTCAAATGAATTTACGTTAAATGGATATTTTTCTTGCTTTGTAGGAGCGTGCCCCACACGAGTATTCCTGGAAATTCAATAGTCATCTCATCACCAGAGGTTCGTTATGCTATTTTGCATTATACTCAGTTCAATAAACCATCCTACTCTTCAATTGCTAAGCAATTTTCCTTTGATTCTAGGTTTCAAAATTGCATGCTCGAATAAGCTGCAAAGATGGTGCCTTTTTTGTGACTGATTTAAGGAGTGAACATGGTACCTGGATTACTGAGTAAGTTAAAAAGAGGCATATTCTTGTATTCATATGCATGTGTCATGTGTACATGCACGTCATGTTTGTCTATATTATATGCATACATCTAAAAGTTCTGAACTTTTGGCATGTGTATTATACATCAATCCTTCAAAGGGTATCTCAAAACGCTGAATTTCTAATCATTTTACATAGACATTATATATTTATGTAATTCTTGCATCTTTTCATCAAGGGATTATCTAAATTCTAAGCACACTGATTTAGTTTGCATATATTCTTTTCATTGAGGGTTATTTAAAAAGTCTCATATTTTGGCATGTGAATCATACATGTATGCAATTTTAGCTTCATTCCATCAAGGGGTATCTTGAAAATATGATCTTTCTGCATGTGCATGATACATCAATGTAAATCTTGCATCTTTATGCAGAATAATCTCATCAATCTAATTTTAATTTTATTTTACAGTAACGAGGACAGGCGATATCGGGTGCCTCCAAACTTCCCAGCTCGTTTCCACCCATCAGACATCATTGAGTTTGGTGCAAATAAGAAGGTGACACAAATTTATAGAAAGCGCCACCTAAATTATTATAAAATGATATGCATTTAGATCTTTTAAAATTCTTAAAACTGAATCAAATGCCATCAACTATCTTGTTTTGACATGCATTATGCAGGTAGCCTTTCGGGTAAAAGTTATGAGATACCCACCAAAGATACCCGAGGGGGCAGGTGACCAAGTTCTCCAAGCAGCTTGAGAACTTGTCGACCACACAATGGATTTTTTTTTTCGGTTTGGATTATACTATGTGAAAATTGTACAGCAGTTACACACAACAATATGGAAAAGGGCTAGTGATTTTGGCCTTGCTTTTCAAATTGTAGCAAGTTGTTGAATTAATTATCAGTAATTTCTGGTATGTATACATTCATATAATGCTACAAGAAATGAAAGTTATTTTGCTACAAAGCAGTTGGTCTCTTCTTGTTTTTTTTTTATAATTGTTAGCTCTACACAAATCGTGGTTCAGTTTGTGCAATTTTGCAAAATTGTTTGCTCTATTTGTTTATATTTGTATAGGTTCATAGTGGGCTAAAGACTTGTTCATTCCATTAGTAGATGTGTGTTTTGCCGCGAGTTGAAGCGACTATGTTTGAATTAAATTAATTTAAACTGAAACTTAAGTAAAATAGTAATAGTAATAATATTATAGTTGGAATTCAAAAAAGTTGTCATGACAAATACTAAAATATATTTTATTTGACCGATGGGTTTTAGTTATCATTGTGAGGGATCGTTTTAAATAAAAGCTATATCGAAACATATGTCAAAATAATCATTCAGAATGACACATTCATGATTTGGGTTTTAGTTATCATTGTGAGGGATCGTTTTAAATAAAAGCTATATCGAAACATTTGTCAAAGTAATCATACAGAATGACATATTCATGATTTGGGTTTTAGTTATCATTGTGAGGGATCGTTTTAAATAAAAGCTATATCGAAACATATGTCAAAATAATCATACAGAATGACATATTCATGATTTAGAAAAATATTACATTGTTGTGAAAAAAATTTAATAATTTGTTTTTTAGCAAAACTTACACCGAACGTAAATAAAAATAAGTACACTGCAACGGTACATTCGAAATTTTAGAGAATATTGTATTTTAAAAGTTATAAATTGAACTACAATATGTTAAATCATTTATAAATACAAAACATTGTAATAATAAATTCAAACTAGGAGGGCTTCCGGTGCTTTGTCGCGGGTACAACTACGCGTTGGGGTCATTATACGTGTTTGCACTTCTCGAACGTTTTCGAAATGTAGATATGTGATAGATAAATATTACATAGTTATTAAAGATATTGCAATATATATTAGAAATATTAAAAATATAATGTTAGTGTGAGTAACATCTAATTGATTTAAAAACTCTTAGTTAAATATTAAAAGAAATCAAAAAATAAAATATTTAATGTTCATTTACATAAATAGAAAAAACAAAATTAAAAAAAAACCAATGAAAAAAAAAATAAAACAAAAAAGAGATACCCAATAAAAAAATTAACACATAAATGAATCAAATTACACCACCGTAGGTGTCAAGTTGACAAATGTTATTTTTAGAATATGAAGTAAGTAATGTGCCGTATGTACCGAAAAAGTTCAATTGGTCTAAAAAACTTACACAATGACAGTACACATGAAAAGTGTTATCGTCTAGAATAAAAAGTTTGTCAAATCTATCTATACTAACAAAAGTTAGTTTTTATAGATACATGATATAATTCTAGACATTCTAAATCTATTTTTTTTTTAAATCTCTCTATTATTAAATAATCACATTAACTAATAATTATATTTATTTAATTTTTTTCAGATTAAAAATATATTTTAATAAAATAGAAAGAGATGTTATTAATGAAAATTTTAAAGAAATAATTTTTTTATAAAATTAGAAATTTTTCTAAAAATTAAATTTTATAAAACATATTAAATATTTTTAAAACTTGTGTTTAAAAAAATTATGAAACAAAAATGATTAAAATATGACATTTTAAAAATGTTATATTTTTTTAAAAAAACTAACAAAATGTTTAAAAAACAACTCTTTATAAAAAAACCAAAAATGAAAATAAAAACAAAAATTTTAAAAATAATATCATACTTAAAGTCTAACTAGTATTGTAAGGAATACACTTAAAGGCTGATTTAACCAAAGAACAACCAAAGAGCTCTCAGCATGCACATTTGAAGTACTAGGAAAGTACTTAAGAAGATTTGATATAACTCACTGAATTATGCTAATTATCAAATCTTCCGAAGCCAAAAAACTAATTCTTCCGAAGCCAAAGATGAAGTCTTTCGAAACTTCAAAGACAAAGTCTTCTGAAGTCAAAGACTGATTTGTTCCAAAGATACAGAAGACATGCTTTCTCTGACTTACTTTTGATAAACGCTGAACCATCTTTCCGCTGTCATTTTTGAATACTCACCAACCAGCATGGTTTGGTGAAAAGTCCATGCTTTTTCAACTGTAGATTAAAGTGTTGAGTCTGTAACTTTCCAACTATATACTTTTATCCTTTTTGTATTAGATAAGGATGTGAGCTATGGCATGCATAGTCACTAGCCAAAAGGCAATCTGCCTTTTGACTCTATAGATTAGTGTTTCCAGCTGGCCTTCAAAGTATGGCCAGCTGTAGGATGTAGTATAAAGTATCTCAAGTACTTGTATTTAGAATTAAGCTTTGTAACACTTATAAGAACTTGAGAGCAATATACATCATCCTTAAAAACCATATTATATTGTTCTTGTTCTTGTTCTTTTACTTGTGTTCATTGTTTCATCCTAACCGGTTCTCTATTTGATCTGCTAAGTGTTCTAAGTCTCTTCACCTTGTGAAACTGTTGCATTGACCACCCTTCAATGGTCCTATAATTGGTATCAGAGCATTTCAGGCTCTTGATTGTAAGATCTCACCATCTTAAATCTCTTCAGTTTCACAAAACACTTATCAACTCAAAATGGCAGCTATCTCTAAGGCTGATATGGAAACCGGTACCATGATAAAGTCTCCACTGATCACTCCTGGTAAGACTTTTTATGAACTGTGACACAAAAGGAGACCTTTCATTGGTTTCCTCAGATCATTTGGATGTCCTTGCACCATCTTGAATACCAAAGATTAAATAGCCAAATTTATTGAGAAATCAGATGATGGACATTTTATTGAATACTATTCCCAAGCTAAAGCTTATAGAGTATACAATCTCAAAACTAGAGTAGTTGAGGAGTCAGCCAATATGACCTTCAATGAGCACACACCTAGTGTGAAAGGTTCTGGTCCTGATTGGCTGTTTGATCTTGACTTAGTTCCAACTATTTTAACAAATCTTGTGAAGATGTTTTAGGATCTACAGGTACCTTATCAACAGGAGATTCTGATCCAAGATTTGAGTTGAGAAGACCAAGTGTTCAAACTACTTCATCTCTAGTGGTAACTAGCCCTGCAGTTGGAAATCATGTCAGCACAACCATGACAAATTCTTCTGCTGATACATCTGGGGTGCCTATAAATTCCAGCATAGAGTCACAGAACTCAAATGAAGGAATTTCCTATGTAGGAGGAGATGGAGGTGGTGATAGTGATCAAGAATTTTTTGATACTGATAACCACTCCATAAAAGACAACATTAATGATGTGACACACTCATTGGATCAAGTTTCTCTTGATAAGTGTGTTGACGTGGTGGATGATATTCAAGCACCAGATCTGAATTTCACAAATTTAGATCTGTCCAACCATTGAGAATCCACAAGTCACATCCCATCCCAAACATCATTGGACATGTTGAGACAGGGGTGAGAACAAGAGGACAAACCCATGACAAAAATGTTTGTCTTCACTCTTGTTTTTGTTCCAGATTGAGCCTAAGAATATTGATGAGGCTCTAAAGAATGGAAGTTGGGTTAAAGCAATGCAGGAGGAGTTGCTTCAATTTAATAGACAAAAGGTCTGGAACTTATGTCCTCTTCCTGAAAGGAAGACTACTATAGGTACCAAGTGCGTATTCATGAATAAGAAAGATGATAGAGGACTTGTCGTCAAGAACAAGATAAGACTAGTTGTTCAAGGGTACACACAAGAAGAAGGGATTGACTAAACAGATGTTTTTGCTCATATAGCAAGACTTGACCTGTTAGAATATTCATAGCTTTTTGCTGCATACAAGGATTTCAAGGTCTACCAACTTAATATCAAGTGTGCCTTTTTATATGGGGTGATTGATGAGCAAGTGTATGTCAAACAACAACTTGGCTTTGCAGACCTTGATCATCCTGGTTATGTCTGCAATCTTAACAAAGCTCTCTATGGGTTGCATCAAGCTCCAAAGAAGTGGTATGAGACACTATCATAGTATCTCTGTCAGCATGGATAGAAGAGGGGTACTATTGATGGAATACTCTTCATTAAAGGAAGAGGAAATGACTTGATACTGGTTCAAGTTTATGTAGATGACATTATTTTGGGTTAACTAATCCTAAGCTCTGTAACGACTTTGAGAAGCTGATGAAGAATAGATTTAAAATGAGTGCCACGAGAGAACTCAATTTCTTTCTATGAATTCAAGTGAAGCAGGTTGATAATGGAATATTCATAAACCAGTCAAAGTATGTGCAAGACATACTTATCAGATTTCATCTAATTGAGTGCTAGATTGCTAAGACACCCATAGCCAGAAACCACTCTCTAAGACCAGATCTTGAGGGGGAGTGTGTTGATTAACATCTATACAAGGCTATGATTGGGTCTCTTATGTACCTCAAAGCCAGCTGGCCTGATATCATGTTTGCTACATGTATTGTCACACCCTAACCTTAACGGCGGAAACGTCGAGATGTGAGAGTTAAGATTGTTCATGCCACACAACGCTAATTTTAAAATGACAATATTATTAAAGATCAATATTCATGACGTACATTAAAGAAATAGAGCAAGCTCAAACATCCAACAATACATAAGAAATTCAAAGTCATAAAATGATCAATGTCTTTTATTTTAGTCTAGGTCCAATCCTAGATGTATGTAAGTTATCAAGGCATGCTAAACAGTATCATTTCCTGAAACATGTTAAAAATAAAAGGTCAACATAATGTTGGTGAGGTTTCCATAGTTTTCATACATAAATATATATAAAAGATGGCAATTCATGTCATAGGCTATTGAATAAAGTAACTAGGGATGGATGAACAAATGTAACAATCAAACCTTGATAGATTACAACATTGCAAGATTAAAAGATTAGCTAAGTGTACTTGGTTTAACACCAAGTAGGCTTGTCAGTCCCATAGATCTGTGACGTCGTCAGGCTAGCAATAGTTAATGATTGCACATATTATAGTCATCACATGGTAATTACAAGAGTTCAACTAACCACGACAAATAAGAAGAATTGCCTAAGTGTTTACAAGATTCAAACGAGTTTATAAGTGCATTTATCACAAGGTTAACATGTTTCACCCCAAAGGTGAAAATATATAAAAGGGGTATGGAAAAACTCACTTGGATAATAAAGATGAGCAAATAAAAAGGTCTCGTATAAAAATGCCGAGGATTCGTTAACGTTTAACCTAAATGAACGACGTGTGAAGTTAATCATGATAATTATGGTGTTATATTTATAAACCGTTTAACCCATGATTTTTATATTATTAAATAGATGTAATTTGTTATTATTTTATATTTAAATGTTTTAAATAAGAATTTTAGTGATTAACTCTATTAATAAAAGTTAAACTTTTATTATTAAATGGTCATTATTTACTATTTAAAAAAAATAGTAATTTTGTAGTTTTAACTGATTAAAATAAATTTTATTAATCACAATAAGTGTACATTTTAAGTATGTACATATGTATTTATTTTCCCTTCTTAAAACATATAAAAGCAAATTTGTAACTATGTTTTATAAAAATACAAATTTAAAACTAACTGAGATTGATTACAAATTTAAAATTAATAATTGGTATTTTATAACAATTTTTATAATTTTAAATAGAAGAATAATGATTTATTAATTTACTTTTTAAGAAAAATAAATTAAAAGGAAATGATTTTATTGATTTCTAAATAGGAAAGATTTTTCTTTTAATTATTTTAAACATTAAAATAATTTTTGTGAATTTTTAAATCTGAGAATAACCCAAAAATAATATGCAAGGACTCGGGTTCGAACCCGGGTCCCTAGTCCCACCTCCCCACGCTCAAACCACTGGGCCAAGGCCCTGGTTTGTGTTAGATTTCAGATCTGAATTTATTTAAACCCATTTTCAGGAAACCCCAATTTCACTCGAAGAACCGTAAACCAAATCGCTCGAATTGAATAATGATTCGATGTTGATGTAGAAATTAAGGTTAGGGCTTTTGTTTCCCAAGTGAGACCGGGTATAACACCCTGTTCAATTACCTGTTTTGGTTAAAGAATCGACGAGTTCAACTGGTATCAATGTCGCGACTGTGGTCGGATTCAATTGAGTTGTGTGTGTGTGTTTTAGTGAAATTGAGTGTGCAGAGAGTTTAAGAAACTCAAATGAGATGCTTTGCCTCTATTTTATGATTCCAATTTAACCGTTTGAGTACTCAACGAGTTCCATGTTGTTCTCGGTTGTTTTAAATCGAATTGAACGTGATTAAAGCCATTTCAGGTAAAATTAAACGTGTCCTTGATTTCTAAATGATTAGCTGATCGTTATAGCATGATTAATTTCATTAATTTGCAGGTAGAAACGGTTTGGGGTGTTAATGGTTTCGGTTTCGTGTTCTAAAGCACAATTAAGGTTGAATTGGTTGGTCTGTGAGTTCGAAACGGGTTCTCGAGAGGTTTTTGGATGATTTGAGAGGTTTAATTTTGGGTTTTAATGGAAAAAAAACGAAAGTTGGGGTGTGGATTTTTAAAATTTACACTCTAGCCCCTGTGGTTTTATGTTTATTATTTTAAGTCCAAAGTTCAAATTTATTTTTTACAAAATTACAGTTTGGTCCCTGGGATTTAAATCTTTTATTTTAAGCCCAAACTATTTAATTACAAGTTTTAAACTTATATTGTTTTTATTCATTTACAATATTAACACTTATTATAATTATTTAATTATTATTAGTATTATTATTTTATCATTATTATTATTATTATTATTATTATTATTATTATTATTATTATTATTATTTACTTAATTATTTAAGAATGAAAGAGATCAAGTTAAAAATAAATTACAAACGAGTCCTCGTATTTGCATAAATGACAAAACACACCCTTAGAAGATGTAACGAAGTTTAACAAACGTTTAACAAAAATACGGAAGGTCACATGTATTTCTGCAAGATATCAAGCCAACCCCACGATGTCACACCTAGTTGCTGTCAAGAGAATTCTAAGATATCTCAAAGATGCTCCCAAACTAGGACTTTGTGTAACACCCGAAAATTTGTTTAAAATAAAGAAAAAGAAAAGTATCTTGAAATAAAAGATAATGGGCACAAGTGGAGGGGGTAAAGTGTACAAAGTACAAAACCTTATTATTAAAAGGCATGGCCGCCCATGCCACCACTTTTTCACTTCTGCTTTTCGGTTGAGACAAGGAAAGAAGAAAGAAGAGCTGAAGTTTCATAGGTTCTTTGAAGAAGAAGCTGTGTTTTCGAAGGTGTGTATCTTTCCTGTGTTATTGGTTCGGTTTCAGCTGAAGTTTTCATCTTGTGAACCGATTCTTATGTGTTCTTTGTGCTTGGTTTTGTGTTTTGGTGTGTTTAGGCATTTGAACTCCAGGTTGCTCTCGGGTTTGGTGGTGTTATACTCAAAAGCAGTAGAGGTGAGTTCTAGGTCCCCTCTTTTAAATGTTTTATGCTATTTCAGGGGCTAATTTGCATATCTGACTGATGTTTTCGAAACCAGTTATGAATTTTCATGTATGGTGCGAACGATGTTGATGTTATGGTGTGTTAAGTGCTTCTCTTGCTGATCGTTTAAAGTTATGAGGTTTTAAGTCTTAAATAGATAGATCTAAGCTGTGTTCATGATTAGAATAATGATTGGGTTTTGGTGATGGCATAAGTTGCATTTCAGATTAGTTTTAGGACCATCCGCATTTAATAGTAAGTCTTTTGTTCATGCGCATTTGTTATGTGTTCATGCGCATTTGCTATGTATTCATGCGCATTTGTTAAGTCTTCATGCATATTTACTAAGTCTTCAGGCGCATTTGCTAAGTACTCATCCGCATTTGTTTTGTTCAGGCGCATTTGCTAAGTACTCATCCGTATTTGTTTTGCTCAGGCGCATTTGCTAAGTACTCATCCGTATTTGTTTTGCCCATGCACATTTGCTACAGTGTCCATGTGTATTGCTTTAGTCATCCGCATTCGTTTCATGCGCATATCCTGACACTTAGAAAATTTCCTGAGAATGTTCATCCGCATTTGCCTAAGTTCATCCGCATTTGTCTAAAGACTTAGAATTATTCTGAAATTTTAGGAATAGGATCTAAGTGTTTAAGTATTGATGAATAAGGAAAGATTATACTTGTTTAAAGATTATCATTCTTGGTTCTTTCTTATGTGCTGCTTTTTCTATGCCTATAATATTTTCATGTTATGTGATTATGTAATGTGCATCTTAATAAGCATTATCCATAACAAGTGGACATGAAAGAATAAAAGAAGAACAGTGAAACTTAATGAATGTTACCCCGGGCCCATACAATGAATGAAAAAGCCTTGCAAGCAAAATGAATGGAGGTGCACGGCCTTGTTGTCGTTAGCTCAACTGATGTGCGGCTGTATAGCCCATGAGGATGCACATCTGGGGTCAATCCTGGGGATTGACCAACAAATGAATGGGATCCTAGTTCATTAGCAGGCTTTGTGCCTAGCAGTGTGGATCAATTGTCGAAGGGTTAGCTACCATGATAAACGTTTGCCGACAGGGGTTCGGTATTTGTTGCCAACCAACAATATAAGCTCTTGCTTTGTGCAATTCTAGTTAATGAAAGAGAAAGATAAAGAAAGAAAGTACATTCACAATTACCATGATCCTTGTAGTTTATGTTAGAAAAATAAGCCAAGACCGTCGTATTTAGCATTTAGCCATTTTTTCCAAATAATCCATAATCGAGCCCGAGCCAAGTTACAACCCATCAAAGACCTAATGATTTATGCAAGTAAATATCTAAGTAGGTGGAGATTTGACACGTATTCATACTAGGCAATTGAGCGTATTAGTAATACTTAACCTTGATTATGACTCCATATATTTAAGCCGAGTGTGAGTGTATCTTGTGAGAAGTGTGGATTTTTACATGTTAATAATCTTTACTAACGAATCTATTGCTTGCTAGGATATCATTCTACATATGCTTAAATGTTTACATTTGGATGAAATAATGTTTACTTGCGTATTTCCCGAAAAACATATTTATAATTTGATTAATTTTGTTTTTGGTAGAATTGTCATTTTAAGTGATTTTGCTTGAGGACAAGCAAAGTTTAGCTGTGGGGATGTTTGATGTGCTCTAACTTATACATAAAAATCCTATCAAACCCACATCAATTATTCCTTAATATCTCCCTTAAAATGATGATTATGTACTTAAAATTGTTAAATTGTGTTTTTAGGTGTTCAAAAGGGCAAGATGGATAAAAGAAGCTTATTTAACAAGAATTTGAAGAAAAACCGAGCTTTGGAGTCCAAGCATGGGGTCGTGCCTCATTAAGCATGCCCCTGTTCTTAAATTGGCACACACCCAGGTTTGGACATCTGACAGGACAAAAAGTATTGTCCCCCAAAAGGAGTCACGGGGTCGTGCCCCACCCCAAACACAGGGTCGTGCCCCACCCCAAACACGGGTCGTGCCCAATTTAACACGGGGTCGTGCCCGGCACCTTCTACACGTACAACCCGGCCAACTTTCATTAGCATTGTAATTGCATGGGGTCGTGCCTTTTAGGCATGGGGTCGTGCTTAAACACTCCAAAAAGCCTATAAATAGAGGCCTAAGTTCATAACTTGGGCAAGCTTTTGGTGGGAGAGTTACTCTGCTGAATTCTCTCTGGAATTAAGACTTGAAGATAATTTGGAGGCTCGGAAGGTGCATACAACACTTGGAAGAAGCTAGGGATTGTCTAAACATCATCCACTATGGATCACCGATTTGATTGTTCCATTCCACCGATGACTTCATATCTATCTTCTATGTTACTTGTTATGTGCAAGCTCATTATGAGCTAAACTCTTATTATCATCCTAATTGGATGAAACTTATGTCATTTGTGATGAACTAATGGTGTGATTTATATTATGTTAATGTTATGGTAATCTTAGAAAAACTTTTGATGGGTAGCATCTACATTTGAAGGGGAAGTTATAAACTTATGATTTGTAATTATGAATGTCATACAAGGTTGAAAAATGTATGAACTAACTTTTATTCGTGAAACTGGTCTTCATATTAAATCCATGGCTAATGAACTAGAAATGGTTATTAGAAATCATATCGCCTAACTTTCTGATCATTTGCAGGTTCCTTTTAATTAGTCTGAGAAATCTATAGTAATTGTTATGGTTTTCTAAATTTAATGGTATGTTAGAAAGGAACCCGATCAACTCTCTTTTTAACATTAAGTTATGTTTTTAGAAATTGTATGTCAAAAGGTTACAAGAGATTTACCTACATTACTAGTGGCTTTGATTTTTCAGTAAGTCACATCCTGATGAAATTCTAGACACTACGGAGCGGATAGACGAGAAATCGTGCCGACTCACATTTATAAACATTAACATAATTAGTTTAATCAATATCTTTAATCACACCGCCAATTCATCACAGTTACATAAGTATAATCTAATTAGGATGATAGCCTTTATTCCCTGGTTTTAAATCCAAAAGTTTCAATCTTATTTTTACTTTGTTTTAGTTATTGTTTCTAAAACCAAAAAATCTTAATTACATCAATGCAATTTATCATTTTCTCAAAACAAAAATCTAATACGATAGTCAATCATTAAGGTTGTTGAGTACGCTCGGTGTGTCCATGGATTGATACTCTGTTCTTACCATCACTATATTATCACACGACATGTACACTTGCCTTTTGTGTGTGTAGTTTAGTATTAGTGATAACCAATTAAAACTGACTCTGTGTGAAAAACCTTTATCAAAATATATATACTTTTCACACGCATCAAGTTTTTGGCGCCGTTGCTGGGGAACACACGGCAGTTTTGAAAGACAATCTAAATTTTTGACTATCTTGTTTATTTCTTGTTAATATATTTTTGTTCAAATTTAGTTTATTTTTGTTAGCTAGTTTGCCTTAGTTAGTCACTTTAGTTACATTTGCATGAGTTACTCTAAGTCTTTGTTAGTTTACGCTTTCTTAAGTTAGTGTATGTCCGACTCGTCTAGTCCTGAACTTGTTTCGCCTCTTTCGAAACCCGAACGACTTTTCGTCAAAGTTTACGCGAAAGACCACGACAAACAACAACGATTATCGAAGAAGACGTTTTGGAAAGTACACCATCTGAAGAAGACATGACTAACCAAGACGATGAAATGAAGATGACACACTATGCCACACCGTCAATTGATGGTTACGAGTCTAGTGTTATCTAAGCAGCAATAGGGCCAACAATTTCAAGATTAAGTCTAGCATTATCCAACTTGTAGAGAACTCTGTTTAGTTCCACATATTGCAAGATGAATATCCTAACGCTCACATCTCATGATTCCTTCGTATCTGTGCAACTTTCAAAATCAACAACTGTTCAGATGACGCCATTAGACTAAGACTTTTTCCATTTTCACTTCGAGGCCAAGCCATTGACTGGCTTGATTCGCTTCCGCGTGGTTCCATCACTACATGGGTGGAAATGGCTGAACAATTCCTTTTGAAATACTTTCCACCTGATCGCATTGCCAAACTGAGAAGCAGCATCACAAGCTTCCCCCAAGACGATGATCAATCCTTACCCGCAGCATGGGAGAGATACAAAGGTCTCCTTCGGAGATGCCCATATCACGGACTTGATCTACGGCTGCAGTGTCAAACCTTTTACGATGCAATTAGCGGAGCACACAAACAAGATGTCGATCAAAGTGCGGGAGGAGATTTCAGAAGTGTCACGCCAACCGAGGCATAACAAGCCCTAGAAAGAGCAGCTAAGAAGAGCTTTGCTTATAATCCTTTAAGAACCCAGTTCTAAAGGCATTCATCAAGTAGACTCTAAAACACTAATTGCAGCCCAGTTAGAAGCCCTAACCAAACAATTCGAACAATTGCAAGCCGAACTAAAGAAAACCCCAACACGATGCACCACATGCAGAAATTCACACAAGACCAATGAATGCCCACAAGGCATTATGATGGTTGAAGATGTTGATTACGTAGGAGGCCCAAACAACTCATATAACAACTCCTCAAATTGAAGGAACAACTCGAATTACAAAGAAGCTGGTAACAACCAATCATCATCTGGATTCAACCGAAGGCCACCTTTCCAACAACAGAAACCACCCTACCAAGGCTCAAGTAGTAGTAACCAAGACCATGGAGCATCATCAATGGAAGACTTATTGCAGCATTTGTTGATAACTACACAAGCCACAGATGAATACATCCGGAAATCTGATCGAAAAAATTAGGATAGGTTCCAAAGAAACGAGGCTGACATCAAAAGCAACAAAGCATCATTGCAAACCATTGAACACCAAGTAGGTCAGATAGCACAACAACTATCTAAAAGACCCCAAGGAGCTTTTCCTAGCTACACTGTGACAAACCCTAATGCTCAAGTGAAAGCCATCACCACAAGGAGTGGCAAAACCACTCAAGGTGATGCACCTGCATTACAACCAATCCTTGAAGAAACGGAAACCGAACCCAAGTAATGCAAGTGATAAGCAAAAGCAACCTGTTGCTGCTGAAGAACCAGCCAAGAAATACGTACCACAGGCACCCTATGTTCCACCACCTCCATATCCAAGTCGTTTGAAACAATAACGAATAGAGGCACAATATGGCAAATTCCTAGGTTTATTCAAGAAACTCCACATCAATCTACCCTTGGTGGAAGCCTTAGGCCAAATGCCAAATTATGCTAAGTTTTTAAAGGTTGTGTTGTCAAACAAAAAGAAACTGATAGAGTTATCACACATAGTTTTAAATGAGGAATGCTCTATAGTTCTTCAAAACAAACTACCTCAAAAGATGACTGATCCAGGAAGCTTCACCATACCTTTCCTAATAGGAAATCTTTCTGTTAGTAACGCGTTAGCTGATTTAGGTGCAAGCATTAACCTTATGCCTTATGCGGTTTTTGAAAAGTTAAACTTAGGTGAACCTAGACCTACCCGTATGAGCATCCAGTTAGCTGACCATTTTGTTAAATATCCGAGGGGCATCGTTGAAAACCTTTTAGTTAAAAGTGACAAATTATTATTTCCTATTGATTTTGTGATCCTTGACATGGATGAGGATAAGAATATTCCTCTTATCCTTTGGTCAACCTTTCTTGGCAACTGCTCGAGCTCTCAATGATGTTTGCACCGGCAAACTTACACTTCGAGTGGATGAGGAGGAAGTAACATTTGACATAGGACAATCCATGAAACATCCTCAACATCAGGATAACTCACTCTATTACATTGATGTTTGCGATTCAATCATAAGCTATCATTTAAGGAAATCTCTTGAATATGAAGCTTGCAACACTAAAATAATAGAGGTCCAAACCACCGAACCCATCTATGAGAATCAAATCATTTCAGAACTAGAAGTTGATGAAACATTATCTCATCAAGAAGCATTTGAGATCTTCGAACAAGAACTAGAACCTAAAACCAAACCTTCTATCGAAGATCCTCCGGTTTTAGAGCTGAAGAAACTTCCATATCATCTTGAATACGCCTTTCTTGAAAACACATCTCAACTTCCTATAATAATCTCATCCACCTTATCAAATGATGAGAAGAACAAGTTGCTCAATGTTAAGGAACATAAACGAGCAATTGCATGGAAATCATGGACATCAAGGGAATCAATCCATCCTTTTGCACTCACAAAATACGGATGGAGGAGAACTTAAAATCCGTCATTCAACCTCAAAGACGTTTAAATCCAAGCATTCAAGAGGTTGTGAAGAAAGAAGTAATCAAACTGCTAGATGCCGATTTGATTTACCCTATTTCTGATTCACCTTGGGTCAGTCCCATCCAAGTTGTTCCAAAGAAATATGGAATGACTGTTGTAACTAACGAGAAGAATGAGTTTATTCCAACTCGTACGGTTACAGGATGGAGAGTTTGCATCGACTATCGCAAACTAAATGATACCACAAGGAAAGATCACTTCACTCTGCCTTTCATCGACCAAATGCTTGAGAGATTATCTAGAAAAATGTTCTATTGTTTCCTCAATGGTTTCTCAGGATATTTCCAAATTCCAATTGCTCCCGAAGATCAAGAGAAAACGACATTCACCTATCAATATGGCATATTTGCTTATCGACGAATGCCTTTTGGATTGTGTAATGCCCTTTCTACATTTCAAAGATGCATGGTAGCAATCTTTCATGACATGATCGAACATTCAATGGAAGTTTTTATGGATGACTTCTCCATCTTTGGGAACTCATTTGAACAATGTCTTGAAAATCTGGAAAAGATGTTGGTTAAATGTGAAGATTCTAACCTTGTTTTGAATTAGGAATAGTGCCAATTCATGGTTACTGAAGGAATAGTGTTAGGACATAAAATCTCTCGAGAAGGGCTTGAGGTCGATCAAGCCAAAGTCGACACTATTTTCAAACTTCCACATCCCACAACCGTGAAAGAAATCAGAAGCTTCCTAGGTCATGCAGGATTCTACCATCGTTTCATTAAAGATTTCTCTAAAATCGCACAACCAATGACTCAACTTCTTGAGAAAGATGCAAAATTCATATTTTCAAACAAATGCATTAGTGCATTCAATTTGCTTAAGGAGAGACTGGTAACAGCTCCGATCATGGTTTCCCCTGATTGGACGCTACCATTTGAACTTATGTGCGACACAAGCGATTTCACGGTAGAAGCCGTGTTAGGCCAACGGAAAGACAAGTAATTCCACCCAATTCACTATGCGAGCAAAACCCTAAATGATGCACAAGAGCAAAACCCGATTTCAAGGTAGGAGCCGTAGTTTTTGCATTTGACAAATTTCGCTCATATCTAATCCTTTCAAAAACAATCATTTACCCCGATCATGCAGCCCTTCGTTATCTATTCAATAACAAGATGCAAAGCCAAGACTGATTTGTTGGATACTTCTGCTTCAAGAATTTGACATTGAAATTCACGATAAGAATGAAGCAGAAAATCTGGCGGTAGATCATCTATCGCGTCTTGAAGATTCAAGTCATTCACAAACTGAGGAATCCAAAATAAACAATGATTTTCCTAGCGAATTCCTTATGCACATCCAATACTCAATCGATGAACATCCTTGGTTTGTCGATATTGCGAATTACTTGGCAAGCAGAATCCTTCTCAAAGGAATGACCTATCAGCAAAAGAAGAAATTATTTGCTAACATTAAGCATTACTATTAGGAAGATTCATATCTATTCAGAATCGGTGCAGACCAACTTATCCGAAGATGCGTGTACGGAAGTGAAGCGGAACAAATTCTAAGGCACTGTCATGAAGGACCCATAGGAGGACACCATGGAGCAACCCTAACAGCCAAGAAAGTCTTTAACTTTGGATTTTACTGGCCCACGATCTTCAAGGATGCTCATAACATGGTACGCACCTGTGATGCATGTCAAAGAGCAACCAATATCTTAACACGGGATGAGATGCCTTAGAGACCCATTCAAGTATGCGAGGTATTTGATATATGGGGTATTGATTTCATGGGGCCATTCCAGGTGTCCTTTGGCAATTGTTACATCTTGGTAGCAGTCGATTATGTCTCAAAATGGGCCGAAGCTCAAGCCCTACCTACCAATGATGCAAGAAACATTGTCAGATTCCTTAAGAAACTATTCTCTCGTTTCGGTGCCCACAAGGCTTTAATTAGTGACCGAGGAACGCATTTCTGTAACAACCAGCTCGAAAGAACGATGGCTCGTTATGGAGGGCACCATCGCTTTACAACTGCTTATCATCCACAAGCGAATGGGCAAGCTGAAGTCACTAACCGAGGCATCTAATGAATCCTCGAGAAAACCATAGGTCAAAATCACAAAGATTGGTCTACCAAGCTAGATGATGCATTATGGGCTTTTAGGATAGCCTATAAGACTCCCATTGGCACCACACCGTTCAAATTAGTTTATGGGAAGTCGTGCCATCTACCTGTGGAACTGGAACACAAAACATGGTTGGGCATTTAAAGCAGCAAACCTAGACCAAAACATTGTAGGAAAAAATCGATTTCTACAAATCCACGAACTAGAAGAAGTGACAGAACAAGCATACGAAAACGCTAGGGTTTACATGGAAAAGACAAGGAAATTCCATGACTCTCGATTAAAGAACACTAAACGGTTTCATATGGGAGAACGTGTCTTACTGTATAACTCTCGTTTACGTCTGTTTCCTGGAAAGCCTAAGTCACGTTGGTTCAGACCTTATATGATTAAAAACATTTTTTCGAACGGTGCCATCGAAATCAACAACCACACCGGTTTAAGTTTCAAGGTAAATGGTCATCATTTGAAACCATATACTAATGGACCAACCAAGATTTTCTCGAAGGAATTACACCTCCGCCCCGACGAAGACTAAGTGTGGGGAAGGGTGGCACCAAAGACCCGAAACTTAAACGCGGCACCTGTACATAGGTTTTTCTTTGATTTTTAACTTTTTCTAAGACCTCACAAGCACAAACACAGGGCCATGCCCCATGAAGCACGCCCCCGTGCCTCTGACAAAAATTTTCCACGATCTCCGCTGACGACCCTGGAACGTTGCAGGTCGAATTTAAGACGAATTCTTACAAACACAGGGTCGTGCCTAGCCAAGCACGCCCCAGTGATCAACTTTCCCGACCTATAGATACCACACTTGTTCCAAGCTTTCATCCCATCCATTCCTGCTTAAAACGTCAAAAAACTGAAAGAATCAAGTCACTGAAGTTCAAGCTGGAATCCTGCGAAGAAACCGCGTTCTGAAACGCGAGAGACAATGACGTAAGAATACTTCTTCAAGTTACATGAACTAATCAAGTAATTGACTGAGATGAACCTCATCGCAACCCAACGCCTAGCTGAACTCATCCAAAAAGTTCAAGAAATAGACGAGGAACTCGTTTCCGTCAACCTTCAGCTTGCGGAATTAAGTAACCGCACTTCACACTATACCATCCTGAACCTTCCACACGAAATGTGTGGAGTCTTCTTTTAGAAGTATTTCGCGATGTGCGCTGATGCGCGTTAAAGAGTCTAGTTTTGTAGTTTTAGACTCTCGGTTTTTAACGTATCATGTAACAGTAGGACCTTAGGAAATGTAATTGTCATTTGGCTTGTTTTAAATTAACTCTAGGACTATTTTCGTAAATTTTCTGATGATTTGGAAGTGATAAAACTTAACCGAGTAAATTACGTAACGCGTAACGCAGAAAAACGGAACAACAAAAAACTGAAACCGGGCAACAAAGGGGAGGCATACCCCCGTGTCTAGGGAGGCACGCCTCCGTGACCGAAAATGAATGACAAATTCTAACTTGTTTTAGCCATTTGTCTTGTTCCCCATCAATTCTTCATGATAAAAATCGACCTCATGCCTGCAAAGACTCGTATCCACTTCAATTTTCACCACCTTTTCCATTTTTCTTTCTTGTTTTCAAGCATTCTTCCATTTCCTTTCAATTTTGATTGTCCAAGAGGTTAGTATTACTAATTCCTAGTTATAATGATGGTTATTTACATGTAGTTAGGTGATTAGGTCTGTAAACAACCGAAATCCTAACCATTATATGTCAAACCTTGTAATTAAAAGTTCTATAGAATGATGAATACTTTAAGCCTTCTTGTTCATGTTTATCTTTGTAGTTAATTAGTTTTTTTAATTATTATGTTTAGTTAGTTTATTGTTGTTTATGTTTTTTATTTTGTTGTTAACATGACTATCTTCATAATTTGTGGTTGAATCATTGTTAAGCACATTCAAGTTACAAGGGTTCAATTGTCAAACAAGTAGTGTTAAACACTATATATCTTTTGAGTACCTTGAATTGTCAGACAAGTGATTAAAATGATACATGTGTAATCTTTGGTTTTTCAAGCAAGAAAACGTTAACCCCATGCTTAATCAAAGGTTTACAAACAAAACCACGCTTGCTCGAGTTAAAATTTCATACCTCAAAATGTTAACCGCACCCCCAAGTTTCACGAGACACACCCCCATGTTTAACAGTTTTTCTTGAATGTCAAACTTTTAACTGTTTTTAAACATGAGTTGAACAAATACGGTGTTATGTCTCATGAAACCCATGTTTGTCACTAACGTAATAAAACTATTCCAAAAATTTGTTTTGTATAGTTTAACTTATTTGTTTAAAATTTTCAGGATCATGAATCATCCCTATTTACAATTCGAGGGAAGCCACGAAAGATGACAGGCTGCAAAGACTGTTACAAAGGGCCGAAAAATCACATCTACAAGTAGATGAATAAACCTTGGCGGCTATCGGACAGCTCGAAAGATATAATAATTTATTCAGTGTTCATTGGAAACGTCTGTTTTCACAAAACAAACCTTCTGTTAATGAACTGAGTCTTGAATTTTTGTCATCTTTTAGATTTAGCATGAAGGACTCTGACCTGTGGGATGATCAAGTAGTTTCATTCAAACTTGGGGGATGTTGGAGAAAGACATCATCGCATTGTTTGGTGTCTATCTAGGTATCTATACAGAAAAAGAAATGGAAAAGGAAGCAATATCAGGAATGCCAGCATACCATACCTTTCCAGACGAGGAAAGTAGAGACGTGAAAAGTGGTGCCATGAGAAAAGCATTTTGGGAGAGAATTAGAACAGGGGTGTTCAACTCGAGTAAAACCAAAAGCAGTTAGATTCGAGACCCGTTGTTCCGTTACATACATCGGTTACTTAGCCATTCGATAACAGCTCGTGGTCAAATAAGGGAGTTGTTAGTTTGAGGGACTTGTTCATTTTATTTTGTATGGTGAATCAATTGCCATGCAATGTTGGGTATTTGTTTTATAATTTGTTTTCTAGAAATGCAACTGCATGTGCTCCAACACTCTTGTTTGGAAGAAGCTGGATTCTGAACCTATACGAGAGCTAAGGGTGCAACACGAAAGGAACTGAAGGAGTGATGCCAGGACTGTTGGATTTGAGCATTTGCATGAGTATGTACATGATAACAAACCTACCAAATGAACAGCCAAGGTTTATGGATAGAAAGGAATAAATCTGGGATCCGGCGGATCCCGAAGAAATTATCATGGACCTCGATATGCCGGCACATCATGAAGAAGCCAGGGCTTCCAGTTCATAAGCTGGTGAATTCCCGAGTATGTTAGATCTTTATGAAGCAATCTAAACCACCAGCAACCATGCAAGGCGATCATTTGAATACGCACAACAAGCATTCAACCGAGTCAAAAATCTGCATTCCTGAGTGGATGACCTGAGTAACGATGTCACGTACATCAGGAACCGGATGTATCATGAGTGGGGGGATATCCCGCCACAAAGCCCTTGAAAACATTATCACTTTCGGGGCCAGGGCACAGCTGTTTCGTGCCAATCTATCTTTTAATTTATGTCATTTTACTTTATTTCGTGTGTTTAGGATTTTAATGTTTTCAATAAATTGATGATATTTCAGGTGATCCCGATGATTCTCACAAGTTAAGGTGACTAAGGATTCCAAGCAGTGTCAAATTCATCATTTTTAGGAGTTATTTCATCACCTTTCCCTGGTTTAATTTATTAATCACATTGGGGACAATATGCATTTTAAGTGTGGGGATGGGGTAATTAACACATTTGACACTTTGCTAAAAAGATCCAAATTGAAAAATTTTAGAAAAATCACTTAACCATTAATTTTTGTGATAGAAACCAAAAAATTTAACAATTTTTGATAAACTAAATTATAAATATACGTTTTCGGAAAATCAATAAGTAAATAGATGACATACAAATAAAATTGAAGAATGTTTTTGTTGTGATATCCTTAAAGGCAAGGATTTAGTAAAAATTTAAACATGTTAAATGAAAACACTTTTACCCAATTCCATCGGTATGTGAGTTTATTTTTTAGCCTTAAACAGCTTTTGCATTCATGCAATTCTACTTTCATTCTGGATTTAGTTGAGGGTGTCTTATGATACGTGTGATTTGAACTTACTTTGGGTATACATTTCAAGACCTTAATTAGTATTTGTTGCATAAAAATGAGTTAGGCATTAGGAAACCTTAACCATTCAAGCCCCAACCATTTTTCTTTTAACTTTCCTTACCCAAACGTCAACCCTAGTTAGCCTCGTTGAGCTTAAATGTTTTTATTTCTTGATCACCCGAACTACCAAGTGACTTAACCAAAAAGCCTTCAACAAAACCCGTTTTTTGTTAAAGACACGTTTTTGGCTTGTAAAAAAAAGAAAGAAGAGAGAAAAAAGAAAAGAAAAGAAAATTTTGGTATTTTACCGGTAGACCTAAAAGAATTGGAATGCATTCTTTTGATTTTAATTTACTTTGTTGCCTTCACCACGCAAAACCGGGACTTCCCCCAGAAATTCACGAACAAATTTTCAACCTCACATTCGACGCAAGAAAGAAATGGCGAAAAAAGGAACAAGTTCTGCCATTTTGTGTAATTTCAAAAAGCACTATAAAGAGGCGGGCAAAAAGATATGAAAGATGACCGAATTGTGGAAAATAGTCCCACAATGGAAAATGCAAAAAGAACCAAACCGAGTCCCAATATGAATATACGAAACTGATACGATTGGGTGCTATTAGGCTTCAAGCCGAACGATCCTTACAAAAGGAAAGTTTTATGTATCTTCGGGTGAAAGATGAAGTAAGGTTTTTGAAAGTAATGTACGGTCTTGAAAATCTGACCTTAAACGAGTCCTCAAGTTAGCATATTCCTTCTAGCTTGAAGTATTGTATAGGGAGCCTTCTACTGCTTTCCTTGTAGTTTATGTTAGAAAAATAAGCCAAGACCGTCGTATTTAGCATTTATCCATTTTTTCAAATAATCCATACTCGAGCCCGAGCCAAGTTACAACCCATCAAAGACCTAATGATTGATGCAAGTAAATATCTAAGTAGGTGGAGATTTGACACGTATTCATACTAGGCAATTGAGCGTATTAGTCATACTTAACCTTGATTATGACTACATATATTTAAGCCGAGTATGTGTATCTTGTGAGAAGTGTGGATTTTTACATTTTAATCATCTTTACTAATGAATCTATTGCTTGCTAGGATATCATTCTACATATGCTTAAATATTTACATTTGGATGAAATAATGTTTACTTGCGTATTTTCTGAAAACATATTTATAATTTGATTTATTTTGTCATTTTAAGTGATTTTGCTTGAGGACAAGTAAAGTTCAGGTGTGGGGATGTTTGATGTGCTCTAAATTATACATAAAAATCCTATCAGAAGCATATCAATTATTCTTTGATATCTCCCTTAAAATGATGATTATGTACTTAAAATTGTTAAATTGTGTTTTCAGGTGTTCAAGAGGGCAAGATGGACAAAAGAAGCATATTTAACAAGAATTTGAAGAAAATCGAGCTTTGAAGTCCAAGCATGGGGCTGTGCCTCATTAAGCACGCCCCCATGACTTGCCTGAAACATACCCCCGTGCTTAAATTGGCAAACCCCCGTGTTTGGACATCTGACAGGACAAAAGTACTGTCCCTCAAAAGGAGTCACGAGGCCGTGCCCCAAGAGTCATGGGGTCGTGCCCTATGAGTCATGGGTCGTGCCCCATTTAACACGGGCCATACCCGAACCCTTCTGCATGTACGACCCGACCAACTTTCGAAGCATTGTACTAGCACGGGGCCGTGCCTTTTAGGCACGGGGCCATGCTTAAACACTCCAGAAAGCCTATAAATAGAGGCCTAAGTTCATCATTTGGGCAAGCTTTTGGTGTAAGAGTTACTTTGCTGAATTCTCTCTAGAATCAAGACTTGAAGATCATTTGGAGGCTCGGGAGGTGCATACAACATTTGGAAGAAGCTCGAGTTGTCTAAACATCACCGATTGTGGATCATCGGTTTGATTATTCCATTTAACCGATGATTTCATATCTATCTTCTATGTTACTTGTTGTTATGTGCAAGCTCATTATGAGCTAAACTCTTATTATCATCCTAGTTGGATGAAACTTATGTAATTTGTGATGAACTAATGGTTTGATTTATATTATGTTAATGTTATGGTAATCTTGGGAAAACTTTTGATGGGTAGCATGTACATTTGAAGGGGAAGTTATAAACTTATGATTTGTAATTGTGAATGTCATACAAGGTTGAAAAACGTATGAACTAACTTTTATTCTCGAAACCGGTCTTCATAATAAATCCAGGGCTAATGAACTAGAAATGGTTATTAGAAATCATATCACCTTAACTTTCTAATCATTTGCGGGTTCTCTTTTATTAGTCTGAGAAATCTACAGTAATTGTTATGGTTTTCTAAAATTAATGGTATGTTAGAAAGGAACCCGATCAACTCTCTTTTTAACATTAAGTTATGTTTTTATAAATCGTATGTCAAAAGGTTATAGGAGATTTACCTATATTACTAGTGGCTTTGATTTATTCAGTAAGTCTCATTCTGATGAAGTCCTAGTCACTACAGAGCGGATATAAGAGAAATCACACCGGCTCACATTTATAAACATTAACATAATTAGTTTAATCAATATCTTTAATCACCCCACCAATTCATCACAGTTACATAAGTGTAATCTAATTAGGATGATAGCCTTTATTCCCTGGTTTTAAATCCAAAAGTTTCAATCTTATTTTTACTTTGTTTTAATTATTGTTTCTAAACCCTAAAAATCTTAATTACATCAATTCAAATATATCATTTTCTCAAAACAAAAATCTAATCCGATAGTCAATCATTAAGGTTGTTGAGTAGGCTCGGTGTGTCCACGGATTGATACTTGGTTCATACCATCACTATATTACCACACGACAGGTACACTTGCCTTTTGTGTGTGTAGTTTAGTATTAATAATAACCAATTAAAACTGAATCTGTGTGAAAAACCTTTATCAAAATATATATACTTTTCATACGCATCAAATTTTTGTTTTAAGAAAATGATAAATTGCATTGATGTAATTAAGATTTTGGGGTTTAGAAACAATAATTAAAACAAAGTAACAATAAGATTGAAACTTTTGAATTTAAAACCAGGGAATAAAAGCTATCATCCTATTTAGATTACACTTATGTAACTGTGATGAATTGGTGGTGTGATTAACTGAAAAGTCTACATCTGAGGGACGTCAATTTTTTGGTGGAAGAATAGTCTCATGGCAATGCAAGAAACAATCCTGTGTATCTACATCAACTGTTAAAGCTGAATACATTGCTCCTGCAAGCTGCTGTGATCAAGTGCTTTGGATTCAGAGTCAGATGCTAGACTATGGATTCAACTTCAAGGAGACTTCCATCCACATAGACAACAATAGTGCTATCTCTATTACAGAGAATCCTATACAATACTCAAACACAAAGCACATCAACATCAGGTATCATTAGATTAGAGATAATTTTGAAACAATATTGATAAAACTAATCAAAGTTAACACAAATAAACAATATCTTAATCTGTTCACAAAATCATTTGATGAGCAGAGATTTAAATATCTTGTATTAGCTATTGGGATGATTAACTTTGAGTAGATTTTTGTTAAACTAAACTCAAGACTATTTTTAATATGTGTGTCTTAAGTTGTCTATATCATCACCATATAAGCCCAGTTTATATCGGAAGGAACTTTTTAAAATGATATTCCTTAAAATTTTGAAATTTTTTGCATATGTTTTCTTTCAAAGACATCAAATTGTCTTTGAAAGAAAGTTATGTCTTCAAAACAAATAACTACTTCTGAGAAATTAACCTTTGAAAAAAATTCTGATATATCTTCCGAAGCTTATATTTATCACCAAGTACTTATATGTATTGAAGGACTATTTTCTTCCGAAAGCAATTAAGTCTCGAAAGGTTTATTCTCTCATTGAATAAAATCTCTAATATTTGATATTTTTCAAAGCAAAATTTATCTAGTAAGTAAAAATACTTTAAGTAATTTTCTTCCAAAACAAATTCTTGATAAGCTAAGAAATATCTTCCGAAGCGGAAGTTTTCTCAAACCTTCCGAAGACAAATTACCTTCGAAAGATTTTACACTTTCAAGAAAACTAACTTTTTGGGCACTTTTTTAGAGGTGGGACCAACATCCGGATTTCAAAGTTTATCCTTTTGTATTAACTTTGTCTCAAATCCTTACCATATATATAATTGTACAACGGTTCCCGCTCTTTCACTTTCTTCTTCATCTGCAAAGTTCAAACTCTAAATTCACCTACAAACCAACTTTGTTCTTACCTTTCTTCATTTCAAAGCTACTCAAAATGGCCAACCTGATCCCCGAAACCAACCCGATTTTTCCATGCAGTTACATAGGCAACACAACCAAGTTACTATGTTATCATCTGAGAAAGATCCTGGTTTCTCAGATGTTTACCGCTTCTTATCTTTATCGAACTACCTCACTGCCATTAAAATAGACCCTCCATTGTATGAAGATCAGCTTCTAGAGTTCTAAAGCACCTGCCAAGAGGTCATCTTGAATGGTGGGAAGGCACTGTCTGTCACCATGCAGGGGAGGATAATATTCATCACTTCAGTCACCATCAACTCTCATCTAAGGCTGGATGATAAAAAAGGTGATTTGTCCTTCCCTAAATCTGCTGTAAACAACTCATTCCGATAGATGGGATATATAGAGGACTACTCAGTAAGAACCTTCAAAGGGGTATGGTCTCATCTCAGTAGAAGTACCTCCTCCATGTGGTATTCCACTCTCTGTTTAACAAACATGGAGGTTGGGATCAAATTCCTAAGCACTTATTCTATATAGTCCATAGGATGGTTCAAGGGGTCAAGTTTAAGTACTCACAGTTTGTTTATACAAACTTGCTTGCCAACTTGGACTGCTTAGAATATTATATGTTCCCTAGATATGTTAAATATATTTTTAACTGTTAACTGTGCTCACAGTTAAGGGGAACATGTAATATTCTTAAACAAGGATAGATGAAGCTTGGCATCTTTAAGACAACGAGAAAGCCCACTGTTGGCTTCTCAGGGGTAGAAACAGCCCTGGTCTCAAAAATATTAGAGCTCATTGCTCAAGGTGACAACTTGGCAGTAGCAGCCAATGTTGAACCCACATATTCTACATCTGCAACCCCCACATAACCACAAATCACCATCACTTATCAAAGAAAATCCAAACGAACCCCTGCTCAGTCTACTCAGGTTGAGCAGGCCCCAAATCACCAACTATGCAGGAAAGTGGACACTAGAGCTCCCACTTTTATAATCAGTGCTGAGGTTACTCATGCTCAGCCTAATGAGCTCATTACCTCGGCCTTAAGCCTTCACTCTAAGTCTCAAAACTCTAGTGATCAACCCATCCCCAGCCTTTAGACCTCAACCAACCAATCTCTATTTCCCTGCATATGCAGCTTCAAAAGAAGTGAGAGCCTCTTCAATATCTAGCCCACATCATCCACCTACAACTGAGGTAGACCTCCTTAAATCTTTTCAGGAGGCCCATATGGAAGAGGCTCTCACTTTTGCAAATGATTACATTATTAAGTGATCAACCATGGCAACCCACCCCATTGACACTTCTTTTGAAGCTGTCAGTATGCAGGGAAAATCCAGCGGACAAGAAACTCTAACTAGTGATGAGGAAGAAGACTTTGGTCCTATTCTCTCATTCCCCCATGATTCTTTTAATAAAGATGAGGGGAGTCTGCAACTAAAGGTACAAAGACTGTTAAAAACATGCACCTATTTAGTTTCAATGGTGAGTCATATGGAATCTTAGGTGGCTATCTTACATAGAAAGGTCAATGACCAGCAACTTGAGATCACCGATCTCAAGGGCAAGTTATTTGAGAGACCCATCTAGAGAACTCAACCAGGCCATAAAAACCTATGGATGTGGTGGATCTAACTCTTAGCTCCCCTGTGCAAGAGGGTGATGCTACCAAAAAAGGGGAGAAAGTCCTACTTAGAATCACAGAACCTGAGAGTTCCTCTCAGAGTATGGACATGGAGGACTCACCACCCTTACTTACAGTTGTCCACACTCAACAATCTCCTCAGGTCCATATTGAAGTGGACTCACTCATTCAAAGCTTGTTTGAGTAGGGTACACCAAGGGCTATGCCTACTCCATCTCACCCTGCTGAAAATCCAATGGTGGGATGGAGGTATGATGCTGAAAGGAGAGCCCTGGTAATCTCTAGGTCTCAGGAACAACAAGAAATTTTCAACTTCTACAACCTGAGATACTATGAGAGCGCCTATTTAGTTGACCTCTCACTTGCCAACCCAAGTCAAAACAGGCAAGCTGCAAGGTTAGCTTATAAAGTTCAACAAAGGGTGCTTAACGAGTTCAACCTAAGATCCAAATTATATAAACAGAGGCTAGCAGGCAAGACTGTTAGTCAACTGGATGCTGAGGTGGATCCTAAGATTAGTTTCAAAGGGGAAACCTTGGCTGAAGGCCTAGTAGTTGAGCCTGTGAACTTTGAGACAAGAACTACTTCAACACCCATTACCTCAGTGAGGCACCAGCTGGTGAAGGTGTGTCACAAGCTCTCTCTGGCCAGAGCTCAGTGCAGCACCAAGCAATGAAGACCAAAGCTCTCTCCACCCTGAGTCACACATACCTATTAGTGACAAAGGAAAGAGAAAAATGAAATCTGGGGAGATTGAGGAGTAGAAGAGAAATGTAAGAGGAGAGAGTTCAAATGGGACCCCTGGCTTCATGGAAGCTGCTATCAAGGCTGCCCCAAGGCCAAGCACTCAAGATGATGAGTTAAGGCAGCCAGATTGAACTACTTGGGGTCCAAGAACTATAATATTGATGAACTTATCTCTCTCCCATTGGATGAACTAAATGAACTGGCTGACATGAAAGTGTCAAAGGAGAGGAGGGAAGCTGAGGATTCAGAATTGCTCCTCAAGATAAAGGAAGAAAGGAGGAGAAAAATACTCTACAAAGCTCTTACCCTCTCCTCAGTTCAGGAAAGTCCTGAGGCAGAGGTTGTGGCTACTGAGCAACAAACTCAGGTAGGTAGGGAACAAGACAGGCAAAACATGATAACCTAACTGAGTGCCACATGTCTCTACATTGATCTTGTTGTTTAGATTGGTGTTTCCAGCTAGCCTTCAAAGTATGACCGCCTGTAGGATGTAGTATAAAGTATCTCAAGTACTTGTATTTAGAATTAAACTTTGCAACACTTGTAAGAACTTGAAAACAATATACATCATTCTTGCAAAACCATATTATCATGTTCTTGTTCTTTTACTTGCGTTTATTGTTTCATCCTAACCGGTCCACCTTGTAAAACTGTTGCATTGACCACCATTCAACAGTCTTACAAGTATGTAATTCAATCATATCTTATCTTAAAATAGAATTTATAAATTTTCATTACTATCTATTTCATATTTTATTTCTTTAACACATATAAGACACAAGTACTTACCTACTAATGAATTAACATAAGATTACAAATGCAATGGTCGGTGATTTAGGATTAATTAAAGAATAATTCAGTGTGTTTTCACAATAGATTTTTTCGCATGCAATTAGTATTAATGTCACTTACACGAATAAGTTAAAGCTTGAAATTTTCAAAATTATAAAATTATCACCTGAAGTTACGTGTGCTACCATATGATTATGTCACACTTAATTAAGTATTTGTTTTAGTATTTATTAATAGTATAAATAATTTTTTTTATAAACTTAGCACCCGATCACACTTTCATACACATCAACCACTATACATACGTCAAAATCAAGTTCTTCGGCCGGACCAACATTCCGGAATGGACTCCAAATCGAGCATACTATTTTCATTGGGTCGATATGTTCTTGGTTATCATGAAGGGTTCTACCAGATTTCATGAAGGGTTCTACCAGATTTTCATTAGTTAGATGATGTCATATGCGAGTAACTATTAAATTTACAATTTTATAGAAAAAAAGATTAAAGATTATTTACAAAAAGAAAGAATTATGCTTTTACTTGCTTCAACTCAACCCATGGGGAAGGAGCTAAAGGAAGTCTTTATCAAAACTCACACGTAATGAATACATAGGATTCCATCCAAAGCAAAAGCAAGGCCACTTTAATTGCACGTTTTGTTATTTAATTAATTATAATAATATAGTATATTATACAAATAAAATAAACAAATTTTTAGTTAAACATCTACGTATTCACATAGCTAATACGTGACTTCTTCTAATATCTTTAAGACAATACAAAAATGGTTATTGAAATATCTTTAACAAAAATTGAAATATGTGAAAGTCTTTTTCAAGGTCAAATACAAAACCAAGTGGGATTAAATTAACGAGTCAAAATATATATCACGTTATTTCCAAGAAGTAGGTATAGTTTTGCCATTTAGTTTCGAATATTGACCCACAAATAATGAACTACGTGGTCCCGATCATGGTCAAACGCGGACGCTAGAACCTTTAAGTTGCATGTCGTAAATACATATACTAATTTTAGTAATATTATGAATATTAATGATGATGATTATTTTTTTATTTAGTGCAAATGTATCGTCCAACTTCGAAAAATACTTGTTATCTTAATCTGGCTCGCATATCCGTTTTACAGCCAGAACTACACCCCCGACTGCCTTAAGAGGAAACCCGCAACTAGAAAAACCTTGTGACTCAACCTAGAACATTTTTGCTCCGAGCAAAACTCGAACCTAATACGTTTTTATTTTTAATTGTCTTGAATACCTCACATCAACCATTTGAAGTGAGTACCATTGGTGATTACTTTTTTTTTTTAACGAGACATGTTGATGGTAACGTGTCTCTCCTCCATCCAGGTCGTCGCTAGTTTAAATCATATATAATGTAGATTGTTGTTAATAGTAATAAAAAAACGAATGTTCAAAACTGTTAATTCGGTATACGCCTATGATAAGTTTTAAAGTAGAGTGCTATTTATAACAAAAGTAAAATTTAAAAGTGCCAATAACTAATATTATTATCAGTTAAATTTGTTATGAACAAAAAATACTGAGTATCTTTATGATTATTATTATAGTTATGGTTATTATCGGTTACAATACTATAACATCCTTTCCACTTGTATTTAAAAACAAAACAAAAAAAAAAAAAATTCTAATTTTATGAAAATTAAAGAACATATATTAATACGTGGCCCCTTCACCTTTCTCATTATAACATATCATCTTGTCAAACCAACCAACATCCATTCCAGAACCGGAAGATCAAAGTCACAGGGTCCCCGCCCTCATGGGTCGGGTCGACCGGATCACACCGCCACCTACCTCCGTCGCTGCCACCACTCGCCGGCCGGCGCCACCGCTCTCCTCCCTCTACAAGCACAACTCATGGTCGCCGGACATTCTCCGAGACGAAGAGTGGCTCCGGCGAAAGGGCAAACACGGTCGGCAGCACAAGAGCGTCACCGATGACGATATCGATGAGCTCAAAGCTTGTATTGAGCTAGGGTTCGGATTTGATGAATCGGATGATCGCCTTTCAAGTACTCTGCCGGCGTTGGGGTTGTATTACGCTGTTAACAAACGTTATCATGATACGATCTCGAAATCGTCGTCGATGTCGTCATCATCGTCTTCGTCGTTGTCAGTTTCTGATTCTGATTCATCTTCTTCGCTGGACGGCACTCACGCCTTATTCTCCCGTGGTAAGCATTTTCTCTTGACTTCATGAACTTCAATCGAGATGTTTTACTCCGAATTTCAGGCAAATTTTGATAGAATTTCAATCACCAGATGTTAATTTGGCATCAATTTCAGCTTTGGTGAATTCGAAGCTGTGTTCAACCTATTTTGGCCTAGGTTTTGCATTAGAACATGATGTTGAACTTTAATCATCTTCAACTATAGATTTTCATAGGATTTCAATCACCAGATGTTAATTTTGCTTCAATTTCAGCTATAATCTGTAAATTCAAAGCTGTGTTCAATCAATTTTGCCTTAGGTTTTGAATTAGAACATGATGTTGAACTATAATCTTCTTCAACTATAGATTTTCATAGGATTTCAATCACCAGATGTTAATCTTGCTGTAGTTTCATCTACAATCCGTAGATTCGAATTTGTGTTTAATCAGTTTTGCCCTACGTTTTGGATTAGAAATGACGTTGAACTATAATCATCTTCAACTATAGATTTTGATAGGATTTCAATCACCAGATGTTAATATAACTTCAATTTCAGCTATAATCTGTAAATGACTAAAATCAAAGCTGTATTTAACCAATTTTGCCCTAGGTTTAGAATTTGAACATGGTGTTGAACTAAAACATCTTCAACTCATTGTAATTGAATTTGATTTAGATTGAAAATTGTTTATAATGACTTTAAAACTTCAATAGTGAATTGAATTTTGCTGATTTTGACTGATATTTTGTTGATTTAGGGGATAATCCACAGATGATGAAGACGAGATTAAGGCAATGGGCACAAGTTGTTGCTTGCTCTGTGCGCCAATCGTCATCAACACCATTGTCATCTCTGTGAAGCAGAAAGCATAATCAAGTTGATTAGGGCATCCATGGATGTGTGTAGATTGATCTTCTTGTGTTAATTTGATGCTCTCTTGCATTGTATCGTATGCAGTCTCTCTTGTATACATGATTTGTATGTTCATAACTCAACTTTAATGTAAAAATGTTATGTTATGGTAGAATTTTATGTTTAATGGCTTTGATTTTATAGTTTTATGTGTTCAATTAAAACGGTATGATAGATATGTGTTCTTGTGTTGTCAATCATGTATTTGAAAATGAAAAGACATGTTTTGTGCAGACACTTGCACCAATGATTTTAGGCTGATGGGTATACTCTCACACTTCGGGCATGAGAGTTGAGGTGGCTTTGTGTGGCACACCAATCCCCCCAAAGCATTAAGGGGCGTGAAGCAGATGTTTGTGAATGATTTAACAGATGCGAGGAAGGAGGTGGCCGTTTTAATTTATATAAAAAAATGATGGGTGAGGTGGAGTGAAAGACGTTGTAATCATATCCTTGGTTTATTGAAAGGGGGTGATGTGGGGATATGACGTTCGAGTGAACTGAAGGGACATTAGAGTATACTACCATCTTAGTAATTTGCAGTAAACCGTCGACCATCACCAAAAGGTCATTGTTGTATAAATATGACCCGATTATGAATCTCATGAAATTTAAAGCACATTCATAGTTGCCAATTTAAGCACATTCTGTGACCATAGACCATCACCTGCTCTTTCCTACCTTCCTCTTTCATGTCCACACTTTTTACAAGCTGAAAACATAATCAAGGAATTTATATTGTTTAAATAATCATTTTAATGTGTTAACCCTTAAAATAAGGAATTCATTTCAAAACTTCTAAAAGTTCATTCATAATTGTTTATTGGTTTTATATAAGAGTTGATATAATAGACGAGTTAAGGATTCTTGTAGGAGGCAAAGCATAGGGCAGTAGACATGAAGGAGGAAAGCCAAGGGCTTCGTGTAGTTTTGTCCTGAAGTTAAAGTCTCTTCCTAC
>CM046437.1:60609681-60793145 GCA_025506505.1 Flaveria sonorensis
AAAAAATTGAGCAATATATTTATATTTCTAATTATTTCTATGTTATAATCACGTCACGAGCCACGTCATATAATACGTCATAATAAACTAACGGAGTTAACAAAAAGTTAGACTGGGTTGTTATTAGTAACAAAATCAAAAGTTCAGATTAATACTAGTCAAACTGTTAGTTGGGATTAATATTGACCAATAGTTAATAGTTTAGATTATTAAAATTCAATTTTCCAAAATTTAATGAATTCATATGGATTAAAAGAATTAAATTAAAATCCACCATAATATTACCATACAAGTCTCTTAAGATTAAGATGAAATTATTATTTTAACATCTTAAAATGCTTTATAAATAGTATAGGTAATATAAATATTCATTATTGCTTTCTATATGTTATATATAATGAATTGGCTCGCGTGATGCGCGGGTGCTACTGATTCTCTTTCCGACCAGCCTTAAATAATGATTTATTATTATTATTATTATTATTACTACTACGTAATATGTGGTATAATAGATTTAGTTAATAATATAATACTTAATTTGAATAGTAAAAATATAAATAAAAAATAAAATTAATGTTAATTAAATTATGATAAAGAAAGTAATACTTAATATGGTGAATTAAATCATATTCATTAACTCATGTATTAATTAGAATTAGTTAGTAAATGAGAACAATTTAGAAACATCTGCATAAAACACTTGTATCATATGCTTAAATAGTTGTTGTATGCGTCTTATGAAAAATAAAAAATTATCAATCTACTCATGGATTTTGTATTATATAGTAGTTGAGATATATTGATATTTAAACAATTACATAGAGTATAGATCTAACATTGTAACTAATCATTAAAGGTTCAACACCAAATACATTAAGTTGCCTTAAAATTAGGTTCAAATTGTTGTTTACTCACATTTCACCACCCTCTATACATATTACATGGAGTATAAATTTACTTGTGGTTAGTGACGCGTCTACTCTTATTGAAGACCACCCAGGTTCGGTACTTTCTTCAACCACAGGTTTCATGGTTTTTTTATGCCTACAAATTCCACGTACATGACTTATTTATTTATTTTTATTAATTTAATTTTAATCAAAGTAAATTTCTTTCTTTCAGTTACGTATTATTCTTTTCTAAGTTTACAACTCTAACTATTATTCCAACTTAAACTAAGATCTAATATATTACAAATTAACATGAACTAGAATTAAGCTCCCCGTGTTGCGGGGGGCATAAAATCATGAAAAATAACATCAGTGTCACACTACCATTAATGACCATCAACATTGAAATTGCGGTGTGTAATACGAAAAAATAAGACCAAAGCATAAACAACAATATAAAAAAAAAACAAACAAAAAATAAAACTAAGTCGATTAAGACTCACGCGTTGCAACGAACCTGTTAAAGGAAGAAAATAGATATAAAAACGATTAAACACGCACGTTGTGTTGTGTTAACTCACAGAATTTAGAATGATACGTAAAGTGAAACGTAAAATTGGTGAGTCGCACATGCATGTTTGTGTCATGTTAACTTGCAAAACCTACAATGAACGTAAGATGAAAATTTGAAGAATATAAAAAAGTATAGGGGACCAAAGTTGAAAGTAAAAATTTTTATAAGATTAAATTGCAAAAGATGAGTAGTTTTAGATTTAAAGTAAAAATATAAAAACTTTTGGGTTAAAAGTGAAAAGTTAATTTTTTTTTAAGAAACTCCGTATGCATAATATACAACACCATTATGCATAAAGAATTTAGTAATTAGTAATATATAAATATCGAGAACCAATTACTTTATGATTTCATTATTTCTTTAACTTTCAAAAATCTTCTTAACGCAATAAGAGTATGTGTGATACTACGCGGTCGTGAGATGAGGCGTTGCCATATCTACTCCACGGGTCGGGTCCTACCCTAGCCCATGCAAGTAGCCCTTGGCAAACAACATTTTAAAAAATAGAATTTAAGAAAAAAATAATACTCTTCTATTATTTACCTTTCTTCTAAAATTATTTATAGAAATTCTTATCTCCATACACCAATACACACAACCATAGATCCGACCACCCATTCAATCCAAACCCAATCTAAATAACTATTTTGACGATTCTAGTCAACTTTACAGGCCTCAAATGTATTTTCTTCTCGAAACAGAAGCCACCTGGAAGATATCGCCAAAACACAATCCAAAATCATGTAAAGGAAACACAAGAAGAAACAAGCACCAACCTAAGTTACTATACGTAAATATTTAAATACGTTAAAATACTAAAGCATTCAATTAAAAATTAAACTAAAGTGAAGACCACCATGAGTATAAGACATGTTTAATAAGTTTTAGTGAGAAAAAACGTCCTTATAATATAAACCAACCAAATTAAACGATGACATGTAAATTACATTTAAATTCCCAAGAAGCACCAACGAAGAAACTTGTAAATCACATTCAAATTCACAAATTGATCATTATAACCAAACACAAATTAGCAAAAAAGTACTCATATCAGATTTAGAGGAATGAAAGATACTAAAAGATTTGGATTCGAAAAAACTACTCTTAGGGTTACGATGTTGGTTTAACATTATGATAATAACAATAAGGCTATGTGTAGTGGTTTATTTAGTTAAATATCACGTAGACAAATATGAATTTATTACAATCATTTTAAATCAAGTGTAGTGGGTTTAAAGCTCTTTTTAGCTAAATATTGTTAAAAATGAGAAAAGATCTCTTTTAACGCCCGTTAAGGGTCTGGCTAAAAATAGTTTAAAGTCTCACTTTAACTAGGACGTAGTAGCTTTAACGTTTCAATTGTGTCCACATCAACAACTTTAGCTCCCTTAAGGGGCACCACCACGTCTAGTCTAAGAATATAAACCAATTAACCATATTATAGGATAACATGGGAAAATGCAAAATAATAAGAAAAAAAACAGTTTTGTTTTAGGGTACGTGTGATTTTGAAAGGGAAAAACAACTAAAATTATCATGTCAAAATGACATTGACATATTCAAAAATAGCAACAATTTTCATAACTTATGCTTGAACACAAGCTAAATAAATAAAAAACACAAGTTTGCATTTCAACCTTAGAAAAAGCTGGCCGTAAAAGTGAGCACTTTTTTTCCAATTTGTTGGTTGTGTTTTACTCTCATTTCACACCTGACCACCAACCTCACACCACCAAGCCCTCTATAAATCCACCTAATACTTCTTTCCCAAACCTTAAAACTTACAACCATTCATTCTCCATATATATTCAGTTTGATGTTCATCATCAGTGATCAAACCGCGTGTTACCGCAGGCTCGTGTAGGAAGTTATGATCCTGTCTTCTTCCCGTAATATCCGAATTCAACAAGTTTACAATCATGGAGAAAAATAAGCAATCCATCGGCATCACCACCAACAACAGTCTTCCATTCACGATCTGGCTCGATCTCGATTGTTCCTTTCGGGCTTTTATTGTTGGGCTGGGAATTCCTCACCGCTCTCATGTTGTTTAGTCATTGATCCCCCGTTGATTAGTCTTTTTTCGTTGTCGATTAATATTATTATTATTATTATTATTATTATAGACTTTAGAGATTAGTTGAAACAGGTTAGACTCGATCATTGGGATATTGCTAGGGAAAATGGTGCAAAGATCTGCTCCGGCCCCGTTTCTGATGAAGACGTATCAATTGGTGGATGATCCGATGACGGATGAGATGATATCGTGGAACGATAGCGGGAATGGATTTGTGGTTTGGAAAACTGCGGATTTCGCTAGGGATTTGCTTCCGAATTCATTCAAACACAACAATTTCTCGAGCTTTGTTCGCCAGCTTAATACGTATGTAAGTGATCTTTGTTTCTCAGTCTATGACCGCGCGTATCACAGTTAAAACAATATTTATAACTATTTAATCGCTTTTTACGGTTTTTAACATATAGTATCGTACGGAGTTCACATGTAGTATGCCAAGGTTAAGTGGGTCTACTTTCTTATGCTGAAACGTTTTTTTATTTATTATGTTATGATGAGCTTAATTTTTTCCCCCTTTAAGCTGGGCCCTTTCGAGCACACATCTTAAGACTTTAAAACTACTGGACCTTATAAATTATTTTAAAAAATTTGATATTCATCATTCCGTAGAATTGGTAATAATTAATTTGTAGTCCATGCATAAGGTGTGAACCTACTTATAAGTTACAACCTAAACATATATACACCCACATTTTATATAATAATTAATAATAATGGTAGTAGGTGTGATGTATGTTTTAGGAAACACATGTTGTTTATTATTATAAAGTGATAAAAATAAATAACGTGTTTTACTTAATTTGTATCAAAGTTGTCGGTTGCTTTTGGATAGCAAGGTACGTTTTTGACTTGGTGGCCGGTTCTTCACATGTGTACTCCATCATGATAACAATAATTCACTGATTTGTCCATCTTTTTAATTTTCTACACTGTATAATTCATTAATAAAAAATAAATAATAAACTGATTTGATTTGTAAATTGTAAGACGAGTTTTGGTGAACTATGTTTGTATGCAAATAGTACAGTTGAATATTCAGTCAATACACGGAATTTAGGTGTATCTGATTATATATTTGCTTAAATTACCGTTATTAGACCGGTGTAAAAAAGTCGTATACAAGAAGTCGTACACAGATGTATTAAAGTTCAAAACATGCTTATACAATTCAAAACAAATGTTTACAAGATATTTTTAAACAAATTTACTAGTATATGATCACCACTAAAAGGCATTTGCAGAACTATAACTCACAAACTCTTGGTTGTGAGGATATTATTTACTATCAGGATTTTCTCTTAAGAACATATGCAAAAATTATTTTTATACTCTAATATAAGAACAACTTGAGATGACACGTGAGCATCATAATTATTTTTATCAAAATTTTCCCGCCTATCTCTCATATTAAATAATTACCTTATTTATATTAATATATTATTTAATACTTTTTTAGATTTAATAAATTAAAAAAGAAATCTATTCATTAATTTTATTTCTAAATAAATAATTTTTTATAAAATAATAATTTTTTCTAAAGCATAAAACTTTTTTAAATACTTTTAAAATTGGTATTTTTAAAACAAAAAATAATCAAATTTAGGAGTTATAATAAGAAATTTTTAAAAATGACATTTTTATACGGTTTGTTTTAGAACAAAATGTTAATTTTTTTGGAAAAAAAATTTTAAAGACAAAATTTTAAAAAGTTGATATCAATGTTTTATTATTTATAATCATTTCTCATATGTAATTTCAGTCATATCATATCTTTGAATATCATTTTATAATTATTAGTTTTTATTATATTAATATTTTATTTATTCAAACCGTGTAATACACGGATTTACTAAATCTAGTATATGTATATAAGCATTTTTAGACGGAACCAATTAAATCAATTGAGGATTTCGGTAACAAATGAGTACATTGAACCAACCCTACTTACTTATTTTTATGTTCAAAACAACTGAAAAGATAGAGGCGCTTTGTGGCACTCGTACAAACCTCGTGACACTAAAGATAGAGGTTTTAAATTATAGTTGAATAGAATTTAACGATAATATAATATCTAATTAAATTATAAGACTTGAGATACATACTTTAATGTAAACGCTTTAAGTTAGAAAGACAAAATCAATCAAATAAAAAAAAAGGATTCTGTGCGTATTTAGCCAATACTATTTATTTATTATGTTCACACACACTAAAAAGATGGCGCCAGTTTGTGGCACTTGAACAAACCATGTGGTACTAAAGTGCAACTTCCATTTCTACAGGGGTTCCACAAAACTATTCCCGACAAATGGGAATTCGCCAACGAACACTTCAAACGTGGTCGTCGTGAGCTTCTACTCCAAATCCACCGTCGCAAAACAGCGACACTACCAAAAGAAAAATCCGTCCCCGACGGCGGTGATACTTCTGCATCACCGCCGTCAGGCTCCGGATACGACCTCGGCTCCAGCTCAACCACGTCCCCAGACTCAAAAAAGCCTGCCGACGTGGTTCAGCTGACCGTGGACAAACTCGAGAATTTGTCCGAAGAAAACGAAAAACTCAAGAACGAGAAGAAGGTTCTAACGACGGAGCTTGCGACTGCGAAGAAGCAGTGTGATGATCTAGTGGCGTTTCTTTGTCGGTGCGTGAAGGTGTCGCCGGAGGAGATCAATCGGATTATTGGTGGGGACGCGGTGGTTGGTGAGACAACGATGAGTGGTGACGTTAGTGATGATGATGATGGAGATGGCAACTGTTTTCGGTTGTTTGGGGTGTTGTTGAAAGATGGAGGAAAGAAGAGGGGCTGTTTTGGGAAAAATGAAACTTCAGGGGGGCATGTGAAAAAGGTGAAAATTCAGCTGACGAATAAGTAGATGCCACGTGGGGTCAGTTGTGAACATTTGTATAATTCATTTGTATACGTCTGGAGAATTTTCAATTTTGTAATATAAACACCTTTTGGGCTTTCTTTTAGCTCCACTAAGGCACTAATTGCTTTAGACCCTGGCCCAGTTATGATGGGCTTTCTTTTGGCCTTATATTAGGAGCAGTGTACTGTAAAATTTTCAAGAAAGAAAAAAAAAAAGTTGGTGAAAGATGTATTTATATTATTAGGTTTAGGATCCTTATTAAAATGTAGTAAGACAATAGTTATTAGTCTCTTTTGTTTTCCTACAGCCCAAAGAGTTTAAAAAGTTTCATTGTAAGTCATATATAAAAAGACTACAAATTCTATATGACCAACAGGGCTTAGAGCAGATTATTGTCATTAAAGGATTTAAAAACCGTTCAAACTGGTTGAACCGAAGACTTGTTAGTGGGTTTGGCTAACTGGCTGGTTGAAATTATACTTTTAAAACGCATAAAAAAGTGTGTGAAACATGGAACCGATTGTGTAAATATCACTGGCCAGTATGAATATATGTATTTCAGAAAAACAATATACTTATCCGCCATTAAGTTGAATAATTGTTTGTTTGTATGCTCAATCAACAAAAAAACAGGTTTTTATAGGAATTTACTGTAGTTAAGAACACGAGTTATTAAGAAATAATAACAAAGATTAGACCCTATCACACAAACTTAAGATTGGAAGCATACACTAACATCATGTTTTACACTAACTTTGACCCCTTATATACTAACCAAACCTGCACCATATCTAACTGCCATACCCCTTTGTTTAGCAAGTAATTAACTATCTAATATTCAGTATTAACATACTACTTTTACTAACCATAGATTTAACCCATGCTTACATAAAATAACAATGTAACATACAAGATAATACACAATCTAACTATCTAAGTTTAATATTCAATACCTCCCCCTAAACTTAGCTTCACAAATGGTCTTCAAGTTTCATCCGTTTGTTTGCTCCACTTTCACTTTTATCACCTTCTTCATAAACACTTATCTACCTTTTCTTTATGAACTTATAATACCATTCAAGTATATCAAGATACTTTACATATATGATCCTTAAATTCACAACCATGAGCTAACAAAACCTGAGGTTAGAGAAAGCAGATTTATTCCTTTTGTGAATAACATAATATTCATAGAATTCTTTTTTTTTTTTTTTTGAAATAGGTTAATTCTAAAGAGTTAAGTGGTTTTTAGGTTGATGTTTAAGGGTTTGTGTTTTACCTGATTAGGTGGACACTTCCGCTAGTTGAAATAGCATAAATAAGACAAAAAGTTGATTTCCACCATCTTAATTAGCGAAGAGCCTCTATATAGATAATGACTTCAGGCTATAACCCCTTATCTACATCAAGACGTCATCTTTCTAAAAGCACTTCCGCTACTTGAGATAGCGGAAGTCAACTTGTTGTCCCATTTCCGCTATCTCAACTAGCAGAAGTGTCCATATGTAGTTCCGCCAGTTGAGATAGTGGAACACTTAAAAACACAACCCTTAAAAATTCAATCTAAAAACCACTCAACACTTCAAAATTGATTTATTTCAAAAAAAATTGATATATATATGTTAAACATTTTATGTTCATAAACAGGTAAATATCACCATTTAGCATAATCATAATTTTGATTTTTTATTACATTATTGTTGATACGAAAATTCAAGCGTCCGGTGGTCGCTTTAATAAGGTTATAACGGAAGTACTCCAAAGCATGCTGAATTTGAATTCATATGACTCATTTTTTTAGCTTTGATGCATCAATGATAATAAGGGTCTGTGATCTTTATCCATAATTGTGATAATGTGGAAAAATGACTCTTACACCTCAGCTTAACGTTTACCATGATGATGTTTAAAGAGATGAAATGTATGTAACTTGAATAATTTTGACAATGTTGCTTATAGTGATGATGAGAACAAAAAAAATCTTTCTTATCCTTTGCTTATAATGAAGCTGCAACTCACCATTTTCAAAATATGAAAACAGAGGACAAGTTTATTTAATTAGTATTTTTTTCTCTTCTATGATTTAATATAATTATTTTGGTTCTACCGTTGAAAAATACTAAACGTGTAATTAATAGACGCGCTGGGGCAGCGAATCCAAATCAATATTCAGAATGTTTTTTTGCAAAATAGTTAGATATTACCATAATATAATATTTGTTTCACATTAAGTGTTTCTAATTTACCTGACTTAATTACTTGATGTTCTTTCCTTTTATGGGAAGGAATATTAATATTTAATGATTGTAAAGAGCAAAATAAAGAATAAAGGTGAAGTAATTTGCAAAGAATTAGATTGATAAATATTCTGCGTGTCATGCCGGATATGATTTGCCTCCTAATTGTTATTTAAGCCCTAGACCATATCGTGCTAAAGTTGTGCTACAATACCTATGAATAATTAAGATAATTATATACCTAGTATTTTTAATGGGTCCTAATACTAATATCAAGACATTCATTATTATAAATCGACACCCCCCTATATGTCTCGTATAGTTGCGGAGTAAAGAATCGAATACATTGAAAATGAGGTAAATTCATGGGGGCTGTCAGAAGATTATACATCTCATATAGCACTATATGACCCCTTAGACGACGCATATAAGCCTATACGACGAGCATAGAAAATTTAACACTGAATACGAGAAAAATACATTGAAAATCCATTAACCGTGGTTTTTAATATAACTTGTAATTCATTTTCAAAGACGGAGGGTATCACTCCACCCAAAAAAAGCAAGTCACAATATTCAACTTAAAAAGAAATATATTTAAAAGTTAGTTCTACTATTTATTTGGCACCTAGATTATGATAATCATGTTATTAATTTAAAGTAAAGACGTGTTATCAAAAATATAATTATATGCGTGTTACAAACAGCAATCGCGTCACAATTTCAAAAGAAAAAAAGAATAAGATACCAAACGCCAAATTGATTAGTAACTAGTTAGTGTGTCTAAATTCCAAATTCCCATTCGTTGGCCACTATATATGTTTCCATCATCCATAACTTACATATACAAGTTTCACCTTTGTCTTTCATTCTTGAACCACTATTTTGAGGCTTCAAGAATCATGGCAATCATGCAATGCATACGATTGGATCCAAGCGCATCAATGACTGTTGATGAATTTAAAGCATGGTTACGCGCCTATGATGACAACCATGATGGTCGTATCAGCCAAGAAGAGTTCAAAGAGGCGCTTCACAGTCTTAGGATGTGGTTTGGAAAGTGGAAGGCCAAAAAGGCGATGGAATCAGCTGATTCCAATCATAGTGGCACCATTGATAGTGCCAATGAGATGGAGAAGTTGGTGAAATTTGCTCAAAAGCATTTGCATATGAAGATATATGATTCATAAGTCGTCTATTCTATTCATTTAATAAGTATTCGAGATAGAGGTTTGATGCGTTTAATGTGCTTTTTATTAAGAGTAATTTCTACATTTTTATGCATTTGTTTAAAGATCTTCTTTAAGCCATGACAAAATCTCCGTGTATTTAATTGTCATGGTGTTTGTTAAAAAGATCTTTTAACAGAATGCATAAGGATGTAGCATTACTCTTCTAATACATATTTGTGATGTGATTTAAAGCTAATGGTTTTTATTCTTCAATAACTTCTTGTAATTGTAATATGTTCGCAATAGTTCACCTTATGAAATTGTTTATGTTTTCGTTTTAGAGATGTATATTGTCATATCAATATCAACGTCACCTTGATTCAAATAAAGGTTTAAACCTTTTATTAGATACATATTTGAAAGACATAATTATTATTCATATTGACATGTTATTTTCATCTAGCAAAATAATTACTTTACAACTAAAGTTACGATAGAAGTGTATTTAATATCGTTTCAACTAATCTATTGATGATACATTACAAGTTTAAACTATAAGACTGCAATATTAACCGAACTAGCGTTAAGTTCAATAAACCATGTAATTTTCCCAATGTTATCAAATAAGTTACGATAGAAGTGTTTTTAAATTCATTTCAATGAACATATCGATGATAATTTACAAGTTCAACCTATAAGACTGCAATATTAACCAATATTAACCAAACCAGCCTAGAGTTCAATAGATCGACCATGTAGTTTTGCTGATGCTATCAAATAAAACTGTTTCTAAAAAAGGTAAATATTGTATTTTAAAGTGACATCTAAAAGTATTGAAATTCTAATGGCCGTGATGCATGTTGCAATATTTTATCACCTAGAAAAGAAATTTATAGTCATTGTCCCTAAACTGTCTTTTGACATGATATAAAGAGAACAAATACCCTCATCACCAATGCATTATTAGATTACAAAAACTAAAGACTGTTAAAGAATTATACACCACTATTTCAAAAGCGACATTTTAAATTACTACAACTACACCTAAGTTTATATTTGAATGATTTTTAACACTAGCCAATTGGAGAAGAGCAAGGGGGTTTCATTTGCCATGTGGATTTTTAGTAGGCTACAAATATCATTCATCTATCACTTTTGGCTTATTAGGAAACATCGGTCAGTTCCATCGATTTGAGGTGTATACAATTCATTCCATAGTTTTACGATTTGAAAAAGAGTTTTAGAGTTTGGTTCGCGATTTGAAACGTATTATCTTTATCAATTAACTAGAACTTTTTATACGAGCTATTGAAAATTACACATGAAATGCACTCTACTTTTTAAGATATATATTATTATAAAATTTACATATTATTACATATTTTAAACATTTAGGGTGATGACATATGTATGTCGTTTATTATATTTTTGTTTGTTGTATTCTGAATAATTTACAAAAGTAAGAATGATAAGACAAATAAATGAACTTGAAAATCTTAACAAATATTATTCAACTAACAGTTTACTCTATTCCCGCAAGTATGACTTATAATTGACGGGTAATTACCAAACATATGTTTGACAAGTATTAGGTTGATTTAAGAGATAGTTTTACAATTAGATAAGAGATTTAGATTACCAATACTCGTTTCAAACCTACCTCATTTCCATCTTTATATGTTCACTCCTCAAAACCTTAATTTATCATCAATTAACCATCATAATCAGCTACAAATTTCTATTATGCTTTTTGTGTCAACTAAATTTTCTATCAATTAAGAGTGTTCAATTTGTTATGTATTTTTTTAGATTTTAACATGCATATAAAATATAAATTCTTACGTAAGCTTACTTGAATTGTTATATGTGTTTTCGTTCGTGTGCATATATTATATGGGTGCCCGCGTGATGCGAAGTGTAACATAATATATAACTTATTTAAACTAAAAAAGACATATAGTAACACTTTTAAAATATATAAATTAACGTATAAAAAGTTAGTCATTTAAAAATTATGGTGAAAGTTGGTGTAAAAGTCAACGATTGTAATCATATAATTAACATATACATAAAATATGATTAATATAGTTAATTTCTTTAAAAAACAAATTTGTCCCTTAAACTCTTAAATGTTAATGTAAATGATAATTTTGTCCCCTCAAATATTATAAATTTATAATATAGCATAGATTATAAACATCTACACATGTATAAATTTAAGGAAATGGACAACATAAAAAGAGTAATAAATCTAAAAAATGTAAAAAGAAACCATATCCATCAATCTTTAATCAATAACTGAGGTTAAATTACAGAGAAAAAGTTTCTTAGAGTGATATTTAAAACAAAGCCACTATTAATTTTTTTCAAGTTCTTCCACTTTTTTTACACATTAATAACTTTTATATACGACATTTTTTTTTATAAAAATTACGCCATATAAACGAACGTTTTTTATCTTTAAAACAAGTATAGCATTGTCATATAAAAAGACATTATTTTTTTACGTTTTTAAGTTCATATGTTTTACGCACATCATTGTGTCTTTAATGTAGCTAATTGTGTTTTTTTTATTATTTGTGTTTTATTTTTAGATAGTAATGTGTTTTTCTATAATGGTAAATTCTAAAAAAAACATAAAATGACTCATTGTGTTTGCCACACATCAATATGTTAACCTAAATACTATACGTTTTTTTATTGATAAATTATATCATTGCGTACTTTAATTGTACGACCAAATGATAAAACAACAACAAATTTATATAATATATAAAACACAATGATAAAATAGCTAATTATGTTTTTTGCTCGTCATTATGTTCTCATAAGCATTATGAGTTTTAAAAAGCACATTGATAACATCACTGTATACTTGTAATTGTAAAACACAATAATAAGATAATAAAAAGTTTATATAATATATAAAAACAATGATAAAACGATTCATTGTGTTTTTAGCTCGTCATTGTTATTCTTAACACTATGAGTTTTAAAAAACACATTGATAAATAACATCATTGCAAAACACAATGATAAAAACAACACGAATTGATCTAATACGTAAAACACAATGATGATAAAGTTTGACACAATGACCTGACGAATTAAACATAATGACCTGACACATTTCACACCATGACTAAAACGTTTTATCCTTTAAGACAATAGAATGATACATATCAAGCTTAGAATCCTTTTTAAAATTTTAGATTAAATACCCTATATTTAAAATAATTTTCTATATACATATGCATGTGTATAAATTTAATATAATTTTCTAATATACGCATATGTATGAAATTTATTACGAGAAACATCGAGAAAACAAAAAGAAGATAACTTTATCAACTATAAACATAAATAATTTAATCTTTTATATTACAATCTATCCCTTATCCTCATTCTACAGTTTAACTATATGCATCACGTTCTAAATTTATATTTTATTTTTTAAAAATCTCTTTGATATCAAACCTCATATCTATCTATATACAATTAGACAATACTTATTTATTTATTTTTTAATTACTTTCTCTCTATCTTCCGGTCACAAAATATATAAAATAATAAATATAAGGATGAATATTAACCCCTCAAATATAAAGGATGAGTTTGTTTTTCTTTAAAATTATAGGGACTGGGATGAAGTTTTTTTTGTTACTTAAAATTTGAAGATGTGGTTAGGATTAGAGGTGGGCAAAAAAACCGGTTCGGGAACCAGTTTGGGGCCAAAAACCGGAACCGGTTTCTGGCCCAAACCGGTTTGGCCCAAACCGCCGGTTCCTCAATAGGTTTGAGGTTTCATGTGTTGAAACCGGTTTCAAACCAGTCCGGTTTTCAAACCGGTTCCCAAACCGGTCCCAAACCCGTTTTTAAATCGGTTTTTAAAAAGTAACCGTTATAAAACGGCTATATAGCCGTTTATGACCTTTTTTTGTGTTTTTTTACCATTATACCCCCATTAAGCTAGTATAAATATGTATTGGATGTTTTGATTGAACCACAACAAGTTAAAACACTCTCTACTCTCAAAAAACGCTCTCTATTCTCAAATACGCTCAATACTTTCGTTCAATTCAAAAAATACTCTCAATACTCTCGTTCATTTCAAAATGGCTTCATCAAATGCTCAATCATCCGTTGGTTGTAATGCGTCTTCAATCAACCTGGTGGTAGCAATCCTTCCTACGAATAGGAACCCCGAAATATGATGCAATTACGATTTATGTCAAATGGCTAGCGGTCCAAACAAAGCTCGTTGCAAGTATTGTCATAAGTTTTTCAAAAAGATGCAAATACAACTTTGAAAAACTACATTGCGAATAAATATTGTAAGGCTTTGAAATGTAAACCGTCTCAAGGTCAAACTTCGATGACAAGCGAATGAAATGTTTGGGCTTATGACGTTGATGTGGTTCGTGAGCACATGGAGCATTTTGTAATTCAAGAAAGTTTGTCATTCAAACATTTCGACAATGAACGTTTGACCCGGCTAATTCAACGAACTCTCCAACCGCGATACACACATATAAGGCGTGCTACACTTATAAGAGATTGCTTAAAAATGTGAAAAAAAGCTAAAAATGAATTAATATCTTATTTTGAAAATTTACAAACCGGTGTTAACTTAACTAGTGACGTTTAGTCGACTCCGCACGGTTCACCGGACTCGTACATTTGTGTCACCGCCCATTGGGTTGAACCCGGTTCGTGGCAAATGATAAACGTACGATTGCGTTTGAATTGTTTGATTATCCTCAAGCTAGGCAAAACATTTTTTATCTTATTGATAAAGTTATTAAAACGTATAAATTAGAAACCAAAAAATTTTCTATATCTTTTGATAACACGTCAAATAATACGCTTGCGATAGAACATCTAAAATTAAAATATAAACCAATTTGTGACAGTGTGTTTTTTCATAGTCGATATGTAGCGCACATCATAAACTTAGCCGTTCAAGACAGTTTAAAAACTATTGAAACGGTAAAAGATAGTTTTAAAAGAATGTTACGTGATATTTTTAGCAGTAACCAAAAATATAGTAGGTATCGCAAGTTTTGTAAAGACGCGAATTCCAAATGTTTAGGTCAGAATTGGGACGTACCTACAAGATGGAATTCGACTTGTAACATGTTTGAAATGGCTATTGACCAAAAAGAAAGTTTAATAGCCTTTCATAATGCTTTGATGAGTCGTGGAAAGGCTTCGACTTACCATCCATCGGGTTGGGCTATTATTGAAGAAATAACCAAAATGCTTAAAGTTTTTAAAACCGCAACTACTTGTCTTTCTGGAGTTTATTATCCAACGAGTCCATTAGTACTTCATCAAATTTACTTAATGACTTCAAAATTAAATGAGTTGTCGTGTAGAGGTAGACCTTATTTGGATATGATACCACAAATGAAAGAAAAAATTAAAAAATATTTTAAAGAAATGTCTCCGGTTATTACATGTGCCGCTGCCTTAAACCCTTGTTTAAATACGTCGGGGGTTGAAACTTTACTTGATAAAATTACTTTTAATTTGGATTTAGAAGAAGAAAACCCATATTATGCTCAAAGTGCAATAAATAATTTTAACACACATTTAGGCCAAATGTTTGATGTTTATTTAGAAAAATATGGTGAAACAGCAAACATACATGAGTCTATACGGCATGCGGCACATGACGAAGGTTCAAGTGATCCAATGTTTGCTGTATAATACTTTAAGAGATGAATGCAATAAACATCAACGTGGTAATACTCCGAGTAGTGAAATCGGGAGGTATAGTGGAACAAACTTTTTATCCACCATGACTCCACAAGATTTTAAAATTTTTGATTTGTTAGCTTGGTGGAAAGGTAATGAAGATCAATTTCCAATCCTATCCACCATAGCCCGAGATTTACTAACCGTCCAAGCTTCCACGGTAGCTTCGGAATCTGCTTTTTCTGTTAGTGGCAGGATTAAATCAATACGAAGAACCCGACTCACTCCCGAAGCAGTTAAAATGTGTATTTGCTTGAAGGATTATTTGGATGCAGCTGAAAGAATACAAGAAAAATGTTCACCTGAAGGAGAATTAGAATATAAAGCCGAAATATATGAAGATGAAGTAGACGATGGATTGACACCTGGAATGACCGATGATGAAGCGGCATATGACGAGCTCCTTCGTAATACCTCGAGTTCTGGTGGCGAAGAATAAAGTTTAGGTCATTTGAATTGTTTATATGTTTTGAATATTATCTTTATTTTACATTTTATGTAATCTTTGATAAAAATAAATCATCATATTTAATTTTTAATGTATCATATATCATAAATCATAATTATATTTTTTTTAATGTTTTATGTTTTATGTTTTAATATTTATAAATAATTTATATAAATGTGTAATCTTTGATAAAAATAAATAATCATATTTAATTTTCATGTATCATAAATCATAATTATATTTTTATTTAATGTTTTATGTTTTATGTTTAATATTTATAAATAATTTATATAAATGTGTAATCTTTGATAAAAATAAATAATGTTTTAGATCAATTGAACAAGTTTTGAACAATTTGATAAGTGTGAAAAACTTCTGAAATTTGACCAAGTGTTCAGGCGCATGAACACTGTTTGGGCGCATAAAAACTGTGAGCGCATAAAAACTGTTTAGGCGCATGAGCACTGTTGGCGCATAAGCACTGTTTGGGCGCATGAACACTGTTCGGACGCATCTGTTTGGGAGTTTCTTCTTTGGACTGTTTTGGGCGTTTGGAAAATTTAAATTTAAAATAAAAAATGAAAACCCGAACCGGTTTGGGCCCGAACCGGTTTTCAAACTGACCCAGACCGGTTTGATAGGTTTGAATATCCTAGCCCTGAAACCGGTTTAGGAACCGAACCGGTTTGAGGTTCAAACCGGTTGAAAATAAACCGGTTGAAACCGGACCGGTTTGGCCCCAAAAACCGGTTTGTACACCTCTGGTTAGGATAGGGGATGGATAAGGTATGCTCTAATATGTTTCATTTCTAGGATACACAATCTAATTGCCAAAAACATCTTTATCATATTAGAAACCATATGCAAATTAACGATTAAAAAATTAAAAAAAAAATTAAAACCATCGAACCAAACCATTTTTGGCTGACCCGTACAACCCAACCTGACCGGTTTTGTTTGTTGTTTTTTGAACTATAGATTGCGGTGTAGCCCGTAATGTTCGTCAAAACACAAATAAACCGAATGATAAACAGACTAAAAGCATCAATTCATATATATCTACCCCATATTATTTTTATGTCCTAGACCTCCAGAACATGAAAGAAAAATAAAATAAACAAGTTGTTCAAACTGAATTAAAACAAAAAAAGTTGATGATGAAACAGCCAATAATTTTCTAAAAATGTACACACACTTTCCTACTTCACTACTCACTAGCCTAACAGCAATAATCTAAACATATAAAAATGAAAAAGCTTTCACATACCTTTCAAGTTCTACCATGGTGCATTAACCTCTTCTTGGAACTTCACTTCATAGCTCCCAGCCTTCTGTTTCAAACCATCAACAATACCCTGGATCTTTCTAGAAGATTCCTTCAGTTTCTTGAGCTCTTCCATCAACCTTTTTACCTCGTCGTCAACATGTTTTTGTTCCCTCTTAGCTTCTGTATACCTCTCGATATCCAACCTATTATCTGATTCAAAAGCGAGTCTTGAAAGCTTAAGAATCTTGTCTCTTATAAACCCAACTTTCATTCCTAATAGAGAAAATGATTTGAGAGAGTTATCCCATGCGTCAAACTCTTCCTTAGTTGTAGTGAGCTTGCAGTTTTTGATCTCGTTTGCAATCTTTACAGTTTCACCGATCATTCCTGCTACTAACTTGTAATAACAGTTCTCAGGAAGACAATCATGGAGGAACTCTTTCCTATCCATGCAGAGTTTGAAGTAACTCATTCTCACATCATCTGGAAGCTCGGAGTCAATGCACACTCCTTTGACCATTATGTGGAAGTCTTTAAAGGTTTTGAGCTCTTGAAGCGAAAGGTTCGGCTTAGAGGGTATGGAACCTTCTAAAACTTCTGAACCAATATCTTCACTATTGTTTCCGGATCGTTCTGTCCTGTGGCAAATGACTTGTGATGATGGAGTTGATAATTTGAGCCTTTTTCGGGCCATGGTTAATGAGAGGGACTTTGCTCGCCTGGTTTTCCTTTTTGTAGGAGAAGGTGTTTCGGTTTCTGTGTGAAGTCAGAAAAAGGGGAAATTTATAAACGGATCAATGCAAACTGTGTTTATCTCTCAACTTATCAAGTAAGATATATGAATAAATGATGCATAAAGACAAAAAGAGCTGGACTAAAACCTTTTAGATCATCTTAATTATAAAAAAGAAAAAAGGATTTTTACTGAAATAATACAAAATGTGTGTAATCATGATCAACGCATTATGTATACGTCAAAATCTACAAAAATTGGAAAGAAACATTTCAGGTCAACAGGACTGTTTTCCCTGTATAGAAGTGAGGGGAACCGAAGTACATTTAACAAACATAGACAATAAACAAAAGATAGTTGATCAAGTTTTGTGAGGTCAATTGGCTATCTAATAACTTAATTCGAGGAGCAGATTGCTCTCAACATGTCACTTTTGCAATCCAGTTTATTCAATCAAAATCAACATTATGAAACAGTTGTCCTAATCCCTATTTAAGGTCCCTCACTAAGAAACCTAAATGATTAAAAATACTAATGCCAATCCCTAGCTATAAAATAATCTAGTGAAAAATACCACTGAAATCAGTCGATAAAATACCATTTATCCAATCCACGGGTCATATCATAACTAATTCCCCAAAAATCAACCTCCTGTTGTCTAGGATTTTGTTGGTTGTTTATCCAGAATAGCTTCCCCTTTCACATATACTGGCCATTGAGAGTCAACACTCAACAACACTGCAATCTATCGTTATTAACCCGACTAGTATCACCTTGTGGCCTACACAAACCATGGCGTGTCTGCCTTGAATATCAATATTCTATCTCTGAAAACACGACCTCCCATTCTTTATCGTCCAAAAATTTAGAATGCTTCGAACCCTCAACTCCACTCCCACCACGATATACTTCCCCTTTATCTTTTTTGGTCTCACTGCTCTCCATGCGGAATCCCTTTCTATTTCCCCTCCTTCCTAACGACTTTGTGATGACACGGCAATTTTTCCCCTTTCTATGCTCCCATAACTCCAAAAAGTATGTTCTAATGTTATCTTATAAGTGATAAGACCCGAGTAGGTTGTAACAAACAAATTATGATTCATAAACTTTCAAGAAATCGATCAACACCACAATGACTTAGTATTGTGATGAAAGTCACTCTTAGGATGTTGGTTATAAAATAGCGTCTAAGGCGCAAGGCACTGGACACGATCAGGAAAACACCTCAGGGCCTTAAGGTAGCACCTCCTGCACATCGGGTCAAAATTGGTCAAGATTGGGGTCTATAGGAGTGTGATATGTAGAAACAACCAAAGGGATGAATAGGTTACGAATGGTTTATATGATAAAAAGGCCAATATGAAAAAAAGATGAGACACGTGCAACTTTTTCTTGTACATAAGGCTTATTTGGTCGTACATAGAGCAACGTTCCATATACATGAGGCTCTCGTTTCATGCTTTGTGGCCTTGGCTTTTTGAGGCCTAAGTGCCTTGATGTGCCTCATACTTTTTAAAACCAAGTCTAGGTTCCAATTTTAATGCATCTAGTTTAATTTATCGCTTCAACATGATGAAAGAACTCTCTTAATCCTAGGGTTGTAAACGAACCGAAAAAAAGAGAACAATTTGGCAAGAAGTTTGTTTATGTTCGTTCATTTAATAAATAAACAAACATAAACAAGAAAATTTCGCTTTTTAAGCTAAACAAACGAACGTGAACAGAGGTCGTGTTCATTCATTTATGTTCGTGAACGTTTGATGATGTGTTCGTTTATGTTCATTAGTGTTTTGTTCATTTAAATATTCTATATTTTTTTTTTTATTTCACTAGTTTTAAGCTTTTAAAAATAGGCAAATTGGATTTAAATAATCCAAACTATTACTCATTGGCCGATAATAATCCATACTATTGATTTGGCCGGTAACAATCCCAATAAGTAATAGTTTGGATTATTAAAATCCAATTTGCCAAATTCATATGAAACCTTATTTATACTATATGTGTTTACCAACATCCCCCATTTGACTATTTTTAACTTTAGTTTATGTTAAAATTTGACAAACTTATTAATTTTTGTGTTAATGATATTTATAATAATTATGTCAAGTATGTTCGAATAGTTATTTTAAGTTTGTGTTAAAGCTTGAACACTTTCTTTGGTGCTTGTTTATGTTCATGAACATTTGTTTGTGTTCGTTTGTTTTTGTTCGTATTCATTTATGTTCGGTAAGTTTCATGAACAGTTAATTTCCTAAATAACGAACATGAACAAGAAATCTCATTTGGAAAGTGTTCGTGAACAGAATAGTTCATGAAAAAACCTCATTTCCTTTTGTTGTGTTGTGGGCTCCGATCCATCTTGGGTCGGGCCCTGAAACAGCCCAATGACAAGCTGCAGAAAAGGTTAGGGGTGTTGGGTTTGTGAAGGCTTTGGGCTTGGGCCCATGTTTAAGTTTTCTTGTTCATTACGTTGTTAACCCTAATTAGTCTCTATATATATCCATGTCATGCATTTGTAATCTTTGTACTGAGCAAATAAATAAAACCCTAGTTGCAGCCCGTGGACGTAGGTCACGTCGACCGAACCACGTTAAATTCTCGTGTTCTTATTGCTTTCGTGTGCGTACGAGTGTTTTGTGTTTATTTCCGTTGTGTAAAGATACCTAACAACTGGTATCAGAGCATCAGGCTCTTGAAGATTTCGTACGAAACACGCCGCCGTGTACCTAGGGTTTCTACCGCCGCCGCCGCCGCAATCGCCTAGGGTTCTGCGCAGCAGCCGCCGCCGCCTAGGGTTTCTGCGCCGCCGCCGCCGCCGTCACCTAGGGTTTCTGCGCCGCCGCCTAGGGTTTTGGTTGGAAGTACCGGATCTGGTTTGTCTATCCTTTTGTTGACTGGTTATCAACTGTTCAGCGCGCTTGTTTTTTGAAGACTTGTCTCTGTTTTGCTATTATGGCTGAAGACGGGAAGACTGTGATCGAAAAGTTCAATGGCACTGATTTTGGTTGGTGGAAAATGCAAATAGAAGCATTATTATGTCAAAAGGATTTGGATATGGTACTGGAAAAGAAACCGGAGAGTATGGAGAAAGCTGAAGAAACAGTTTGGAATTCCAAGGACAAGAAAGCTAGAGCGGTTATTATATTATCTTTGACGAAGAGCGTTGCTTTTAACATCATGAAAGAAACCACTGCAAGTGGTATGATGTTGGCTCTGTCAAATATGTATGAAAAGCCGTCTGCAGCTAACAAGGTGTTCTTGATGAGGGAACTGTTCATGACGAGAATGAAAGAGGGAAGCTCAGTCACCTCTCACATTAATGATCTGATGTCTATTCTTACCAGATTAGAATCAGTGGGAATAAAATTCGATAATGAGACTCGAGCTCTGGTGTTGCTATCTTCATTGCCTGACAGTTGGTCCGGGACTGTAACTGCTGTTACAAATTCTATGGGGGCTAACGAAATGACATTTGAAAAGATCCAAGACATTGTGATAGGTGAAGACACACGTCTGAAAAGTGCAAATGTTGGATCATCTTCTGAGATGTTACATGTTGGCAGAGGAAGGGAAAATAGCCGAGGCAGTGGGAGTCGGGGAAAGAGTTCAACTCGGACTCGGAAAAATGTGAGGTGCTGGAACTGCAACGAGGATGGACATGTTAAGAGTCAATGTCCAAAGAAAGGTCTAAACACTGCTGCTGAGGATGTCAATGATGGTGACGTGTTAATCCTTGAGGCTGAAAACAGTGTGGATTCTTGGATCATGGATTCTGGTTCTTCGTTTCACGCCGTACACAGCGGTGAAATGATGGTGAATCTGAAAACAGGCGATTTTGGGAAGGTACGTCTCGCCGATGGCAGAATGCTTGATGTAATGGGCATGGGTGATATTGATTTGGTAACTCCATTGGGAACTACATGGAACCTGAAGAATGTCAAGGTGATTCCGGGTTTGAAGAAGAAATTAATTTCTGTTAGTAAACTGGATGAACAAGGATTGGAAGTCAGGTTTGGTGATGGTAAATGGAGGGTAATCAGTGGAAACCGGGTGATTGCTCGTGGTGATAAGCATGGGTCATTGTACATGGTGGAGGTACCTGCTGAGGGATTGATCAACCCGGTTAAGCAAGTCAAAGTCGGGTTCGCTAAATCTGCTGCTAAGAGAGTTCATTTTGCAAACATGAAGTCTGGAGCAGAGATTGTAGCTGAATGGGGTCAGAAGTCTAAACCAGTCAGAGGATTTTGTGACAGTGGGAGCATGGGGCATGTTTCGGGTACAGTCAAGAAGAATCGTTGGGTTTTGAAGACTAAGACTGGAAAATTCTCTCCTGGTGATTGTTTGCTGAATTTGGAGAGTGTTAGTGGTTCTCGGTGTATCTCTGAATCTGGTGGATCGTGTAAACCAGTTGAGACAGAGGATGGGTCGCTGGTGGAATTTGCCACGACTGAGTTGGAGCTCGGGAGAGCTTCAACTGGCCCTTCTGGTACTTGATGATAAGGGGTTGCTGCAACTAGGAGATGTGATGGAGTCTTAGCTTGTTCTTTGAGAACTGGAGGCTTGGAAGACTTGTTTAAAGATTACTGAAGTTACTAGACGACTGGGTTGCTTTGAACTTGAATGGCGGGCTAGAATTTATCGCAAAGCCTTCAAGTGGGAGATTGTTGGGTTTGTGAAGGCTTTGGGCTTGGGCCCATGTTTAAGTTTTCTTGTTCATTACGTTGTTAACCCTAATTAGTCTCTATATATATCCATGTCATGCATTTGTAATCTTTGTACTGAGCAAATAAATAAAACCCTAGTTGCAGCCCGTGGACGTAGGTCACATCGACCGAACCACGTTAAATTCTTGTGTTCTTATTGCTTTCGTGTGCGTACGAGTGTTTTGTGTTTATTTCCCCTGCGTAAAGATACCTAACAAGGGGCAGCCGGCCCTAACCCTAATCTGCCTTAACTTATTTATGTTAAGTTTGTAATTGTCTTTTATTATAAATACCCACATATGTACTTGTAATCTTTGAGTCTTGAAAGTAATAAAAAAAAACCCTGGTTCGTAGCCCGTGGAAGTAGGTCAATTCTTGACCGAACCACGTTAAATCGTTGTGTTCTTTACTGCTTTGATTATTATATTCTGCTGCATATCTAATAAACAGAGGGACCTTCGGTTCCTCTTGGTTTCAAAATACCAGAAGAGGAATGGCTAAACTCTACAAAGATAAGGATTCAACCATACCAGAAACTCGTAAAGATCAGGTGGTGTTTGAAGATGATAACCAGAGTTCAGAAAGCCATGGGTCAGAGACAGAAAGTCAAAATACAAAAGAAGAAAGTTCAGAAACTGAAGATAATGATCAGGAAGAATTTGGTGAACAAGATCTCTTTGATAGTGGGAGTTCAGATCCTGTGGATGAACAGTCCCCACCAGCAAATGATTCAGGAAATTCAAATACTTCACATTGGGTTAGGAGGTCTACTCGAACGTCTGTACCTCCTCAACGATATTCTCCATTAGTTAACTATCTTCTTCTCACTAAAAATGGTGAACCACAGTGCTACTCAGAGGCTATTAGTGTGAAAGATTCGTCTCAATGGGAGCGGGCAATGAAAGAAGAAATGGGTTCACTTGAAAAGAACCAAACTTGGGTTCTTACTAAACTTCCCGCAGGGAAAAAGGCGCTTCAAAACAGATGGGTATATAGAATCAAGGATGAAAGTGATGGAACTAAGAGATACAAAGCAAGATTGGTAGTTAAGGGGTTCCAACAAAAGCACGGGGTTGATTACAATGAAATATTTTCTCCTGTGGTTAAAATGACTACAATCAGACTGGTGCTAGCATCGTGGCTGCAGAAAACTTACATCTAGAGCAGCTAGATGTAAAGACAGCTTTTCTGCATGGCCACCTTGAGGAGGATATCTACATGGCACAACCAGAGGGTTTTCAGACAGCTAGTAAGGAAAACATGGTGTGCAAACTAAAGAAGAGTCTTTATGGTTTGAAGCAGGCGCCCAGGCAGTGGTATATCAAGTTTGATGATTTTATGGGCAGAAATGGGTATAGGAGATGTGAGATGGATCACTGCTGCTATCTCAAGAAATTCGAAAATTCTTATATCATTCTTCTCCTTTATGTGGATGATATGCTGATAGCCGGTTCCGACATGTCAGATATCAACAGATTAAAACGACAGATGTCTGAAGAGTTTGAAATGAAAGATCTAGGTCCAGCTAAGCAGATACTCAGCATAAGCATCACCAGAAATCAGAAAAACGGTTCTTTAATATTGTCTCAAGAGAAGTATATTAAGAAAATATTGGAGAAGTTTAAGATGAATCATGAGAAGACAACTACCCGAAATACACCACTGGGTAATCATATTAAGCTTTCTAAAGATCAGTCTCCAAAGACAGATGAAGACAAGGCCGACATGGCAAAGGTTCCTTATGCATCAGCTGTGGACAGTCTTATGTATGCAATGGCATGCACAAGGCCTGATATTGCTCATACAGTGGGAGTTGTTAGCAGGTTTATGTCCAATCCGGGGAGAGAACACTGGGAAGCAGTTAAATGGCTGCTTAGATATTTGAAGGGTACTTCAAAGATGGCTGTATGTTTCAGGGGTAGAGATGTAATTCTCAAGGGTTATTCTGATGCAGATTTGGGTGGATGTAAAGAGACCTACAAGAGTACAACAGGGTATGTGTTTACGATGGGGGATACTGCAATATGTTGGATGTCTAGGCTCCAAAAGAGCGTGGCACTTTCAACTACAGAGGCTGAATATATGGCAGCCGCTGAGGCTAGCAAATAGCTTGTTTGGTTGAAAACTTTTCTGGGTGAATTAGACAGAAAACAGGCAGAGTATCCGTTGTACTGTGATAATGAAAGTGCTATGAAACTTGCAAAGAATCCAGTTTATCATGGGAAGACTAAGCACATTCATATGAGGTATCATTTCATCAAAGGGCTACTCAGTGATGGTACTATCCAGTTGAATAACATCAAAAGGGACAGGGATCCAGCTGACATGTTCACTAAAGTTGTCACATTGGATAAACTGAAGCTCTGTGTAGCTTCAGTTGGCCTTCAGGGTTAATTGCAGATGAAGGCGGCTACGGATCAGGTGGTATGAAAGGTTCTTTTCGTAAAGGTTAAAGATTACAGAAGTACGAGACAAGTGCAGGTGCAAATGTTTCACGCATTCAGGTGGAAGCAGGTTGAAGTGTTTGACGCATTGATGTGGAGGGCTAGTAAAGATGTTTCGAAGCCCAAGTGGGAGATTGTTGTGTTGTGGGCTCCGATCCATCTTGAGTCGGGCCTGAAACAGCCTAATGACAGCTGCAGAAAAGGGTTAGGGGCAGCCGGCCCTAACCCTAATCTGCCTCAACTTATTTATGTTAAGTTTGTAATTGTCTTTTATTATAAATACCCACATACGTACTTGTAATCTTTAAGTCTTGAAAGTAATAAAAAGAAACCCTGGTTCGTAGCCCGTGGACGTAGGTCAATTCTTGACCGAACCACGTTAAATCGCTGTGTTCTTTACTGCTTTGATTATTATATTCTGTGCTCGTGTTATTGTGTGTGTGTTTCTGCCGAGAATAGCAGCAACACTGCTGCTGTCTTTCTTTTGCTGCTGCCGCCAACCTGCAATCAGCAAGGCTGCTGATTGCCATCGACAACCAGCGGCAGCAGCCATCACAGCCGCCACAAAGGGGCTGTGTTTTGCTGCAGTGAACAGGCTGCTGTTCTGTTCCGTTTGTGCTGCAGTTTTCTGTCTTGTCTTAATCAAAGAACAGCCTTCAAAACAGGTTCTGTTTTGTGTTTATTCTGTTCAGTTTGATTAGTTCAAGTTAATGGTTGTTTGGTGAACTTATTCCGCTGCGTAGTAATTTTATGTTATTGCCATTATTGCTATCGTTATCTCGTCACTCGTTTTAGAAATCAATTAGAAATGCCGACAAGTTCTTAAGGCCCGAGCCGTAGTATTGTATTGATTTCCGTGCCCTATCCAAATCCTCGGGTCAGCCGCGTACACGTAATACCTAACACCTTTATGAAGGAACACGGACAAGGCCTTGTTTGTGTTTATTCGATTCGTTTACAGCCTTAATCCTTCTATATAGAAGTACCTAACTAAGAATCCTAAAAAACTAAAAATACCAATGACAATCCCCATCTATAAAAGTATTCCTAATAATTACCTAATGAAAAATACCACTAGCAGTAGGTAATAACAATCAATTATATATACCACTTATCCAATTCACTGCCTAACAAAAAATTACCTAATCTGCCTGTTTAGCCACCTCTACACAAAATGAAAAATAATAAAGTTGAAAATCGTCATAGCACCAGCTGAAACAGACCTGAAATCATTTGTTCAGTGTGCACCCCCGACTTTAAAAGGCTAAGAGCACCAGCTACCTTGTTCAGATCATTTGCCCTAATTATATAAACCTACAAATCAGAAATTAAACTTACAAATAAATACCAATTATAGTATAACAGAAAGAATTCAGCTTGCTAGGCTATCTAAATACCTTGAGTTTCAATTTTAAAACAGAGAATCAAAAGCATAATAATCCCTATAAATATGAAAAAAAACACACACACGCTGATAACAAGAGCTGGTGTTTGTTACTTCAGCATGTGAACAAAACCATATACAAAAGAGTGTACCTTAAACTTTTGGGGTTCGACTAAATGGAAGACCAAAGCATCTCCTTCAACTAAGTTATGCCCAGCAGCAAACTTTTTCCATCCTGCACTGAGCCCACTCTTGTCAGCAATGTATTTGAGATGATAAATCTCCCCGTTTTCATCTTCAATCACCATTTCACAGTCGCTTTTCGGTAAAAACAACTTCCCAAACCACAGCGGAAAACCCTGTATCCAAAAGATACTAATAGATTATACAAAACTTTTAACCCAAAAACTAATTGCAATTGTTGACAACACATTAACATTACCATCCAATATCCGTTGTCAACAGGTGCTTTCACCATCTTTATACAGCTTGGATGCTCGGTTCCCAGGCTTGACTGTATCTCCCCCGCTTTAATCATAGCAGGCGGGCTTTTAATATTTGATTTCACATGTTTGGGTGCAGTTTTCCCTCTTCCTGAGCTGTATATTAACTAAAGGTCGTCACTTTCAAGACTCATTTCAACATAAATGAAATGAGCAACTATAAAAGCAAGCAAAACTGACCTCAAACACTTGCTTGAAGAATCTTGAACAACCTGTTAACGAAATCAGCAATATGTAACCTCCATATTATAGTTTCAACAGACAATATAGTCAATGAAATTAGAAAAAGGAATAAGCTTTCTAAGTGAAATACACCCCCAAAAACAAAAATTTACAAACACCATGATAACACTAAACCCTAAACCCTAAATTTTCAAAATTGAACAGCATTATATAAGACTCCAAAAGCTTCAAGCTTTACGGACGGTTCGATAACTCGATCGAATTATGCAATAACTACTACAAGTTGAAGAACATTAACAAATAAATTGATAAAATCCACATCAATTGCATCACCGAGAAACAAGATTCTGACATTAAAAGTAGCAATTTCTCAGCAATAGAATAATTACAGTATCATGTCGCAACGGCGGATGTGTCTTCTCAGCTGCAAAAACGCCATATCTCACTGGCTTCGACTTTCTCCGTTTGCCCTAAACAAACCCACAAAACCAGATACAAGATTAGTTAAAAGTATTCTTCTGCATATAAAATTAATCATATACCCACATAAAGTTGTAATCTTTAGATGGGAAAAGGAGAACAGAGATACCATTGAAGAACTTTGGGAATGAGGAGGAGGGGGAGAAGGGGATTTAGGGTTGGAAATTCGGTGTCGAATCAATTGGGAAATGGTGAAATCGTCATCTGCAAGATGGGGGTAGGTTATATGTTCGAGGTGATGATCGGAATTTTGTTGGTTTAAAGTGGGTTCTCCGGCTACCGGAGCTGCCATACCGTACAAGGGTTTTGAGGAAGATGACGAGAAACCGGCGGTAAATTGGGGAAGAGAGGAGAAGAAGGCGTGATTTTGAAAATGTTCGCGTGTGGGTCATTAGATTATAGATACAAAGATTCGGGAAGTGAAAGGATAGTGTGCTTAACCGCTTATTCTTTTTATAACTGCACTAGCTTAATAAAATTTACTATTACACAACTTAAATAAATAAAATATTAATATAAAAAATATATTAAATATAAAATTATATTTTAAAATATAATACGACTGAAATTACGTATTATTAAAGGTTATATGTAATAAAACAGTAATATCAGAATTTTATACAAGTTAAGTTAAATTTTTTTTGAAAAAGTTTAATACTTTGTTAACCGTATAAAAATGTTATTTTTAAAATTTTTATATTATAACTCCCAAATTTAATTATTTTTGGTTTTTAATAAATTTACTTTTAAAAATCATCAATATTAAAATATTTCATTTTTTTTAAAGTTAGATGTTTTAGAAAAATGTATTAGAAATAACATTAATATAGATCTTTTTCTTAGTTTATTAAATACTATTTTCAATCTAAAAAAGTATTAAGTAATATTATTAGTAATTAAGGTAATTATTTAATAGGAGAGATAGACGGAAAAATTTTGGTGAGAAGGGTTTTAGTATTGTCACATGTCATCCCAAGTTACCCTTTATTGAAGTAAGAAGATTAGACAACGTATAACAACATTTTTTTATTTTTTATCGTAATTCTTATAATAATTTTTAAAAATTACTTTTTAATTGAATAATATCTTTTTATATCTTTATTATTAAATTTTTTCTCTCATCCATTCATAAATATTTTTAAGAATATTAAAAAGTTTTATAGGGATTAAACAATGTATTGCCAAATATACAGATTAACAGTAATATTTTCTCTCTTTTTCACTCACACCCACTCCATATAATATAAAGAATTCACTTACAAAATATAGGAAACGAGATGTGAATACTCTAATTTTAAATGGTCACATACATTTTTTGTTTTTTAATCTCATAAAAAGTTATCAAATTTCTCGATTACTGTTGGTTTGCTTTTTGTTTAAATACAAGTAGTTATTTTTAGATCTACCGTTCTTAAAGCAAATGAGTGGTTGGAAAGGGGAAGTTTTTCGCTACTTGTTTTTGTATTATGGTTGTTCATAAACTATTAAAACTAATAGAATTGTTCGAACTAAAACAAGTTGGTCGGTTTAAGAACCGAATGGTACGGTTTCTATGATTTTGTCGAGCTTAAGGGTGTGGACATGTTTGAAACCGAAACCATACACTTAAAACGACCGGTTAATATTTATTATTTATATCTTTTTTTTGTTTTCAGAATATTTATATCAAAATAGTTTGTTAGAGTTTGAGTATTGATCAATGCAAAAAAAAACCTAGAAGAGAAATCAAACAAAGATGAACACAAGATATTTATGTAACTAGGTACATGTGATATACATCCACGATGTGCACCATGATAATTCTTTTATTGATGTCCAAATCACTTATGATGAGTTACACAATAAAATCATGAATATATAAAAACTAGTCTAGGTTTTTTTAACAAAATGAACATAGAAAGATAAATGGCTAATAATAAAATATTAGGGTTAGACGCACTCCTACCCTTTGCGATCTTCATAGAGGCCCAAGCTGATCTTCACTTTAATGAGCACAATCAAGACTGCACAAACATAACAATCTCCCATTTGAAAGCCTGATAATCTTCAACTTGTCATTCGATGTGAACGTTTGTACCTTTAGTAGTATCTCTCAGCTTTCTGGTTGTAGTAGCATTCTCATCAGTTAACTTAAAGGCCCGTCAAAAAGCTACCTCTCTCTTTCTTTGTGTTTTTCTCTCTAGCACAACAAATACAATTAGAAAAATGAAGCGATTATGAAGGTTAAATGGCGAAAGCAAGGTTGACACAACCCTTAAATTAAGGCGTATGGACTTAGAGAAGACAAAAAAAAACACAACACTAGTATTTCTTTCATCTTAAATATAAAATATAACCATTGTAAAGAATATGATGATGATCAACGATGATTGTGAAACATGTATGGTGATCTATGACTATGATTAGCTAAGAAGGAGATGATCATCTAAAGAAGACGAGAATGATTAGTAGTCACATTAAATCATAGGAAATCTTGAGGTGGTTATTATAAAAACAAAGCCTGTCTTAGGTTTTTTATATAAAAATATTAAATAATTTGAACGCTACTAATACACGACATAACCTTATGGCGTTGTAAGGTTTTAAGATTTCATATAACAATCTGTGTTTTCATTAGGTTTTCTTGCTTTATTCAAATTAAAACAAATTGAAAGTCAGTTTTACACAAAATAAAAGCAAAAACAAAACTTAGATTGAGCGGTTTCACTTATATCATTATAGACCGTTATCTAGATACTCCAAATTTAATAAACCACATATTTAGATACTACTAATTGCCGTCTTTTGAAATATCGGTGTGGTATATTAAGTTGTTTTTTTATTGTATATTAAGAATTTGGGGGTGGGGCTGGGGGTGTTGTCAAAGTTAATAACAATTACCAAACTTGAAAATGTTTATGCATATGTTACAAATGTTTAATTCATATTTTCTTATTTTTGTATTTGTGTATTAATTTTACATTTTTAGCCTTCCAGTTAATATTTTTTTTTATACTTCTTCTTAAACCAATTTATGGCTCACCCCTTACTATTTAACCAACTTATTTTTTTCTTATTTTTTAAACCAACTATATCTATACCACCAAACTTTAATAAAACTATCGCATAACAAATCTCGATTTTATATATTTGTAAATTGATGTTTTTAAAGTTTGTTTTTATACAAGATTTTGCTGTTTAAAACAATCAATTTTAAACCAAACACCCTTTCTTTCTTTCCCACAACAATGTGAGGGGTATAAACTTATTTTATATATTATAATATATTTTTAGGATGACGTGATTGTCATTTTTACATTAAGTTTTAAGAGTTTAAGAGGCAAAATTATCTTCTATGAATTTAAATACATTAATACATTTCATACACATGTCATTAGAATTGCTGAAACATAAGGTGGTGTTTGTTTTTCACAAAAGGTCTGCGTGACCTCTTAGGTCTGCGTCGCGCAGACATAAGGCTCTTTAGTGCGTTTGTTTTTTCGAAGATGTTTCATTAAAAAACGTCTGTGTTAGGTTTCTTGGTGCAGACATGGTCTTATCATTTCTACAATCTTCAAACCTCTTCTCTTCACAACAAACACCATCCCTAGTACCACCACCGCCCAGTACCACTACTGCCGGCACACCACCACCGCATCCAACGTTGCCACACCACCACAACCACATCCAACGTTGCCACACCACCACTCCACCATCGTAACAATGAACCTCAGACAACGCGTGACACCGTCCACTGGTCTAGTGGACCTCTGCCACCGTAATCATCACCATCACCATCAACATCTTCAACTGATTTGCCGTCGTTCTAACCAGAGGGTGGTGGTGCGGTGGTGGTGTCGTTCTCGTCGTTCTCACCGGAAAACCCGTTCTCCAAATGGTGGTGCCGTTCTCACCAGTGATTTGGGCTCGCGATAGTGAAGATGATGGATGAAGACAGTGATGATGGATGAAGATGAAGATGAAGATGATGGATGATGGATGAAGACAGTGATGATAGATGAAGATGATAGATGAAGATGAAGATGATGGATGATGGATGAAGACAGTGATGATGGATGAAGATGAAGATGATGGATGAAGACGAAGACGAAGACAGTGGGGATTGGAAAGTGGCAATTGGGAAAGGTGGGGTTTGGTAATAATAATAATAATAATAATAATAATAATAATAATAATAATAATAATAATAACGTTGCAGATGTTAAAAAACAAATGCTCTTTTTCTTGCAAACTACAGACGTTTGGTCCACCTCTTCTTCTGCAGATGTCTGCAGATATGGTTCGCAGACTGCAGACGTTTTGCTGCAGAAAAAACAAACAACACCTAAGTCAACTTCCCTGGATTTTAATATGATTATAACCATTTCATTTTTTAATATTTTAAGAAAAATTTACAACATAAAAACAAATGTATTATTCTTTTTAATTTAAGTATAATATTGTTATAATTTTTTTATTAGTTTTTAACAATTTACATGTTATGTTCCTTTACACATCGAGCAGACACACTTTTACACTCGGGTTAAGAATATGATCTCATAAAAGTTGACTATGAACGATATATACCATCGGCTAGATAGTAACCATACCCGTTAACATAAAACAAACATACGAGGGCGGTTCCATTCACTTCTTTAAACCATGGAAAGTTGTTGCGTATAATTTCAACAATGTATAGAAATGATTTTCGAGGCAACCGAAACCTATTTCTAAACATCTCGCCTTTGTATTTTGGATTCTCCACAAAATAATCGTTGATAAAAACGTTATTAGTTCTAACACGATCACATTTCAAGAATTTTTTCTTGAACTTTCAGACTCGTCAACGTGTTTAGTAAGAACACTAAAAAATTCCAACCGTCGGACAACAAACGATCCGAAGATGATGAAGAGAAAACAAAATAAATTTCATAGGATATTTTTGTAAAGCTAAAAATGAGTAAAAGAGATTTTTGTGAATGGCGTGTAAAATTTAAGGTATCGGTTAGTATTTATAGTGTATGATTTTTATTTTTTTAGAAAAAGGAATATAGCCATTTGGGTGTGGGGAGAGCCAATGGCTCTTTATCAACGGTTGGAAACGGTGGCGTGGCATCAGGCGCGGGCATGCCGTAAAACAAGAGAAAGACGCGGCATGAAGAACCGACAACAATGTTGCTGCGCGGCGCCGCCCCTCGCCGTGGGGCCAAGACGTTGGCAGCCCCAGCCTAAGGACAAAAATTTTAACTTGCGCGTTTAATTTCTACTTCACTTGCTTTTTAGTATTTGCATATATTATGTGATTCCCGCGAATATTATAAAGGCCCATAGACTTTGGGGGCCGACAAAATAAGGATAAGAGGCGGAGGTGCGGCGGCAAGAGGAGTAATAATCAATAATGGCAGCCTCCGGGGCGGCGACAATACAACCTCGTTTGATCTCCTCGTTCGTCGGAAACCGCTGGTATACCCAATCATCGCAACCCCTTCACAAACTCTTTCGCTGTAACCCAGGTTCTTTCACCCTCTCTATATACAAATTACAATAGTTTTGCTCGATTCTTACTGCCTTCGTGTGCATAGGATGATTAATCTTGATGTGGGGATGAATCTTTTTGTAGATTTATGTGATCTTACTGTATATGGGGTGTTTCATCGATGTGCTATAGGGTTTTGATATGGATTGTTGTTGTATTTGATGCTTGAATTTATTTGATTTTACTGTTTTACATGATTACAATGCACAAATCTTGTTGATTTCCTCATTTGGTGATTGAATTCGTTATGTTGAAGTGGATTTTGCTATGCACTTTAAGTGTTTGATTAAAAGACGGGCTTTTTTGACTCTTGGATATTAATTGAATAACTTATCTGCTGCAAAATTTATGATTTTCACCTCTAAAATGTCTCACAGTTTAATACTTCTTGTGGACTTTATTGTGGCAATCAAGACATTCTATGAAAACTTAAATGAAATAGCCAATTTATTTGATGTTTCAGATCCTGGTTGCTTAATCCTTAGATCCTAGAAATTGATTACTCCTTTGGTGAAACTGTTTAGCGACAATGAAATTGGTGTGAGAGAACATTTTATAAAAGTATAGTTACTAATTTACTCCCATATTAATAAATCTGCCCCAACGCCATGCATAAAAGAGATGAACCCAAATCTGTCAAATCCAAATATGAGCATGTCATCTACACAAGTTAACAAGCCACCTAGTCGAAACCGAGTAACTACACCTCACACACAGCAAGCTACCAATCAAATAACAACTTTTCATTTTGATGCGCCTCAGGACAGTAGGACACTAATTTATACGGCAAGGTATACTTTGTTACATGAGTTGACTATCATAAGACCTATCCGACACAACACCCAGTTGTCTTAACAGCCTACCATATCACCAATGAGCAGAACCTACCTACATCACCAATGTGCCTCAATTGCAATACAATTGTTTGAGAGATAATAACAGACCACTCACCAACCTCACAACTTATAACAATTAATACCCTTCAGATAAATAAAAGAGTTTGCAAATCAACTTGGACTTGGGACTCATTTAGATGTTATTCTGGACATAACCCACCAATTGTAAAAGTCCAATACCTTGAAATTGACCAATAAGATACCTTTAACGTCAAACCAAACATCCTATATTTTATAAATAAGATGCATGCTATGGTATCATGAGCAACCCTAATTAGGTCTCATAAACCCTTAGAATACAAGTAACAATCGACAATGAATGCCTTACAACTTAGATAACTGAAACAACAAAGGCACCATCTTGACCAATTGAGTAACATATGTAGACTTGCAACATGTATGCCTATATAATCGTCATTAAGGTTTCATGAGTTTCTAAATACAACCGAATGTGGTCTTAATAGTTCCCTCGAATTAATAGGGAATCCCTAAAAGAGACACCAACACAAAGGAAATCAAAACAAGGGTGGCTATTGCCTTTAGTTCCCTACATCCTCCCGTAAGTGACAACTACATACTTTACATTCTATGGAGTTTATGTGGAATAGGTTGTGTGATCCCATTTCAAGACAAGTCCCAATCCAATATTTTAGATTTCTGAACGAAAATCAACATGGCTAAGCAACTAAATGTATGTTTCCACACATGCTTAAAGGATAAAGACACCATTTAATCCACCCAATCAACCCCATTGATTCTTAAGTCAAGAACCATCATTTTCGCTCAAAATAATAAGTGCTTCACGCCTTAACCAAGGAATATTAAGAATGTTCAAATGGACATTTATCATAAATATTACTATCCTACTCATTTAGGACACATATCCACCAACCAATGGAACCCATTTTACCCTAATTTACATGAAATCCTAGAATTCCTTAAAGTGACAAAAAGAACATGTTTATACCTTAATTGCTCCCGCTCACAATGGTTTTTTCTACAACTTGGCGTAGATCTTGGAGTTCAATTCAAACTTCAAAAATCAACCTTCATAGAAGGAAACTTTTCTCTTTGGGGTTAGAGTTTCCTCTCTTTTGCTTTATAATACGACGGAGAGGGAAAGATCGTATGTCGGGGATAAGTGTCGTAGTAGCAAATAGCATGAATATATTTTACATATTGTGATCGGGATCACTTCTCTAAAGAAGTGTTTCGATTGGGTTACATGAAAATAAACTTTATGATATAAAAAACTGACATTTAAGTGAACTTATAGATTTTAAGGTTTTGCGTATTCTGATTTCTGAATGATTTCAACCATCCCAAAACTATGGAACAATATTTGTAAATACTTAAAGTGTTGTACCTTCTTATGAAACATTGCAACTACTCATGAAAAGTTAGCGACACCCTTTTGATTAAAATATGACCTTTTCGCTATTTGGCGGGAAAAGTAGTTATAACCATCATGATTGTCGTTTATGACAGTTGCATCTATATTATAACTGTTTTCTTGTGATCAAAGGTCATTGTGTTGGTTCAGGTCCTTTTAAATACGCACACTCACACACGTATGTATTTATAAATATAAAGTTGCAGAAGATACAATAGAGAAGATGAGAGAAATGTGAACATACAAGGCTATATATAGCCATACTGACACATAAACGTGGGAATATCAAAACAATTTAATAATACTAATTCAACTAAAGATCCAGTGGATATGCACGACTTGTTCCTTTTCCAACGTGTACTCCAACTAACTCGGTCTAACACTTGACTATTTCTTAATTCACGTGATGGCTGATTCAAGGTCCATTTACCCAAAACCGGTAATCGACTTGACCCGTACATGACCCGTAAACATCAGATTAACCCAACACATTGTATGTGGGTTACTATCATATGAAGTAAGTGTTGGGAAGCTTTTATAAATTATAATGTCATTTCTTATTAGATCAGTCGTAGAATGTATTTATAGGTCAATGGTGAAATGCCACAAGCCCACAAAACATCCTAAGACAACCATGCGTTCACTGACCCTTTGCCAATATCTATGCTGATAAGGTGTAAAGGCCAAATCTAACCCTTTATGATGTCCATACTGACCCAGACTAGGCTAATGTAACAAACTTTAATCCTTTCGAACTTTTCCCGTATTAAGGGTTTAGGATTTAGCTCAGTTCAAGCAAGCTTCTTAGTTTGAAAATGCTCTCATCTGGCATGCATAATGTCTGATGTGCATGATGCAGTGATTAAACTGCATCACTGCAGTTGATGCAATGCAATCTAATGCCGTGATGCTGTCTTAAGGGTCACACTAGTATTTGAATAAATTGAACTCTTGTTTATAAAATTATGTTACATATTGTATATTGACTTTATAATTTATATATTGATTGAATCACCTGATGTTTATATATTGATTTTAGGATTATGAGTTTATATACTGCTTATATTGCTTGTTGTTTACAGTTATTATACCTATTTTCTGTTTCTGATTTTATACCTGATTACATAACTAACAAGTGAAAGTATAAATGAATATATCGATTTTATATACTTCCTACATGTTGTTACTGTGTCTGAATAACCTCTTTTCTGTTTTCGAATAAACTTTTTATTGATTTTATACTTAAATTTTCTGGATTGTAAGTGTGTGTTTATTTTCAAGTGTTTTTAAGAGTGTTCTTATGTCCAAGTATTAACAACATAAAAACTGCAACATATAATTATTTTTTTAGTATATTTGTAATAACAAATGCCTCGGATGCGTGAGGCATGCACATTGGATTTCAGGTCCAAAACACATGGGATTGCCTTGCGCCTTTAAAACCAAGACAAGCTTGTACTTCATATCTTCTAACATGTATTATAACTTAACTAACTCCATTTGGTCACATTTTGCAAATCCAATTATAATAAAATAGTCAAACAAACAAACATGCAAAATCCCAATCGAATATAGTTACCGTCAACACCACCAATATTATTTGTTGGAGTGGGTCAAATGATTCTCGATTGGATCAAGATAGGGTTGATCAAGAAGTTCTAGTTTGAATGTGTTTGTTTTTTTATCTACTAGGAAAGTTTATTGGATGTTAATCAAGTAGAATTATTAAGAATCCTATTAGAAATAGAATACTTGTTAACCAAGTCGGCTTACAAGTATATATACATGATCGATGCACGGGATAATGCACTAGAAAATTGAGAGAGTATTGTAATATGGTTTTGAGAGAGTTTCCGAGTTATAATAAAGAGCATATTGATAATTGTGTGTTTTTGTTTATTTGTGAATTGGATTTGATTATTTCCCTATAATGTATGCTCATCTAAAATACATATTGAAAAAATACTGAACCCTAATAATATTTCATCACAGGAAATGTATCGCGTCTTAGAATTTCCTTTTATAAAATGTCAAACAATCAGGCGTGTTTCTTCACCTATCACAGAATCTCGGATCTTTGCAAATGTCATTTCGTTGGCCTCCATAGAACTTGTAACAGCAGTCGCTGTCCCTGACCAACTATCAGGCAGTGAAGATAGCAACACCACGGCTCGAGTCTCATTATCGAATTTTATTTCCATAGATTCTAATCTGGACAGAATAGAATTCGGATCATTAATGTGGGAGGTGACTGAGCTTCCCTTTTCATTCTCGTCATGAACAGTTCCCTCATCAAGAACAGCTTGTTAGCTACACACCTTGTTAGCTACAGACGGCTTTTCATACATATTTGACAGAGCCAACATCATACCACTTGCAGTGGTTTCTTTCATGATGTTAAAAGCAACGCTTTCGTCAAAGATAACATAATAGCCGCTCTAGCTTTCTTGTCCTTGGAATCCCAAACTGCTTCTTCAGCTTTCTCCATCCTCTCCGGTTTCTTTTCTAGTACCATATCCAAATCTTTTTGACACCGTAATGCTTCTATTTGCATTTTTCACCAACCTAAATCAGTGCCATTGAACTTTTCGATCACAGTCTTCCCGTCTTCAGCCATAATAGCAAAACAGAGACAAAACAAAAGAAACAAGCATGCTGAACAGTTGATAACCAGTCAACAAAAGGATAAACAAACTAGTTTCGGTCCTTCCAACCAAAACCCTAGGCGGCGGCACAACCCTAGGCGACGGAGGAAAATTTAAATAGTAATCAAGAGCCTGATGCTCTAATACCAATTGTTAGGTATCTTATGCAGCGGAAACACACACAATTACACGCACACCCACGAAAGCAATAAGAGCACGAGAATTTTAGTGGTTCGGTCAAGATGACCTACGTCCACTCTCTGCAACTAGGTATTTTTATTAAGCTCAAGGGACAAGATTACAATACAATGATATGCTCTATATATAGAGATAATTAGGGTTTCAAGGAACTTCAATTGGCCAGGCCCATAACTCCATTCAAAAGGCCAAAGGCCTTCACACCTCAACAATCTATAGCATCGCCTCATCAAACATGTTGAGTGATGCTTCCTTGAGAGTAATCACAATATTCCAATTCAATGAAACGATGGAGCCATTGAGTTGCAATAGCTCATGGGGTTTACTTTGAAAATGGTCTAAATTGTTCAATGGGATACCAACATCTCATGGCACTTTCCTTGGTCAAGAAGCATTTCTGAATAGAAGGAAAAAGACCTTTTTTTGCTTATTGTGGTCTCTTTACCTTCCTTTTCCTCATTTGTTGTGTTTGCTTCTTACGTTTGATGTGCAAGGCTTACGAAACCAAATAACCATAGAAACTTTAGAAGTTACAACCTTTTTTAGTGTGTTGCCGTGCTTCATAAAGAATGGTTTTCTTTGTAACCAATGCAAATTGAATTTGTTCATGCCAATCAATCATTTTTTTACAAGTATGTTCTATGTTAGATTTATTGGTTTTGTCTATAAACTTCTCTCTATGGTACTACAGGCCAAAAACATGTTTTGATGCGACAATCAAGACCATTCACCGGAATAACAAATTTTTTATTCAACAAAAGGTATGTATCATCTATTTATCACAACTTCAATCTTGACTTCCATATGTCAAAAGTTTACTCATTAAAATTCAAATTTGGCATGTATTCGAGTTATTTTGTACCCTCGACTGTTGTTCGATTCTTTCAGCTTAAATGAATTTATAACCTTTTGATTTTCCCAACCAACAATGGTGAGTATATTATTTTATCTAATTTTTATTGTACTATCAGAAATACAGATGAATTACTAAACGGCACCCGCAAACGTTTAAAACCAGGAAAATTGTCTCCCCGCCGTCCTGTTCCTGATCACATATTAAAGCCTCCTTATGTGGCATCTAAGAAGCCACCTGGCATTGCATCTGGCCCTGAAGTGCATGATGAAATGGGTATAGAATGTATGCGAGCTTCTGGTAAGCTTGCTGCACAGGTTCTTCAGTATGCTGGTACATTAGTCAAGGTAATATTCAAATTCTTACCCTTTAATTTTTTATTTAACCTTTGATCTGAACTGTCTAATGTATTGGCAGCCAGGTATCACGACAGATGCAATTGATCAAGAAGTTCACCAGATGATTATTGACAATGGAGCGTATCCATCACCTCTTGGCTATGGTGGTTTTCCCAAAAGTGTATGCACTTCAGTAAATGAATGCATCTGCCATGGAATCCCTGATTCACGCGAACTTGAGGTTTGCCTTATTATTAACAATCAAATGAATTTTACATTTCTTTTTATCATCTTATTCATGACGTATATATATATTTTATTTTACAGGATGGTGATATTATCAACATAGATGTTACTGTTTATCTCAATGTAGGTTCTACTCATGTTCACAATCATCTGCTTTTTAGTTTACAGGGGAAGTTTGTAAATCTTTAAATTATAGAAAATTTAAAATCTCGCGAATTTGGTGATTATTGGCACAGGGTTACCATGGTGACACATCAGCAACGTTTTTCTGTGGAGATGTCGATGATGAGGCCAAAAAGCTGGTGCAGGTATTGCTTCTAGAAACATCATTTTCAAGGGCAATCTCTTAGTTGCTTTTAATGTTCTCGCATTTTAGTTATGAATTATGATTGCTACATTTATGGTTTAGGTAACTAAAGAAGGCCTGTACAAAGCAATATCAATCTGTGCACCAGGAGTCGAGCTTAACAAGATCGGCAAAGTTATACAGTAAGAATTTCCTACTTTCATTGTACAAATATTAATCTTCTGTTCATGCTAATTTCAACTGTTTTCTTTTTCTAATTACATAACTTAAGATCCTAACTTTGTTTTTTCTAGTGCACATGCAGATGAACATCGTTATGGTGTTGTGGAACAATTTGTTGGTCACGGGGTCGGGCGATTATTTCACAGTGATCCAGTTGTTCTACACTACAGTAATTCTTCAAAACTTCTATTACCAGCTAACTTAAACGTTTAAAACTTTCCAAAAATAGTAATCGGCTGATGTTGGGTATCTTCAGGGAACAATGAACGTGGGCGTATGATGTTGAACCAGACATTCACCATAGGTAAGTTACCATGTTATCTTCACAACCTTAATTTTGAAAACACTCTTGTTATAATACTTTTGAGTTTGTTTTGAACAGAACCGATGTTAACCATGGGTAGCATACACCCGATAATGTGGGATGATAACTGGACAGTTGTGACCGAGGATGGGAGTTTATCAGCACAGTTTGAGCATACCATTTTGATAACCGAAAATGGTGCTGAGATTCTAACACAGTGTTGAATGAGAGCTCATAACCAATGAGTACCACCATCTGTTCATACTTATTTTGCCACATAGTGTTTCTTTTGTGTTTTTACAAACATAATTTATTTTAGTTTATTCTTGAAAAATCATTGTGTTTGTACCAATTTGTACTTATTTGTTGAAACAAACAAGTTTTAATTTTGAGAATTTCGAGATTATTTAGTCAGTTTCTTTACTAAATAGTAAAATAAATTAGCATAACAGAATTTTTTTTGATATCAACAGATAATGAAATCTGAGAGTTCATTTATAAACACATTTTTGTTTATTTTCTTATGTTACACAAGTTTTCTTGATGGTACAATTGATACTTTGATAGCGCAAAATGTAAAGATAAATGGTGGGATGGGGATGAAATGAGTCGTGGTGGTTGTCGGGAGTGGAGAAGGGAACATATGGTGTAATGTAAATTGTAACCGATGATGATTTAAGTTGTCCGGAGATGGTGCTTAGGGTGGTCGTGGTGGTTAATGTTCACGGGAGATGGTATTAACATTTTGGAGAAAACAGACAGGGTTAAATTGCATGAAGTGAATAAATGTTATAAAAATATTAATTAATCAATTTTATAAACATGTTCATTATAAATCTGTATAAAAAGGTAAAATAAATAAAAAGGTGAAGGGTATTATTTTTGTCCAAAAGATAAGTAAAATAATATAGTTGCTAGACCACTGAAATAATGCATATTTGTTTAAAAACCGAGGAGTACAAGAAGGACAAAAAAATATGGACTTGACTCTTGAAAAAGTTTATGGTTTGACTGTCATTACAGGTGTAGAATTAGAAATAACAAAAGTGGGTATTTCACTTTAATGCATATTACAATAAGTAGGTTAAATCATTTTAAAAAACTAAGAAATCTTCTAAAGTTTTAAAAATTAAAATAAAAAAGCTATTACAGATTCAATTATAAATTAGTGAAAATTTATAAAACATAAGTGCCTTTGGAAGACAACTATAAAAAATGTTACATAACATCAACCTACCATATTCAAAAGATTTATTTTTTATTTTTTATTTTTTCATTCTATAACATAAAACATTAAACTTGAGCAACATACAAATACATAACTGTTAATGATAAAAAGAAATCACCATCTCAAAACTGACTTTTATCTTCTTTAACTCAGCTTACTTTCTTCTTTGCTACATGATCTAAAGACCAAAATCCATCCGAATTCGTTATGTTTTAGACGGATAAAAATCTAAATGAAATCTAGCATCATCATCAGCAGAGGGAGAAAGTGAAAGTTAACAGCAAGTACGTCTAGAAGGTATTATGTGCAGTAATTAACATATACTAAATTAGGCAAAAGCAACTAATCAAGAACGAATCAATCGATTTGATTCTCAAAGTATTGACTGCAAGGGACTATACATAATATGACCAAGTGGAATATTGATTACAAAAAACTTTCATTTGTGTGATTTAACACAAACTAGCATGTAATTGCCTCTATAAAGCATCTTGCTTAATATCAAACACTCATCTCTATCTATCACTTGTTTTTAAACTTACATAAACACCGTGTCGCCCCCATGGCTCTAAGCTCTACTGACTAACCCTATGGCACAGACATCACCAACTCCTTCACAAACCGCGGCCATGGTTGAGTACTCTCAGATGCAGCCACCACCGCATGGTCTTGAAGACTTTAGGCCAACAGCCCCGGTCCACAGCCCTGGGGCCAGGCATTCCATTCATAACTAGCACAAGCAGCAACTTATAATTTGTGTGCACTTGTTAAATTTGGTGCAATATTTAGAATAATATAGTTCAACTGTCATTTATCAACCTGTAAACTTATTTGATCATTTTCTATATTTAACTGATGCAATGCCATGCAATTATTCACAAGAAAACAGTGCAATAGTAAAATAACATTACCAAAATAAGAAATATTCTATGATTCTTGTTCTAAGTCGAAATCCTAAAAAAAATCCCAAAACAATATGGAGAAAATCCCCCCTGCTTTAGAAAATCACAAATGGCAGCACAAGTTATTAGCAATTACTAACATACATAACATGCATCAAACTTCAGAAATCGTGCAAATATTTCACTCCAGGAAGCTCGCCTTAATGAACGCAAGGAGTTTTTTGCTGCGATTGCCTGGGTGCGCCTTTGACAACATAGGTTCAGGTTCATTGAGAGATGCAACAAGGAAATCTTTTAGAACAACAATGTGAAAAGTAAATCCTAGTTTATTTCTTGGTAATTATGTTCTGTGACAATATAATACTTCTTATATTTAAAGAAAATAAACTATATGGTGTTGCAGTAGGTATACTAAAGAGTATTGCTATGGACCACACACCAGCTTTTATACATCCCTACTTTCTGTGGACTAACCCATTTGTCCATTCATATATTAATTAACTCCCACTTTTTACATTAGTATTTCATAACTAAAGTTTTTATTTTTAAAAAATATTACATAATTTCAAACAAGAACATATAAAATATAAAAGATATCTGAATTATAATAGAAAACCTAGAACAGAAGTACAGAACCTAAAAGGGTTTATTACAGATATACAAATTTATAAAGTTAACCAATTATTTTAGTTTGTGACTTATATATTTAAATAACAAGAACTGTAATTGGTGGGAGCCTAGCTTTGTCCATTGCTGTGCGTCCGTGTTCGTCCTTGAAACACTGCTAAAAACGGTGTGTTTATTATCGAATTTGCTGCCTCCATCCTTGAGGTGCCCATTGCAGATGCTGTAAGGGTACATTGATGAGTTACACTGCAGTATACCGTACGGCGCTTAAATATATATGACATACATAAAGGTATGTATTAATATATTGAAAGATCCTCATAGATTGTCCCACCATATTAAGTCACTATCATCCAATGATATTCACATTATACTAATGATATTTTTTAAGTACAATCTCACACTCTTTGTGAACTACAGCCTAGCATAAAGAGAATCATATTCTCATTGTCTCTTACTAAACTAATGACCACTTTTCTAATTAAATAAGTTTAGTGGAAGGAGTGCACTTAGGGTGAGGCCTCCAAGGGTTATGGAGCCAACCAAGAAATGTCCTGAAAGGGAAAAAAACAAAAAATTCCACTATGAATGGAGATAGAAATGTCAGGAAGAAAAGTTAAACATTTTTTTATGTTTGACTTCTAATAAACTCATTGCAAACTGCTTTCAGAGGAAAGAAGAGTGGTAGGTCCCCAATGGGTATTGTGGTAGTTAAAATATAATTGTTATAAGATTATCCTTGATTTGGGGGGGGGGGGGGGGGGGGTGTGGGGATGGGGGTCGGGTTGTCTCACTGCCCTCATCTCACCCTCTCCAGACCCTACTAGTAATTGCTATGAGCAAGATTTTAGTAGGTAAGTATGTTTGTTTGTTCATTTTCATATCTTTGACCATGAAATTTTGATGAAGGAAAATTGAAAGAAAGAGCACATAAAAAGTAAAAGTGGAAGTTCAAAAATTGATGAGTGCGTACTCGGTGCTTGATTTAGCTCCCGCTTTGCGTAGGTCTGGGGAGGGGTCGGATCACAAAGCAATCTGATGTAGGCAGCCTTACTCTGCACTTTTATGCAAGAGACTGTTTTCACGGCTAGAACCTACGACCTTAAGGTCACAAAGCATCAATCTTACCAGTTGCTCCAAGGCTCCAAAAATTGATAGGAGGTACAAATGTTTGACACATATAGAAATGGAAAAAAACATATTAATGTGTTTGATTAGTATTACTAATGGTTTGGTCAAATTATGACTCTCTCTAAGCCATCCATTACCAACTACTTTTCTTCAATTGGCCGTAGTGATTTCATTAAGAAGATACCACCTCTAAAAGTGCATTTAAAGGTCTTACTTTTGATCAAAATACTAGTTGGTACTACTTGCACCTAACTTTAATTAAAGAAAAAGAAACCGCTAAAAGTACGAATGGAGCTGAAAGAAAACTAAGCAAATATAAATGCTAGAATCATGAAATCATGCCTTCTAGTTGAAGTTTATTAGTATCAACTTGACTCTCAATAACTATCTCTCTAAAACTCTTCTAAGTTTCAAGTAGAACACATCTAGATGACTAGATTTTTTTTAATGACAATAATCACAAGAGATATTTCTTTGTATTCTACAAATCTCATCTGGGCTTTTTCTTGATATTAAAATAGATAAAAAGTTCGAGAAAGAAGCTTTAAGAACATGATGATACCTCCATTCCCTTCTGAGTTCTCCAAGGTAAAATCTTTTTAGTTCTACCAATTAACAGACTCCATGCAGCTCAAAAGATGAGTTCAGTCTAAAAAAAAAGAAATTTTAAGATGATTTTTCGAAAAATTATGCACATCACTAGATATAGTGAGCAGAATGAATATTTTCCTAGCTACTAGAGAAGCCAGGATGCAAGAACATAAAAAGAAAAATAGTCAAGTCCACTTTTGAAAGTTCTTATTTCTAAGTTAACCATAACTAGTTTACAGAGTTTTTAAACTACAAAATGTAACAAAGAGATTCTTGTTATTGCAAACCTCTCACATTATGCTGTTTTAATACATAAAAGATTCCAACCATTTCATCTTTGAAACTCTCTTTTTAATGTGAAACGGTCTTTAAAAGATGCTAGTTAGCAAAGGTATTTCCAAATTAAGCTGATTTTAACAGTATATATCTATTTATTTTGTATCTATGTAACTAAAATCTATATCAGTTAATAAAAAGCTGACTAACCGGGGCCTTGCATGGGACCTTAAACTAGTTGGTGTAGTACACGATTCAAGCTGGCTCAAAGAAAATGTTCATGTGATAAATCATCACCTGTGAAAACAAATCCTTTTAACTGCCATAAGTCAGCTAATTCAATGAAGTCTGTGTGCAACATAAATTAATAGTTATGTAGACTACCACACAGTTGTATTTCACAAAACTCTGTCGACCGCAAGAGGCTATATCTTTTATATAAACCATCCACACAAAATTAATAAATATTGCTTGGTGGAAAGGACTAGGGAATCTCTTGGTGGTGATGGTGCTAAAGCTAACTCATTTGATATTATAACTTACCAAATCTAAGCAGTTCCATATGATATTATAGAAAACTAAAAGATTTCCTATAATCATCACTCGTGCAAAGATCAATTAGTCAAAGTTAAAGTCAAGCAAATTGTATGGACAGTAGGCATTCAAGGACCACTAGTGGCTATAAGAGTCATTCAGACATTCACAGTGGCTGCTGAAGATGTATGGTATAGCTACTCTCATTTTATAATAAACTAGAGGTAGCAATTTGAATGGCTTACTTATGAATGGGTTGATTATAACTATGTTTTACCTAACAGATTGAACAGGTAAAATAAAAAAAATCGATAAAATAACAAGTTACGGGTCATATGGGTCAGAAGTCCCCAGAGTGCATCTTTTATTTGCATAAAACCTCCTAAATCGTTCAATAAGTAAAATTAGTTTACTACTGACATTATCAGTGATCATACCTCTGACCAATCCCAAAAATTGCTTTCTTTGACCTGAACCCTTTTGACCCATTGCCCAACCTGCTAGACCCACTCATTTTGCCACCTCTACAATAAACTATTCGTAAGAAAAAGAGCATCACACATGCGGTAGTACATGAAGATCTCTGAAAATTCTACATCAAGTAAAAGAGGATCCTGGAAAGCAATGTGGGCTGTTTAGTTATGATTGTCTAACACACCTGATAACATTCCTTCCACTAAAATTAAACCCTATAATAGAGTTACAGTTACACACCTGAATGCTATAAATACCAGTGCACTACAAGATCTACCATTGTGCTTCCACCACCTTCCTCTATATTACAATCTGTTTCATTAATTCATAACAACACACCTTATATTTTCTAGTCATAGTCATGGTCAACTTCCAGAAAGACTCTCAACTCATCTTCTTTCTGATAATAATTTGCCATGCAATCCTACTGGTTGATGGAAGACACCTAAAATCCTTAACGCAAGAAGCACAAGCTAAACATACCTTGAATGCATTGCACAAGCCTTCAACAACTGAAAGCAGTTTTCAAGTTTCGCCCGCAGGTGGGGCCCCTACGGCCTTTCGACCAACAATGCCAGGTAGCAGCCCAGGTGCAGGCCATTCTTTCACTCAACACGGGTTAGAGTCCGGTTCACAAGCAGTGGCTAATGTTTTTGCTGCAGACTCTGGTAATGCTTTCAAACCGACAAAACCAGGAAACAGTCCGGGTGCTGGTCATTCTATACACACCCGTTAAGCCGGAAGCTTAGATTGACATAAGTCATAAATAAAATGTTGGGTTGTATTGTAGCATATGAGTTATATCTATTGTGTTTTCCTACTTAGTGCCAATGTTTATATGGCCTATGCATACTTTCTTAGTTGCTATGTGTTATTTCAGTCGCTGTAAACATGATGATTGATCTTCAATAAAAGTGAATTGTTGTATTGTAATCTCATAAGTCATAAAGGAAGACGGTGAAAGTTACCATTTTCTGCATAAGAGCCAAGTGATAGCTTTTAACACACACTTCCATTAATGGAAACCAACGAGAGAATCAAAATGCACATGAATGCCAATTTCATCAACACATGCTTTTATTATTTTAATCCAGTTTCCAATTAATAAACCCTATAGGAATATAACTTTACGAGCCCAAATTCTTGACAGAAAATATCATGAATCTAATAAGGGTTTATATAGAGCTAATGATAAATGTGAAATGAGCAAAAGATTTAATATCTTGAGCAAATCTTTAATCTTTTGGAAATCCCGGTTCATAAAAATCAAGAACACCGAATTAAACTTCAGAAACCGATTTGGTGGTTGGGAGAGAGACGAAGGGTGTAGCGAATGTTCGTCGCCGGAGAAGATGAAGAGGTTGGTGGCAGGGGGGAGGAGAGGGGTGGCGTTGCGTTTGTGAGGCTGTGCGATGGTGGTGGAAGTTGCGACCGTTGATGGTTCGGTGCAGCCAGTCACATTTCAAAGTGTGATTTTGATTAGAAATTCTGATTATTACACGGATACACGTGGTTTGATTAAAAATTTGAATTTGGTTATTAAAATTTAAATAAAATACATCTCGAATAGTTTTAATTTTTTTTAGTTCAGTTAATAATGTTAAATTTATTAAAGTAATTATTTTATATGCAGGGATCATCAAGGGATCATCAATGTAATTAAGTTTTTTTTTTAATTTTATATTTAATTTTTATTATTGATATGTTTATTATTTAATTTTTTTTAAATGTTAGGTTTTTGAAAGTTTTTTAAATCTTTTGACTTTTGAACATCTTTGTAGAAAGTTTTTGATTATCTAAAGGTATTTTTTTAAAAACATTAGCGTCTTTCTTAAAACCATCCGATTTGTGTAACTTTAAAATTACTCTTTTCCTAAATATCATATGCATATTAAAAAGCAACTTAAGTTGCTACAGTAGAGTTTTGTATTATTGAAATTGGCCCCGTGGCTTTTTAAGTTTAAGTTTCTATACCTAAATCAAGATTCATTTTTTGATTTTTATTTACCAATATAAAAATTTATATTATATTTTATTTATGCATGTATTCAAAATCATTCTTATCGTATGCTATAGCGAGTGATGTTACGGGTGTGGTATCGTGACAAATCCAACCACTTATGAGCGAACAACATTGTCGCTGGTATTATGGTATTATTGGATCTGGGTGTCGGTGTTCAAGTTTTTGATTTTTAACAATCCAAACCTATAACAACCAAACTTCCGTTGTGTTACGCGGTGAGTAAAACTAGTTATTTTTAAAACCATTTGTTTATTAAATGTTTTAAAAAATGTTAAAAAAGGCGTTAAAATTTTTTTTTCTTAAAAAAGACGTGTAAAAAACTGAGAGATCTTTTTTTAAAGATGTTTTAAAAAATAAATGGTTTTAAAAAAGAACTTTAATAAAACCAAACAATTTAAAAAAAGGATTAAAAAATCAAACGGTTTTAAGAATGACGTTTAGAAATACAAACGATTTTAAGAATGAAGTTTAGAAAGACAAACAGATTAAAAAGTTACAACGAACATTGTAAAAAAATATGTTTATAAAAACTGTTTTATTTGTGTATTTAACATGTATTTTATTAAATAATAAACATACTAATAAAAAATAATATAAATAACATAAAAATAAAAAACTTGGAGAAACTAAAATATATAGCTTCTTTCAACCAATGATCCTTAGTCCAACTGGTTAATGTAAGGTACTCATGACATGTAAATATTAAGAGGTCATGAGTTCAAATATCACTTTGAGCAAAATATTCAGAGTTAAACCAGTGAGTTTTCTCAGCAATGGGTTTCTTTTTAAGGGGGTTGGGGGTGCGGTCGCGGCTGGGAAACGAATAGGTGAGCCCAACTAAAATAACACCTATTTTTCAAAACAGGATCGCACATTTGCTGTTAAAAAAATATAGCTTCCTTCAATAAAAATAATACTATAGTTTAAAAAGTAAATTAAATGGATTGTTAATGCATGTAAAATGTTATTTTTTACAATTTATATCCTTATTAACCGTTGACTACAGATTTAAAGACCATTGATGAATAAATAAATGTTAGGGATTATATTTAGAAATTTTTGAACTTTAAATTCTAAATTCAAAATCTTAACATACCATAGGGACCAAATTTATCTATTTTTAAGTACGAGATGTTATTCCTAGTAAACCTATTGATGACAGTTAAACTCGAACGAGATGTGAATACCCAAAATCCGAGACATCTGGGACGACTACAGAGTTGGATAATCGAGTATGAGATCGGGTATTGGATTAGTTTTATTTTTTTTTCTTTTCGTGAGTATTTAATGGGTATGAGATTTGACGGTATACCCGTTACCCGACCCGATTACCAGATATATACCCGTTGCCCGACCCGATTACCTGATATATACCCGTTTACCTGATTATATACCCGAACTATTTTTATTTTTATTTTAGTTTTATTTTTTTTATATATGTATATTTCTTTTTAATTATTTAAAACAAGTCATAGATATTAGTTCCATCCATTTGTTTTCCCCCAAATTGAAATCCCTTAGTTTTCCCTTTTCCATCCTGTAACCCTTCTCGCGACCGGCCTTTGTTTTATGATACTTCTGTGATATGATGTTCAGTTCACTCCATTTGATTTCAGGCTGTTTGTTTGGTAACTTGAGAGTCTAGGAGAGTTGTATTTTGTAAAATTTATGGATGGTGGAAAGAAACAAATAACTGTAATATACTAGTTTAACCATTGCTTTTTTTATGTTCTATTATTATGTATATACTATATAGGTTTAAGGTTGTGATAACTCTAATACAAACACATATCATAACCGATAAATGCCAGACATGTATTTTTATAAAATTAACGGGTATACCCAATTACCAACAGGTATGCTCGATACCCGACTGGTAAATAACCATAGAAATCCGACTTGTATTCGGCCGGGTATGGGACACCCTTTTACAATCGGGTCTAGGGTTGGGATTGTCCAAACCCAACCCATTACCATCCCTAAGTACACCTAATTACATCATAACTCATTTATATTAATCTGTTATAAAAAAAGCTCAAACTTTTGATGTCATAAAAAGATTTATCATTCTAACTTCAAATGACTTTATGTGTTTGCTATTAAGCTCAAACCCACACAAGAAAAGAAAAACATCTGCTTATTAGTTTTGGTTGGAATGTGTATTTGCGCTTCATCCATCTAGTAGCGGACCAAGATATTCTTTCCATGAGGGTTGGACATCAAGAGCCGGCTCGGACGACCGATTGTCCATCCCTAAGTTTAGATTTTTTGGTTCGGTTCCGGTCGATTCACATAAAAAAAATAAATAAAAACAAATTAAATTGCAAATACATTATAAAAAGACGTTAATCGTTTTTAATGCATAATAAAAATTTAATATCCATACACTTGCCTACACTAGAAAAGAGGTTGATCTCTTATGTGAATTTACAAACAATTTTTGTGTTGCAAGAATCGTAACGTTTGCCACATGTTTTCACAAAAATATGAGACCCTACTTGTCCTCATTTTACTGGATTGCGCCGTCATATACCGAGTAACGGCCCTCGAACCATCTTACTATTTGTAAACATTCTAAAATGATAATTGTAATGTATAATTCTTAAATTAAGTTTACTGTATTTGTAGTAAATTTGTTAAATATGTTTTGTGGTGATTTGTAAGCAGGTTTTAAAAAAAAAAGCTTTGGCCTTTTTGGTAAAAAAAAAATCTGAAATTTTCTGTTTTAAAATTAATTTAAATAAAAAAGTTGTATAACCAATACGTCATATATGTAATGCTCGGGTTTCTAGGTTAGATGAACTTTAGAAAGCATAGCAAATCCATAGAGAATACGACACACGAATCCATAGCCTTTGTCGCAACGTCGCGTAAGATTTTAATAAGCGTGGTAAATGCATCACACATGATTTTAGGTAGCATGGTAAATGTGTAGCATGCAGAAGTAATTATTAAAATAAAAAATTAAGCTATATGGGGTTATAATTACGTTATTAGTTTTATTATTTTAAAGTTGGTTCATATAAGTAACTAAGAGCTTTATGTTGGAAATACGTAGTAAATTCTTACATCCAGCTTTTGTCTCAACTATTTATCAAATTGTATCAAAAAAGCATAAAGAACCCTTACCACGAGGATTTATCTATGGGTTTTTGAATTTTTTTTCGTCATAAATCAATATTAAATGGGTTTGTCTTCTAATGGGCCTTCAAACTTAATTGTTTAATCATTTGGAAAGGTCACAAATGTTTCAGGGTGAAATATTGGATTATTATCGATAAAGTACTCAAAATTGTTTAATCACAAATGTTTCAGGTCACAATTGTTCAATCATTTCGAAAGAACTCAAAATTTTGTTTCCAGTTAATCGACGATCACATGACTTTATCCATTTGAAACCTTATTCGAAATGTTCAGGGTGAAATATTGGATTATTATCAATAAAGTATTGTGCCACTAATCCTCGTCCCATTGCACATACACTAAATAATAAATATTTTTTTTTTTAAAATAAACGTAGTTAAAAACAATAATTTTTTTAGAAAACAATTAAATTACCTTTTTGATGACCAGACGGTGTCTTGCACTTCGCCTAATGAGAAAGAAGCCACCGTAGTCAAAAACTCATTATTAAGCATACGCGTATTTGAATCTTCATATTCCGAACTTGACGAGTTATAAATTTAAAATCTAACGGATCGATAATGTTATTTTCGAGTAGAGCAGAGAGTGATTTGAAGTAGAGATAATGTGTAAAAAAATTGAGTTTGAGTTGTATTTATAGTGTAATCATTCGTTTACTAATTTCAAACAATGGAATGAGCGACTGTTTTTAGTTATTATTGTTGACGTTCCGATATGAATATTTTTTAAACATATTTGTATTTAAAATATAGTATTTATCTGATATCATAGTCTATAGGGAGTACATGAAGTTGTTATTGAAGTACCGTGATAAACCGAACCAAATCAATTATGTGCGAACAACATTATGATTTTTGACTAGTCGAGACGATAACGACCAAATTCATTAACATAGTGTGAAAAAAACTAGTATCTATTTGAAAAAAGTTTTATTAATTATAATGGTGCATATGGCCTTACATATTTCCTGTAACAAAAGTGTACACGGAGGCAGCAAATGTGATGGCTGTGGTATGGTGGATGCTCGGTGACAATGATGGGGCAATGACAAGTTTTGAGGTGGTGAAGGCGACAAAAGTAGTGGGGCGACAAGGGCGGTGGAGCTAGACGGCAACTGCTACGACAAAGGTCGTGGTGTTAACAACAGTGGATGAGGCGACAAAGCTGGGTAGTGGTGGTGATGGTGAAGGTGTCAATAACGAAGACGAGAGGGGATAGCGACAGACAATGGTTTTAGGTGCAGCTAACCATTTTAAGTTGGTAAGTTTTATTGATTAGAATCATGTGTCTTGACGAAATAACTACAAGAAGGTTGGTTTTTTTCCTTTGGAAGTTTTATGAAAGAAAGAGTTTTCGGAATTTTCGACAAAGAATTTGTCAGAAACATAATCTTTTTCTAGTAGTGGTTATATTATTAAAAGATAGCTCAAAACACCTAATATTATCAAGTAAATGACCGATTATAGGCAAACATTTTTGAAACACTAAGTTTGAAAATTTAGAGTTTAAATTTATTCATAGGAGTAAAAAAAAATTGTTGTTCTAGAAAAAGAAAGATACTAAAACTGCTCAACGTACATGCAAAAAAAAGTGTTACATGTTTAAGGGTAGAAGATCACACAATCTTTTGAACTTATTACTATTCTAACCATCATTCAATAATATGATGCTATCTTGTTTAAACCCACAACTATCTTAAAGGGTCATAACACCGTCTTTCTTGCCTAAACTAGCCTAGAGGGGCGTATCTAAAGCCAAGGGAGGGGGGCAACCGCCCACCCTAAAAGTTTTTTTTTTCAGCTTTATATATACGTGAAAATCCCGAACGCCTCCCATAAAATTTTGCAATCGCCCCCTTTAAATACTTGAAATTAAAGAAAGAGCAAAATTATCTCAAATACATTGTTTGGAGCAGAACTACAATGGGTCCAGTGATCTTTCGACAAGCCAGCGAACCATATTTTCTTACTAACTAGGTCTGTAATCGAATGGATTTTTGAAAATTCACTCTCAAATAATCATGTAATTAGTAGGAAGAAAAAAAATTATATCAAGATAAATATATTTGATAATAATACAAGTTGAATTTAAATTAGTTTTAAGATTGATATCAAAGACATTGAGCATATCATGGGAATAATAAATCAAATATCACATATTACCACTTTTATGAGTATAATTGCTTCAATACGATTCTTGTTATATATACATATACGCAAATTCATAAGTGTGGGAACCATTTTAACGATTTTTTACGTTAATGAACCGACCCGACCCGATCTAACTCGAACCGGACTGAAAAAATATATATTATATTGCGATAACCAAATAACCCTTAAAATTTCCGCCACCGTGAAAAAAAATTATGGATCCGCCACTGCTAGCCTGACTTTTTTAAATAAAAACTGAAGTTGGCAACGTTCACATCCGCGGTTTCATCATCGGGTTCACGGATTTGAATTTCCAGCCATTGCCCCAACTCAAGTAACTTGCGGCGATTTACCGCAGTACCCAATGGAACCGAACGCACCAACCCAAGAACAGCCCGGACCACACTAATAATATACCGTTGAGTATGAGTCGAATCTTGAGCAAAAGTCCATTCAAAATACGATTCGATGGCTCCGACAAACACACTCACACTTGGATAAACTTTAAGGTACTTTTAATATATGCAACATCAATTACCCTATGTTACCTCTTTTTTGATGTTGTACTGGTAGGACGTGTTGATGTTAACGTGCCAAGCTAGATAAGTATGGAAAATGCTATCTGACGAACCAAGAGTGTGCTGATAAGCACACGACAGATTGTTGGATCGTGTTTTACATTTGTGTATATATGTCTTTAAATTTAAAAGAAAGTAGAAAAGAAAAAGTTTATAGGAAACAGCAATGATGTTGGTGATGAAGAGTTTGAGAAAGTGAAATGTCTAATAATATTGCATGCGTTTGCATAAATCAAACTGGAGAAGATGCTGCTGCTGCTGCTCGTTTTTTCTTTTAAAAACACTCGGCCGACCACAAGTTGAGGGTGAATTTTAACCACTTATTTCGAGTTTATTGATTTATTAAGTAAATCAGTAAACTATATATTACACGAGTTTATAAATAATAAAATATTAAATAAAAAATATGTCGATAATATTATCTAATTCACATGTATAATAAATATTCTAATGTCAAGACAAATAGATGTTCATAATATGATATAACTATATATGTAAAAGCAAACATGAAATAGATGTTATAAAATATCAAATTGTTATACGCCCACAATATATATATATATATATGATCACTATTAAGAAAAATAAAAAAAATCACAGATATACATACAACTCAAAACTCGTTAAATAATATATAAAGAAAATGTAGCTATTAAATTGCTTTACTTTCTGCATCATCTCTTAGCGTAAACTAACCGTTTGTTTGCTTTATGCTCAAACGAAATTAAAAAGTTTTAAGTGTTTAATAAATAGAGATTTTTTAATAGATAATGGTAATGAAAGAATTATTCATGTTTTTAATAAAATTAAAATATTAAAAACTAATGTGATTTAACAATAATGAAGAAAGATTTTACATTAAATTATACATTTAAGTTTGATAAGTGAATATCTAGATAATGTAATTGAAGATACAAATATGGAAAGTATTTATAAATTTTGATACCTATAACATGTCTTTAATATTACTGAGATAGTAATGATTGATATTTGATATGATAAAACATCCAACGGATTCTACGATTTTAAGTGTACTGTTTAGAAAATGATCATGTAAACAATAGTTATTATTATATTCTTTATAATAAGTTTATAGTTTATGGATGATAAAATTTAGAAGCCTTTTAATTATAGTAATCATGTACTAACTATTAACTAACCTTTGGGATTTTTTTTTTCCAAATATTTGTTGTTTAAAGGTATCACGTTATAGAGGAAAAAATTTATCAACAGAACCTTTTATAACTTCAACGTATAACTCATTCATTGTTATAAGAGTAGTGTTATAGTAAAAAATTATTTAATCTAGAAAGTTTAAAAAGTATTGTGAGTTTGACCCATGTCTTTTTATAATTTTAAAAAGTACGATATTTTGATTAGTATGTCAAATGCATCAACTCATTGTATCATATACGTTCATTGTGTAATGTATTTTACATCATGTGTTATATGTATTTATTATTATATTTTACGTTTTAAATCATTTGTATTATTATTGTCATTGTTTCTATAGATTATATAAACTTGTTATTTATCTTTGTCTCTTACAATTAGAAGTGCACAATAATATACTTTGACCAATGTATTTATCAAAACTCATAGTGTTGAAAATAACATAATTTGTTATTTTGTCATTATTTTTATACATTATATAAACTTTTTATATATAATTGTGTTTTACAATTAAAAATATATAATAATGTTATTTCACCAATGTATTTTTCAAAATTTATAGTGCTCAAGATTACACAATGATGATAATAAAAACACAATGAGACATTGTGTTATTTTTGTCATTGTTTTTAATGTATTAGATTAAATAGTTGTTAATTTACTATTGTGCTTTACATATTAGATATACAATAATGTTATTCAATAATTATAATTTTTTAAAATTCATCATTTTAGAAAATATAATAGTATTTAAAATAACACAATAACTAACAAAATACACAACGAAAGGTACTAAAATACACGATGTCGAGATATATGCTTAAAAACATAAAAAAAAATTATTGAAATTTTATATAATAATATTGTACTCGTTATAATAATATAAAAAACACTCGTTTTTATGGTGTAATTTTTATAAAAAATAATATCATATATAAAAGTTATGAACGTTTATAAAAAATTGAAGGAACATACAAAAAGTCAACAAAAGTGGCTATTTTTAAAATAACTATCGACAAACTTTTTTTTTTTACAAATTGATCTCAAACATTAATAAAGGAAATTGATGGTTTACTTATAATTTTTAGTTTTAAAGACAATTGTATTTAAACATTTCTCATATTATAATCTTGATTTAAGTACATTGTTTTGAAATTTGTTTTGAACGAAAAACTCACACACTTATCTAAACTATTCCTAAATTTTATTACATCACAACTATTTTACCTCAATTCGTGCGTACTAACCGGAGCTTGAACCATTAACGTAAAGGTTAGGGAGTTTCACCATGCACTCTAAATGAAAATGGTTTTGTCAAAAAATTATTATAGTTTAGTGAAAGTAATTATGCATATATTAATTCATTAATTCATGTATGATTCCACGGTAATAATAATAATAATAAATAATAATAAAATAATAGTAGTATTTAAATAATAATAATATAAATATAATTTTTTATTGAACTTTTGTTAAACGTTATAACTAGTCAACTTTGACACTTTCACATCCTAACACGTTATAAAATTTTTATAAAATGTCACTCCAGCACTCATAGATTTCTAAAGTTTCGGGTTTAATTATCGGTTTAAATCAGGTCAAATATAAAACGTTTACGTGTATATTTTTTATATACCTTTGAGATAATCTATGTTTTGACGTTGCCTACGTTTTGACGGTATAACAAGTCGGGTCGATTGATAGTCTACACGTTATCAACGTCACATACAAATGCTGCCGTAGCGTGTTGCATCGTGTTTTGATATTGGGATCATGATGAAATTTCTCGCTCAACGCCTGGGTTGGAAAAACCTAGTTAACTTCGAAAGTTAGACAATATCTATATTATTTTATGAGTTATTTTATATTCTTATACGACCTTCTTTAGTTTATATATTTCATTCATATCAAACCAATGATAAAATGATATATAACTAATTATATCCCCTTTTATCGGTATATGGACTAATTAATGTACGCCGTTATTATTCTTCACCTAAAGACTTAAGCTGAGCAATTTAAAACTACGGTAAAAATTTACTATTCTTACAAATAAAAAAATTGCTATAAATACATTCGTACGGTGGATAGAAGTTAAATAAATTAAAATTACAATCGAGTGTAAGTTTGTACTTAATTATCTTAATTGGTGAAATATTAGAAACTTGTATCAAAGTTAAACTTAAGAAAAGTTACACTCCAATAAAACAATTGGACATGGAGAGAACAGAACTTAACATATCTTAATTAGATGATACTTGTTATAATACATAGTTACAAACAGCACATATGATGTGGCATACCATGTCATCATCATGTGGACACTATTTTTCCGAAACATTCGTTTAGTTTATTAATAATTTATACTCCATTTGAAATAGTTTAATTTTATTAATCTATGGCATTTATTAATAATTTATACTCCATTTGAAATTTGATTTCTATAGCTAATTTTTTAAAACAGTTAGTTTTCTATGTTAGTTTTTGTGAAATTGTTTATAAAATTTTTATATATGATTTTTCATAACAATTTTTTTAACATATTAAATTAAAAAAGTATAGTAGTTTCTTAATAGTAACTATGTTTTATTGTTTAATAAAAGTTATACAACATTTCTTCTATAAACCATTCAAATTTTATTGCTGTTCTATTGTTTCATGGAATTATTCATAAAAACAGTCGCATTTAAAAAAATAATCATTATATCATTTAAAGACAACTCTTGATCACCTATATCTGAATATCACAAGTTTAAACTCTCAGATTTTTTAAATAGAAAGAAAAACACCATCCCCACACATGATGTCTCCTTAAGAACAAATAATCATCAAATAATAACCAAGATTAATAATTATTTCATTTACTCAGTTTTATTCATTTATAAAAAGTTTCATAATAGTAAAACAATATTAAACCTCAAGCTGTTTTAAGCCAAAATAAAGTTCATGCAGCTTTAATAGAACACCGAAACAAACCTTATCACTACTAAATTCATACATTCTCCTATATCTTTAAAAAATAATGAAATGAACAATAAGATGTTGGTCTTCATGCGTAGAGTGCAACCATTTGTTGTGGGTTTCTTTGGTTTTAAACCTTCGTCCTTTGAAATTCTCATTTAGAGAGAGAGAGTGAAAGACAAGGTATGAGGGGGCGGAACTCTCAGCGACCCGGGTCGCCGGCCATCCATTACCTGTTGCACAGACGTGGCAGAGATGGTGGCCATCTGGCGGATACCGATTTGCATGGTGTTTCTCTGATTGTTGTTCTCTTAAATTAACTAAATCGTATAAACTTTTAATTTCCATACTTGTAATATTATGATGAATATTGGTGCATTAGTTTACTTGTACAGTAAGAGCATGTGTAATGATACCGTTAATAGGGACATTGCTAATCCATGTGACCAGATTTTAATGGAGAAAAAGAAAGACAAGATGCAACGCTTGTGACTACCCTCCTAGCCCTGCCCCATGCCCGACTCACGCCTCAAAGGGGCGGTGTTTCAAGCCTCACTCCATTGCCACTTCACCCACACCACCCTCTCTCGAGCCCATTACACACATTCTAACCTTAAACTTAAAATATAATCCATTTAATGATTAAAGTATATCTATTTGGCGAATGGAGTATCTAATAAAAAACATTGTCCTTGATGCACCACCCAGCCTACCTAATGTACTTTCCTTATTTCTATGATGTTTGGGCCCGAGCATGCTACCATTTTAGCCTTTTTCAAGCCCTTCATCTCTATATATACCCAAGACTTCATCATCATATTACTTGCCAAAACTCCTTTCTATTAAGGACTAGATATCACCCTAACAGCCTTGCTAATTAATATTCTAGTTATTCTCTTCATCCTAACTTATAAAAATGGCAAGATTGAGTAGAAACTTTTGGTGTTGTGTTTTTATCCTATTGTTTGTTACCACGGAAGTGGTGCAAATGAGTAATGCAAGGAAACTAGCTGAAGATGTTTGGTGCACCAACAAATGCCCACAGGTGACCGAAGAAAATGGCACTACAAACCCTAGCCAAGTGCCACCACCTTCTGGTGTGGACGCTTTTCGACCAACTATGCCTGGACACAGTCCCGGTGTTGGTCATTCCGTTCACAACTAAAGAACTCATAACGAAGCTGGTGAGCGAACGCCAAGATGTATTCTTAGGGCCACCTTTTTTTTTCTCTCTTCTTCTTTATTGGAAGGAGGTTGTATCTTTGTTTTTCAAGTGATACACTTTTGGTACCAATTTAAACCCCACTTCTGGGAGATGTAAAAGTGTTTCATTTCTTTAAGTTGTAATATGCAATTGATTCAAGTTTCTTATATTCGTGTCAATTATAATCACCAAATTAAAGATGGCAAGATATATTCAACCCTAGAACTGAAAATGATCATTTAGAATTCTATCACAATATACAATCAAACTCATGGTTAGAAACATGTGGTATGACGGCTGTATAAAACAACATATACAAATGTCATCAACATATCTACCATAGCACATATGGTTATGTTGAACGTACCCCAACTCTATGTTTACTCCCTCCATCTTTTTTAACATGTTACATCATTCCTTCTCATATTAAAATACAAAAAATATTCATTGATTTAATGTTTCGTAGGGGTACAATAAATATTTGAGGGGTAACTTAGCCAACCCCAAATGTATACTTGTCTATTTCCGTATGAATGATGTGATACAGTTATCATAACTGAAGAAGGCATGAGCAACACAACTTGTTAGTGCATATGATTTCCTCTAAAAGCGCCGTTATTGCTACAAGGAAAAAAAATGAAAGACATGATTTTAAGGAAAAGAAATATGATGCAATTATATGAGCATTCAATAGTGCAAACATGAAGCCATTCTAGAGGTCCTACATGCAGAAACCGTACTCAACAAGCAATAGAATACCCTAAACCCTACATATTCACTTGTACAATGTATTATTATAGGTGATTGATGATATTGTTGATTGTTCAGGTCCATCATCATTGTGAACGGTGAACCAAATCAATACTTAGATTCTGGCACTAAAGAAGTGAGCGTTGGTAGTTTGTAACAAACCAATTAACCAAAATATTAGCTAAATGTGCATTAAGCTATAATGATAGAATGAACGATCTTCCACAACTTTTTTCTGGTAGTAGTAATGTAAAGGGAAAAAAACATATGGTTTAAATCATTCACTTTGTCATACTTCTATTTTCTTTTTATTTTTTTGTTTACCTTCAATAGGTATAATATTTAGTTACTTAACGTTTTAAAGGGTTAGGTTGGGTTGTAATAACTAGTATTGACTCTACAAAATCAATATTGACACTAGTTAATCATTATTGACCATAATGAATCTATACTAGCTCGACGATAGCAGAAACAATCGCTCCATATATATTGAACGTTATTGACATATAAGTTAAGAAAATAAACCAGAGGATGGTATAATTTGGATTCGTGATCAACAATTGCGGAACCAGAAATTATTTCATAGGGGGTCACTCTTTTCTGGTAATTAAATCCGTAAAGAAACAACAAAAAAAATTTTGGTCCCCCGATCCAATCGGGTCGGGTCGAAATAGACAACATAATTAAATTGCAATGTTAATAAAAATACAATACAAAATGATATTAAAAAAACTTATATATTATTAACTTATAATTGTTCCCTATGCGTTTTCGTCTTTTAAATAGACATAATATAGTTGCATATTGGCGGATTATCTTTGTTTGCTTGTTAATTCTACATGATTATTGCTCTTCAAACTATTTGTTTACCTAAACAATTTATAATTTGGGGTAAATTGGTTGTATAAGTGTTTTATAAACATTCTAATGTATGCTAAACTTGTATTATGTAACTGTAATTATGTCTCAACTTTTTTGGCAATGCTTGCTGGTTAATGAATTATAGATTTATAGTAACACTGTGACACCCCGTGCTTTTGGGTTAGCGACATTAACCCAACCCTCATTAGTTTAACGTTTTCATGTAAACTATCAAATTATTTTGGGTTTAAGTTAATGATATTTATTTGGGGATTTATATGCTAACTATGAAACTTGAGGGACTGAACAGTCATTTAATCAAAGTTCCAAATATTCCTTTATAACCACCCAAACCCCATCCCGTTCCTCACTTCCGGAAACCCTTCGCAACCCTAGATTCCATTAAGCCATGGCTGCGGTCGACTAACCCTCCCCCCCGTGAGCAATCACCTCGACAACCCTTGAGAACACTCCTGACCGCAGCCTCTCACCGCGGCTCCCGGCAACCTTCTTCTCGATCAAAAGACACCGCAACCAACCGCGATTAACCCGGCGATAGCGAACGGCAAGTGTAGCAGCCCCGTGAGTCGTTCGGTATGAGTTCTGGATCTTTATTCACGTTCAAGTTGCTATGATTTTTGAGTTTCGTTTCACGATCGCGGTTTTATCACGGTTAAGGGGTTCTCGGTTGATTGGTTCGGATGTATGTATGTAGCTTTTGGTATGTATATGTGGTGTCGCATGTATACGTGTGAGCATGCGGTGTATGCGTGTGAGCATGCGGTGTGTGTGTTTGGCATGAATGTTTCGATGTGCGGTGGTATGCAAACGTTTTGAATATATGTATGCATGGTAATGTGTGTGCGTATGCTGCTGGTGTGTGTTCTACGTGGGTGTGATTATGAGTATATATGTATGGTTGGGGTTGGGAATGGAGTTATATATATAGACAACAGGTATGTATGCATGTGTGGATGGTGTGTGTTGTTTGCATGTGTGTGTGAATAATATGTTGCTGCATCCGTGTGATGTGTGTGTTTAATTGGTGTGTGAATGTATGGATATGCGATGTATGCATGTATGTTTATGTGTAAAAGGGTTACAATTGGGGAATGTGTGCATTGGCAGGAGGGTGTCCGCATATGTGGGGGTATGGGTGTTATGATGTGTACGTGAGTATGGCTGCATGTATATGTGTTGTGTGAGCGCATTGGAAGGTGGGTTAGGATTGCAGGTTGTGTGAATGTGGTATGATTGGGTGGCCGTAGGTAGATATTCATATTACGTATGAATGTAGCAGTGTATGATATGCATGCATGCATGAGTTAGTTTTCCTTTTGGGCGCATGGGGGAATGAGTGTGGGCGCATGAGAGGGTGGGGGGGGGGGGGGGGTGGGGGGGGGGGGGGTGTTGTGACCATGGATGGGCGCATGAGGGGATGATATGTGTGTGAGTGTTATACTATGTGTGAGTGTGTATAATATATATTATGTGTGTATGTTACTTATATTATGGGGGAATGCGTACAATATATATATATTATGTGAATGTGTTTTATATATATTATGTTTGAGTAATATATTATACGTGCATGTTTCGCTTGGGTTCTATACAGTCTAGAGTGTGCTTGCGTATGATCGGGGGATGGGTAACTGGAATCGTAACTGAGAACACGAAACCATACGATCAAATTATTTGTATTTAATATTAATTAAATATTAAATGAAATTCAGGTCAACCAGAACTTAATCTTTGTGCTTTCGTTTACTCGTTGCTATGCATTTAAGGTGAGTTCTCAGCCCCACTTTACCTATTTTCTTTGGGGGAAAGAAACGTGTGTTCAAAACATATTTTTATTTGATCAGCATTACTGTAATGTCACTTGCTTACTAGTGTTGTACCAACTTAAGTCCTCACATTTCGAACCGTTAATATATGTTCTTCAGCGAGATAATTCTGAGTAGATCTACTGGGTTTGACAAACCCCACCCGGGCTAGTCGTGTTAGCACAACTGCATGTCAAACGGGTGTTTAATTGACCTAATCTCTGTTGCTGTGGTTTGGTAGCCACAGCCGAGGCCTTCATTTACATTGTCAGCTTCAGTTGCGAACTTCATACACTATGTAACTTGTTAAGTAGACTAGCAATTTACTGATATTACTTTGTTTACTGTATCGGTTACTATTATTATGTTCTGTTTATCAAAACCTGTGACCTCACCAACCTTGTGTTGATACTTTAGCATGTTTCTTTTAGGTTCTCAAGGTGCACATGATTAGAAACATCTCATTCATGCATTCATCTTATTGGCCAAATGAATGTTTATTTCTCTTTCATGAATATTATTTCACTGGTTTGCACGTGTTCCGCCATTTTAAATTGAGATTAATTATGCTTCCGCAACTATTATTATGTTTACCTGAATAACTCTGTTTTTGGAAATTTCTAACGTTAACGAGTAATTATATTTTGTAATTGACATGTCGTTTGTTGTAACTAGTGGCTGAGATCCTGGTATGTCATACGCCTAACGGTAATACCCCGTTTGTAGAAATTGAGGGTGTGACAAACATGTTGTAATTTGTATGCTAAATCATTCCCAATACTTGCATCACATTTGGTTATAGACATTCAAAAAGTGGTGTTTTTCAGTTCAGCCTTAGGAAACTACAAACCAAACTAGCCGATTGGGTGGATCTGATGGTTTCGGTAATATGATGTTCTTGTTTTGACGAAACCATCACATTTGACGGTTTAAAGTTTGAACTGATTTCTTCTTTTCAAAATTATATAAAAGAAAGTCTTTTAATTGCAAACAAGACCTCCAAAACTGTGTGATAAATTTTAACGATTTATGAAGGTCCAACTATCATGTTCTTGTTACTATGGCATGAATATTTGTTGATTCATTCACAGGATTATAAATAACAAACCTTTAAATGATATTCTCATTTGTATTATATGAATTGTGATAAACTAATAAACATAAAAAATCAAGGCTTGAACACAATCTAGATACCAAAGTCACTAAAATAAATTAACAATGAAGCATGAAAACACCAAAATCATTAAAACAAATTTTAGGGTTTGAATCTTTTTTTCTAGACTAATAAACAAAAAAACAAAATTAACTCAAGATTCAAGAAAACTAACCTTGAATGGTTGCTGGAGTTCTGGTCGCCGGAGCTTAAAAGGTCGAGGGATGGTTGACGGAGCTTGAAGGGTCGAGGGATGGTCGCCGGCTAGAGGTCGATGGATGCTGGACTAATGTTTCAGCCGAACAGAAAAGCAAAACAATGGGGGGTTTGGCTGAAACATGAGTCCAGCATCCATCGACCTCTAGCCGGTGAGCATCCCTCGACCCTTCAAGCTCCGTCGACCATCCCTCGACCCTTTAAGCTCCGGCGACCAGAACTCTAGCAACCATTCAAGGTTAGTTTTCTTGATTCTTGAGTTAATTTTGTTTCTTTGTTTATTAGCCTAGAATAGAAGATTCAAACCCTAGAATTTGTTTCATGATTTTGGTGTTTTCATGCTTCGTAGTTAATTTATTTTAGTGACTTTGGTATCTAGATTGTGTTCAAGCCCTGATTTTTTATGTTTATTAGTTTATCACAATTCATATAATACAAATGAGAATATCCTTTAAAGGTTTGTTATGTATAATCCTATGAATGAATCAGCAAATATTCATGCCATAGTAACAAGAGCATCACAGTTGGACCTTCATAAATCGTTGAAATCTACCACACAATTTTGGAGGTCATGTTTGCAGTTCAAGGCTTTTTATATAATTTTGAAAAAAATAAATCAGTTCAAACTTTAAACCGTCAAATGTGATGGTTTCGTCAAAACAAAAACATCATATTACCGAAACCATCAAATCCACCCAATCAGCTAGTTTGGTTTGTAGTTTCCTAATGTTGAACTAATAAACACCCCTTTTTAAATGTCTATAACCAAAATGTGATGCAAGTATTGGGAATGATTTAGCATACAAATTACAACATGTTACTATAAATTTATAATTCATTAACCAGCAAGTATTGCCAATAAAGTTGAGACATAATTATAGTTACATAATACAAGTTTAGCATACATTAGAATGATTATAAAACACTTATACAACCAATTTACCCCAAATTTTAAATTGTTTAGGTAAACAAATAGTTTGAAGAGCAATAATCATGTTGAATTAACAAGCAAACAAAGATAATCCGCCAATATGCAACTATATTATGTCTATTTAAAAGACGAAAACGCATAGGGAACAATTATAAGTTAATAATATATAAGTTTTTTTAATATCATTTTGTATTGTATTATTGTTAACATTGCAATTTAATTATGTCTATTTCGACCCGACCCGATTGGATCGGGCGACCCGAATTTTTTTTGTTGTTCCGTTACGGATTAAATTACCAAGAAATAGTGACCCTCTATAAAATAATTTCTGGTTCCGGCACTGCATGAAACCCTAGCTTACAAATATACAATCTCAAAATAAAATCGTCTATACTATGTGTGTATGTTTTTCCCATTGGAAAAAAAAAAGAACAATAACAAGTTGCTTGAAAACTTCCTAAACAACAAGAGTACCAAGATGTGGTAAGAAATAAGAAATCAATAGGAATCACCTGTGCACAACCCAATTCAATTGACAATGGAATTGCTATTGGAGATGGCAACAATTACACCCCATGCCAATTTAGTGTTTTTTCAGCCCCTCTAGCTAGCATCTCGTTAATGGGGGGTTTGGTTGAATAATAGAAGCTTCTGCTGGTTATAAAAAAAAAGGAAAATAAAGAGAAAAAAGATAGCAGCCCGCAGCCATCAATTCTTTACCTCATGACCTGTCTATGATACTTTTTGTTGTTGTCAGCTAGCTTAGTTAATTATATAACAATTGAAGAGTATATGGCCTTGACCTAACGAAAGCATGCAGGTTTTGGTTTATTTTATATAAATACAAAATATTGAGAATCTTTTCTATTAACTGCAAAGAATCTTTGTACATTTGGTGGGCTATTAAACAAAGCTGATCTTATATGCTTTGGCTGGCTGGCTAGCTAACTTTATATGCTACTGAAAGGGTACACTACCAAGTGCTATTAAGCGTCATTCCTTTACTAATAACTAAGTTAGATACTTGTATGATACTGTTAAAATAAAAAAAATATATAATAAATTATATATATATATAATAAATTTTATATATATATATATATATATATATATATAATATGTTATAGATAACATATTAATAAAATTATTATACATGATAAAAATATTTAAGTTATAAACAATAGTATAAAAAGAAAAGAAATTTTAGTTTTAATATTCATAAAGCTCTTTATATATATTTTAAAAAAATTTAGTTTTAATAATGATTAGCTAAAAATATATTTAACAAAGTTAAGTCTCATTAAAGTACTATTTTTAATGAAACCTTATTTATTTCTAGAAAGAAATTATTTTTAATTAATATAGTATTGAATTAGCATTTATTAAGCAAACTTTTTTGAAGTAAAGGTTTTTTTGCCAAAAATTGTAAATTTATTGTGGTGAGTACATATTTATGAACAATCATAGATGGAGCCTAGATGGAGATGATATGAACGTGCTAGATAATGGTCACGTATTTGTGTCTGATAATTATTTTACTTTATTAGTATAGATATTTATATACTAGAAACTAAGCCCGTGGGATGCAGAGTGTTTGTGAACTTAGTTACTAGCGTTGTGGTGATATATACATAGTTAAGTATATAAAAATGTATTAAGTTTCGAGAAAACGGTTCTGAAATTCGAAATATAGATTGTATATAATGGGATTTTTTGTTAGCATCTATTTAACTATGCGTGTGGTGGAGACGTTGTGATTAAAAGGAACGTAGGAAATTATGGTGGATCAATTATAGAGATTAAAATATAGATAAAAATGTAGAAAGTAGTATTTTGTCTCGTACGTTGTCGTCTACTAATTTAAAAGAAATAATTTAGTAGGAAAAATATATAATTAAAGTTGATGAGAAAAAAAGAATGAAATTTAGTTAGAGAGAATATAACAAAAGTCAAAGAAAAAAAACAAGAAAAAAAAATCAATGTTAGCCATGGGGATCGAACAAGCATGGCTACAAAAATCACAAATAACACATGCCAGTTTAACCAAATAGGAATTTGAGTTTGGAAGTCAAAAAAATATATTTTACCCCTAATGATTTCTAGAAAAAGAAAAACAAGTAAAATGCAAGGACGGATAGCAGGTTGACATGTGATAGTCGTTGGGAAGCCATCGACTTTTGTTTTTAAGAGATAGTATAATGTTTGTATTCTTTATGTAATTAAAAATGGATACAATTACTATACAATAATGAGACGAAACGTGTTAACGTAACTTACATCTTTTACAGGTCTCCACTACAAATCAAATGATCCATGGGTGAACATTAATTCGTCAATGAAGGTCCGTATGGGAAAAGGGCGTAGGTAATAGTTTCTCAAACAATTTACCAGTGATTATGAAAAACTAAATTATCCTTTACTGGATTTTCTATTCATTGCTGAGGGTTACCGAGGACTTTTAAATTAGTAACTTTTTTTTTTCCTTTTGTGAAATTTTATCTGTAGGATAGAGATCAAATGCTAACATTTATTTATTGCGATAATCTATTAACCCAACTAGTGATCTACAACAGGTCATGTCGCACCTATAAGTTAGAGTTATAACGATGAAACTAGTGGTTCACAACCAATGTTAAATTAAAAAAAAATACAGCACGATTATACTCGAATTAAAGATATATTTAATGGTGTAATTTGTATAAAAAAATAACATCATACAAAAATATTAAAAAAGTTTTTTATTTTTATTTATTATTTTTATTTAGTATGGTGAAGTATTTTTTTAAAACAGGAGGAAAATTTTGATAATGAGTGGGGGGGGGGGGGGGTGTTAGATCAGTAGTGTAACGTGGTGTAGAAGTTTTTATAATGCTAATTATTGTGTAAGTATTTATTATATTTGTGTTAACGGGTTATTGCAATAAAACAGAGTTAACAAAAGAAATTAACCATATATATATATACATATATATATATATATATACATATACATATATACATATACATATAACATATATATATACACACACATATATACACACACATATATATATACATACACATATATATATACACACAAAATATATATATACATATATACATACACATATATATACACACACACACACACATATATATATATACATATACACACACACACACACACACACATATATATATATATATATACATATATATACATATATGTATATATATATATCAACAATTGACTTTATCTTCATTGTTTTTTAAATAATCCAACAGCAACCTGATGCAACCATATGTTAACCTGCTTACATATACGTAAACACATAAGTAGTTTTCTTAAACAAGTCTAATCGTAAATCTTCTGACAAACTAAACCACATTTATACATCTTGTTACATATATGCAACAATTATTAATTAGGTACATGTAACTATAATGCATAACTAGTACAAAACAAGTACAAAACAATTTATTAAACTCATTAGTTTACATATATGTAGACGTGGTTTCGTATATGTAACCTGATGTCATTTATGAAACTATAACACATATGTGGACGTGGTTCCATATATGTAACTTGATGTTTTCTACATAACGATAACATCATATGTAGACATGGTTACCTATATGTAACTTGATTACATAAACGTAACAATCGTAAAAAAAGAAGCCAGAACTTAAGTTTTGGAAAAAAAATTAAGAGTTACATATATGTAAACATAAGTTGAGCTTCCATAGGTACGTAAACATAACTTGATTACATATACGTAACAATCTAAAAACTAGAACACAATCATTTGATAAAATTTCAAACAAACCTAACTTAAATTGATGAATATCAATTGAAATCATCTTAAATCTGGATGCAATCAAATAACACTATTGATCTTCTAATGTCGACCGGCTTGAATTTATTGATGGTTTTTTGTCAATGAAATCATTCCTTGTTGATGTTGCATCATCTCAATAATGGTTTCTTGTTGATCCGACCTATGGTTTCTGATGTCACTTCATCTTGTTTTGGTAGCCGTTCTCCATCCATCATCATCGATTGATGTTTTGGGAGAAAACTCAATCACCTCCATATAAATGATTGAATGGATTAAAATATTTCAGAAATTTATTGTGTAAAAAGGATTGCATCATTGGATCAGGAAGACAAGATGGTTTAAGAATCAAATTGATGAAGATAAAAAAGATCGATGCCTTTTTTGAATTAGTCTAATTTGTTCAACAATGGAGTAAAATAATGGATTGTAATCAACAATGATTTTTTACTATAAATAAGTTACATAGATAATTACTAAAACACCCTTTGAAAATAATAAATATAAATTAATAATGAAAAATTTTGATTGGCTAGAATTAGTTTTCTTGGTTTTCTTAAAACTATATGGTTTCTTAGTATCTCTCCTACATATACACACACACACACACACACACACACACACACACACATATATATATATATATATATATATATATATATATATATATATATATATATATATAGAGAGAGAGAGAGGGGAAGGTTAGTATACAAAATATGTTTTTTGTGCGAAGTATACGAAGTTTTGCGTGGTAATTTCATCTTTTCTATTTGTAAAATGGTATTTCTGTTATTTTACAAACAAAAGCTTGAAATACTTTTTTTGTAAAATGACTAGTGTAAATGCCCGTGCGTTGCGGCGGTACGGCTCTTACGTGATCTTTTTTGGAAATTCGATTTTAGTCAGTATCTACTCGGTGCGTTATAACGTAAATTAAAAAATCAAAATATAATTATTGAAAAAAATTAATGAAATAAAACAATTATGTATAATACTAAAGTCTTTAATACAACTATATTATCCCAACAAGATTAGTGAAAGCATGAGTGATATTTATGGTCGGAAATCACTTATTACCTAGATTTAAAGGGGGGTTTCGTTTTATAAATGTGGTATTTGTGGTCGGAAATCACTTATTATCGGAGGCAGCTTACGATGGTGATTTGCATACACCGGAGAAAGTTAATGGAGAAATTGTCACCACAAATTACCATCTTGATTGTTATTAAGCTGTTAACAACCGGCAAGGATTGTTATTAAGCGTGTAGTCACTTTATTTTAAATAATAAGTGTATATGGGTAATTGTGAGTGGGAGATAAGTTTAAATTTAAATCGTGAATGGGAGATATGTTTAAATTTAAATTGTAAATGTTTGGACTTATAACAAACTTTACTATCTCATCGAACAAACCTATTTGATATTAGAGCTTCTCATTTCTCTTTCAAAATTTTTTAAGTTCAGGAAAAGTGAAAGAGACCAAGAGAGAGAGGTCAAGGTGGAGGGAGGGAGAGGGAGAGAGAGAGAGAGAGAGAAAGAGCGAGGGGTGGTGATCGGTGGTTGTCCACGACTATAAAGGGAGTCCTTGTACTGTGACTAGCTAGGTTGCGAACAAAGAAACAAGTAGTAAGGGAGTTGTTGACGACTACATCTACGATGGAAGAAGGGCTAAAGACCAAAGTTCTAGTAATTGATAATGTCTTCGTACATGAATTCACATCTCCACATCTTAACATGCTCGGATAGAAAGCTCTTTGTAACTAAGATTGAATCTTTGCAAGTTAACTACAATAATGATGATAAAGCTTAACTGATAATTGCACATTCACAACTTAGCTACTTGGATAAAAGAATGTTATGGACTTTGTAACTGAGATCACACCTGTGTATTTAAGGTAACTTGGAAATAAAGGATTACAAAATCCCCGTTCCCAATCTAAAGCCCCTACAATTGACCCCCTCCATGTAATTCCCAATCAGTTTAAAGACTTGCATTCTAGCTTAATAGTTACGTTTAGTTACATTCACTACAAGAAAGTGGGTCTATAGCAACGAAAATATGCCACCTTATAGCAACGACATGCCGTCGCTATAGCTAATTTTGACCTATAGCGACGACATGTCGTCGCTATAGAGTTAGTTCGCAAAAGTTAGTTGTATCCTATAAGTATCGTGGTTTCTGATTTTATCGAATAAAAAAAAATAAAAAAAATAAAAAAATGAGATCAATAGCGACGACATGTCGTCGCTATAGGTGTTTTTAATTTTTTTTAAAAAAGGAAGACACCTATAGCGTCGACATGTCGTCGCTATAGGTGTTTTTTAATTTTTTTTAAAAAAGAAAAATACTCTATAGTGACGACATGTCGTCGCTATTGATCTTATTTTTTTTTATTTTTTTTATTTTATGCAGAACCTTATTTTTTTGAAAAATTTAACAAACATATAATCAAGAAAAATCCAATGCAAGTTTAACAAACTAATAATTCATACAACTTCAAATATAAGTTTAACAACAGATAATTCATACAATTAGTTTAAAATTCAACAAAATCTAACAAAAATACAAATGCTAATGACCACCAGGTGGTCGTTGCTGCTGCCAGTAGCGCATCATTTCCATCTGCTCTTGAAGTAATCGTTGCATTTCTTGTATTTGTTGTTGTTGTTGTTGTTGGATTTGTTGTTGTTGTTGTATAGTTTCTTGATTTTGTTGTTGCTGTTGTCTAAGTTCTGCAACTTCATCATGCAAATGTTGTGTTGGAGGAGGTTGCGAGCTACAAAAATCAGGGGTGGGATGTCTCACCACGCGACCAACACCTTGTATATGTCCTCGCCTTTGACCTAAGGCACGCTCAATGCATTGAATCTCATCAACAGCAGATGAGTCTCCACCGGTCTCGCTAGAGGATCTCACATACTTCTCTTGAATTCTTTCCTGCATTAAACATATTGAATATTTGTCAAACGGGTAATTTTGACCCAAACACACTTAAACATACTAGAATCACACAAAAGTTAGTTCAAACGGGTCATTTTGACCCAAACACACTTAAACATATTAGAATCAATCAAAAGTTAGTTCAAATGAGTCATTTTGGAGCACACACACTTAAACATACTAGAATCACACAAGAGTTAGTTCAAATGGGTTATTTTGACCCAAACACACTTAAACATATTAGAATCAATCAAAAGTTAGTTCAAATGAGTCATTTTGGCGCACACACACTTAAACATACTAGAATCACACAAAAGTTAGTTCAAATGGGTCATTTTGACCCAAACACACTTAAACTTACCCAGTCCGATTCTGCAGTTGCATTCACCCATCCCGTGCCTTCTCTGAAATGCATCTTCTGAAAGAGATCAATCGGTCCACTCCCCTATGAATAATAAAAATTCTAAGAAATGCATCTTCCGACAGTTAATACTTATTTTTATAATAACAATTATACTTTTACCTCCATATGTCTCTTCTGTGCATATGATTGGCTCCCATGGAAACTCGGATAGCGTTGTTTACCTCTGTTTAATTTGTTTGCCTCAGATCGGCTCCTATAAGCAGGATCTAAGAACAACTCATTAATCACCCGAGCCCATGCTTGCGGGTCAGTTCCCTCAGGAGGACAAGTTAACGCTGTTTCCACGTCATCATAACCACCCACATCATCAAAATGAGATTTTAGATCTTGCTTTCGATCTTTATAGGCTCTTTGACACTCGGCATTGATTCCGAGCCTTACGCCTTCCCACTGTTCGGATTCCCTCCATCTAGCAAGGTCAAAATATTCCTACAAAACATGTAATACTTATATAATTAAAATACGATAAAAACACAACATTGTATACTTACAAAAATTGTGGGATATATGGCTCTCTTAAACTCATCGGGAACAGCTTGCCAACTGGGATAATGGAAAGGAACAACCTTACTAATCTCATTAGAGATTAACCTTATAAAATCCGAGCTGTTTTCTCCAACAAACTTATATTGGCCCCCCTTGCTTTCAACTTCGATCGGTAGTGGTTGGCCTTTGTTTTGCTCAAATTTTTTTAAATAATTTAATGTTTTTTCCTTTTGATCTTCTTTTTCTCGTGGGTTGTGCTACATTAATATATGCAATTGAAAAGTTAGGAAACATAGATTATGTTCAACATAAATATGTAATTTTTAACTTTAACAAATAACTTACAAGACTCGCACCTGTTGGGATCCTATTTGGATCCCCATGCGGAGGTAGATCCCCGCCATCCCCACCATGTCCTCGAGCAATATATGTTGACATGCTTCAACAAAAATAGACAATAAACATCAACAATATACCTATGCAAAGATAATAAACATTAACAATAAACACATACAAAAATAATTATGTTGTAAATATATAATAATAAACATAAACAATAAACCTAAACAAAATTAATAAATTACATCAAATATCTTATTATTTGTTTCTGGAATTGATTTTCTTGGAGCAAAAAGGTCTTTTATTTCTGAAGCACGTGGATGTTTCTCACCATGATAAGTCCACGTCTTATATGATTGTAGAAACCTATTGTCATGTATGTGGGCATAAATGATATGCAGATCCTGCCGACACCCATTGTAGCATCATTTACACGGACAAAAAGCTTTTCCTAAACTATCGACATGGTTCTTGGCAATTTCTAGAAAACTACGAAGACCTTTTATAAATTCCGAAGAACTCCGATTTCGCAATTTAATCCAACTCTTATCAATTGTCGTATCTATGGTATTATAAAACATGGAAATACAACTTTATCAATTAACATATACACAAAGATGTACTAACATTAAATTCATATACATTTACATATACATACATACAAGCATAATCACAACACATAATCACTTACAAGTATACAAACATACAAATATACAGCATACCTACATACATAATTACAAAATACAAACATACTTACATACAAGTATACAACATACTTACATACACACTTACAAGTATACAAAAAACATACAAGTATACAACATACTTACATACACAATTACAAAAAACAAACATATAATATACTAATGAACAAACATATAAACATAAATACATACAAACATTCACATACAAAATTTACATAATTACATACACATAAACATATACATAAACAACTAAATACATCAAACCATATACATATAAATTAACACATATAAAAATACATACAAACTTAAAACCATGAAAATATATATAGTGGCATTTCATCAAACACTTGGTGTGCATAACCTAATTTACCATCAAACTTACATACACTAACACATATATACACTTTTACAATCATACAAACCTAATCACAAACATATTCACTAAACAACACTTAAATCATAAGCTTTAAACGAATTTCATACCTTCAAATCTTCAAATCCTTTAATTTCAAGCTTTAAACTTTAATCTCACCTAAAACATAAAAATTTAGATAAAACTTATAAAAACAAGATTATATAACTTCATTATAATAAAATAACATCATTCTTACCTTCAAACACTTCAATTTGATACCAAATACGCATATAAACCGAGATGAAAATCAGGAGAAAAATTGGGTTTTTTTTGGGGTGAAAAAAGGGGCAGAAGGTCTGAAATGCGATTTAAGGGGTCTGCACTTTATAGCGACGACATGTCGTCCCTATAGAGTAAAAAAAGTCGTCCCTATAGAGTCAAAATTAAAAAAATTAAAAAAATCCTGTCCCGACGACAGGTCGTCGGTACAGAGAAATTATTTTTTTATATTTTTCATCTATCCCGACGACATGTCGTCGGGAAAAGTGAATTTTAATTTTTTTTTAAATCTGTAAGTTGAGATAGAAAAAAATAAAAAATTAAATAACTTCACCTGTGGCGACAATATGTCGTCGGCATAGGTATTTTCATAAATCCCGCATATTTTTTTGCAGCCCGTCAACTCTATACCGACGACAAGTCGTCGGTATAGAGTTTGACCATTCAAAAATCCCTATTACTATATAGCGACGACATGTCGTCGCTATATACCAATCTATACCAGCGACGTATGTCGTCGCTATAGATGTCGTCGGGACAGAGCTAAATTGATGTAGTGATTTTTTGATGTAATGTTTAAATAGAAATGGTTATGTAATGAAATGTAAAGTTCTGCTGCCCTAAAGTTTAAGAAATACGTTTCTAATGTGTATATTCAACCACAAGGTCTCCTGGAAACAAGGCCTTAAAAGACATCCATTATTGACTTGATATCGTCAAGTGAATTAATAGTAAATTTTGTCGGTAATCTGTTGTTGAGAAGTCTTGTATGTATTCCCATGGTAAAAGCTGCCAAGAAGTTCTTTACACCCATGCTATGTTTTTTGATAGAGTATCGATGGCAATTTACCGATGGGACTCACCTTCATAGAGGATTTCTGACAGTTTAATTTTTTCGTCGATCAAGACCCCTTCTTTGCTGTGCACACCTTATAGAATGACACCAAACTCGAAGCATTTAACAAACACAAGCAAAAACTAACAAGAACAACACTACCATCGCAACAACACCTTTTGAAGAACTACTCGATTACACACCCTAATCTTATCAATGTAGGCACCAATCAAACATCTTCGATGAAGCCTAAATTTTCAAAGACGAGTTTCTATTACATTTAGTAATACAATCCATGCTGTTATTTCATAGTAACTGCATTGTACCCAGCACAAGATTTATGACAAACTTTTGATGGAAATTGGATACATTTAAAAAGTACTGAATCTAACCAACTTGAAGAAAATAAAAGTTGAGGTTTGGTTTGATTAAACTTTTAAGACTATAATTCTAAGAGTGAATAAAGGGAATCAAACAAAAGCATCTTGTTTTAACGTTTTCACATCCGAAAAGGGACCGAAGAGCCTATTGACAAAATTTCTCTTTCCAGCTTTTTGAAAACGCCAAGAAGATCAAATTGCACATGCATACCATTTTTAATTCAATAATGTAACTAAAGTTTTTCTCCTTAATTTGCTATAGTATAGAGATTCGAGATATGAATTAATTAAGTTTTTTACCAGCATCTAGTGTACTTTAAGTTGTAAGTCATGCCATAAACTCCAAATGAATCATGCATCGGTCATTTATGCATGCATCATGCAAATCATGTATTTATGTATAGTTTTACCAGTTGTAAATAGTACTGTATGCTTATAATATTGCAAGTTGAAGGAAAGATCATGTGAGATTAATTTTGTTGAGCCGCAAAGTTGAAATAATAATAAATTTAAGGCTGTGAAGCATAAAGAATATTTGATAGAATCTGTAATTAGGTGTGAGCTGTCTTTTTGCCAGATTCGTGGAACAAAGATACCCCTTCCCCATGGGAGTTTTTGCCAAGCTTGTCTCTGACACATCTGTGATAATTAATCCTAGCTAATCACATGTTTAATATTCATCATTACAGTTGTACATCAAAGTCATGAATTAAGTAATAACGAAGGGCCTTTGGTATAATGGTATCTATTTGCGTAAATGGTGTCCTTCGTATGAGGTTGGGGCAGTGTAGAGTGGTGTAGTATTAAAAGAATTGTCGTTTTGAGAAAAAAACAACACCAAAGCCACATAACTATTACACAATAAGTAAATAGGTCGATCGTTTTTTAACAACAGTTTTAAGATTTTTCAAGATATATATATAATACACAACAAACTACACCATGCACATTTAAACTTCTAATCTTTTGTTTGTAGACGTATCATATAACCACGTGGAATCCCCTTATGGAGAATTGGTCAATTATGTGGCAAGCTAAACTGGAACCTAGCTTTCAAATTTGATAACAATTAGTAAAAAGATAGTGAATACGTAGAGCTTACAAGTATAATAAAAATAAAAATATCTATGAATACTTTTGTAAACATCACACAAACCACCTTTTTAAAATAACATTTCTTAAATGATCGTTAACCCAACTGGTTAAGGTGATGTACTAATTACATGTAAATATTAGGAGGTAATGAGTTCAAGTCTCACTCTGAACAAAATGTTTATAGAGGTGCGGTCCCGATTGAGAAACGTATAGATGGACCCAATTAAAATAACACATATCATTCGAATCAGGGTCACACATTTGTCGTTAAAAAAGATGTAGTTTTGTGATTTATTCTTAAAAGGTGTGAAAGAAATAAAATTTTGACATAGCTTTTGTAATTTAAGTAATTAATGCAAAACACTTCCTCTACACAAACAAAGCTGAATAAATTCTTAGGAATTTAACTCGCATTAAATTTTTTGAACCCGCTGGGATAGCTTTTGCTATAAAACAATTTTAATAAACGTATACGGTATAGGCTTTACAAATGTATTTCGATGATATTATAATAATTAAATTAAACATTTTTATTACTTTACGAAAAAGACCATATAAAACAAAAGTTCTCACATATAGAATAATAGAAAAACCATGTGATATTTGAGCCGCCAAGTTGGTATATATTAAATTAAAGCTTGTCATAACAAAAGATTATCTGATGGAATCAGTTTTTCAGTGGGTGCTTGGTTTAGTTGTCTTTTACTAGACTCTAGGAACCAATCACGTGTTTAAGTTTTGGAACCATAACCTTAGTGTTAACCGAAATATCAATTCTTGTTTATAAAAAAATGATCAAATATATAACATATAAAAGATTTTTATAAATGGTAATCAGTATTAAAAATGTATACTATTTAATTCTTAGCTAATTTTAATGTGAACATATATAAACTATAACTACTATTTAGTGATAAGATTCTTTAAAATTAACTTATATTGAAACTTAATTATTATTTAGTGAACTTTTTAATTATTATTTAATGTGAACATATATAAACTTAACTTTTTAATTATTATTTTTGAAACTTAATTTAACTTAACTTTAAGTTAAATTTATAAAATAATCACAAAAGAGTTGTTAAAATACATATATGTTTCACTTAAGGTACTTCATTTCTAAATTTCTTTTAACATTTACGAAAAAGAAATTTTTTTACAAGATTGAAACAGCTAATAATAAGAATTAAAAAAAACCAAAAACACTTTAAGTGACCTTATAAGTGAAGACTTAGAAAACTCTATTACTATCACGCGAGGTTCTATCATAAAGTATCATTTTCTTAATTTCTGCTCCTATAATTAGTAGTCTACTTAAACATTTTTATTAAAGCACCTGGTATACGTACATATCGTGAGTCCTAGCCATGAGTTCCACGTCAACTCACATTGACGGGCGTACGATGTTGCCCTCACGTGAATGTGTCGTAAGTTATGAATCTGTGAGTAGACTTGCTCTTATGAGACTCGAACGTTGTCCAGTTATTGACTGTTGCATTTGATTGTTACACCTTCAAAATTAATAATCGAATGTTACCCCTTTTAATGTTTTGTATCAACCACCTAGTTTCAACAAAATCATAGATGGAACCGCACCCAATTCTTCATCTCAAGTAAGAGGAGTAGAGTACAACACAAGTATTTTCTTACTGAAATATATTAATAATCTACATTTTTTCAAATCGTTTACTTATCCACATGGTGAAAAACGTATCAAATTTACAACAGCTCATGACTCAGCAAGAAAGGATATCGAACGAGTATTTCATGTTTTAAAGCAACAATAGCATATTGTGTAACATCCAACGCAAGTTTGGTTGAAAATAATATCTAGAAATGAATTGTAAGCCGTAAATATTATACATAATATAATCTTTGATGAAGATGGACAAACGATTTGTCAATACAATACGAATGACATAATTAGACCGACTTTTGTAGAAATTACCAAGGAACAAAAACGAGCTAATCCTCAAGATCTACACGCAATTGAGAAACACATAACAACCTTCTCGTCGATTTGGTTGACCATACATGCTTAGTGACTAGTTTAATATTTATTTATGTATTTTTATTTTATATTGATCTTTACTATATTTATATTTCTTCTTTATTTAATAAATTGATTTTTAAAGAAAATAAACTTACAACCCATTATGAAAATATAATAGTTATTTTGATGTCAGAACTTGTTGGTTAGAACTTTTTGAACTTTTAATGTTGTTTCGGTAACAAACTTCATAACAACAATGGATTAAAGACGAACTCAGGGATAAAACCTTAATCTTAATGTCAATTCGGTATTTACAAGTCGTTGTTTTTAGCACAGTTTAATTTATATCGCTTTAATTTTCAGAAAATAAAATTCGTATATAACTTTAGACATATTTATTAAATATTTTAACGATTAATGTAAGTGAAAAGTCACTTTCTATAAACTATTTAATAAAATCAAAAGTAACTTTTAATAGAAATTAGAAAAAAGAAAACTACAAAGCTAAACGTACGGAGGACTAAACCTAATTATTCTGCCACCTTTGCATCTTCAATTCATTAATATATTATTACATGAATCTTAAAGTATATCATACCTAACAATACTATATAATTTTTTTTTTATTATTAGTAAAAGAAAGATACTCTTTCATTTTTTTGTATGGCCAACCCAAATTTAATCTTTACAACGCACATGTTTCGCCAACTATAAAACGGATTCTTATATCAAAAAGTTGGAAAAAAAAATGTTTTTTGTTACATGATATCAATTAAACACATTAAAAGTAAACTTTAGGAGTATTCTTATTCCCTCGTTCAGTTACCATATTACTATTTTATAGCTATTAACATCAATATTCACTTATACTAAGTTACTAGGTACATGCAACAATATAGGTATAACATCACGTCTTACATGTTGCATCAAGCATCATACATGACTTGTTTCTTTGAATTCCTTTCACTAACAGGTGTTAAAATTTTTAGTTAAATCTTAACATGTGCACACAACACATGAGAGTGTCTTGCTTTTTTTACCAGCATGCAACTCGAACTTTATTCATTAGAAAGAACAAAACGTGGCTTTTAGGAGAACTACCTAAAGGGATCAAACCTATCGGTTTAAAGTCTGCATACAAGAACAAGCGGTGTATTGAAAGACACTTGAAATATTTTCCAATTTTTGGCGTTTTCACTACAAGAAAGTGGGTCTATAGCAACGAAAATATGACACCTTATAGCAACGACATGTCGTCGCTATAGCTATTTTTGACCTATAGCGACGACATCTCGTCGCTATAGAGTTAGTCCGCAAAAGTTAGTGGTAATAGGCTGAGATGTCGTCCGGATAGAGGTCTTCGGCATAAGTTCTTCTATAGGAACGACAAATCGTTTCTATAAGTGTCGTGATTTCTGATTTTAACGATTAAAAAAAAGAAAAACAAAATTTATTGCGACGACATGTCGTCGCTATAGGTTTTTTTAATTTTTTTTTAAAAAAAGGAAAATAAATCTATAGCGACAACATGTCGTCGCTATTGATCTAATTTTTTTTATTTTTATTATTTTTTATATTTTTTTTTATTTTATGCAGAACCTTACAATCATACAAACCTAATCACAAACATATTCACTAAAAAACACTTAAATCATAAGCTTTAAACGAATTTCATACCTTCAAATCTTCAAATCCTTTAATTTCAAGTTTTAAACTTTAATCTCACCTAAATATAAAAATTTAGATAAAACTTATAAAAACAAGATTATATAACTTCATTATAGTAAAATAAACATCATTCTTACCTTCAAACACTTCAATTTGATATCAAATACGCGTATAAACCGAGAAAAAATCGTGAGAAAAATTGGAGTTTTTTTGGGGTGAAAAATGGGGCAGAAGGTTTGAAATGCGATTTAAGGGGTCTGCACTCTATAACGACGACATGTCGTCCCTATAGAGTAAAACAAATCGTTGGTACAGAAAAATTATTTTTTTATATTTTTTATCTATCCCGACGACATGTCGTCGGGACAAGTAGATTTTATTATTATTTTTTAATGAAAATCTGTAAGTCGAGATAGGAAAAAAATAAAAAATTAAAAAAGTCTGTACCGATGAGATGTCGTCGGCACAGAGAAAGTATTTTCATATATTTTTTATCTATCCCGACGACATGTCTTCGGGAAAAGTGGATTTTAATTTTTTTTTTTAAATCTGTAAGTCGAGATAGAAAAAATAAAAAATTAAATAATTTCACCTGTTGCGACGACATGTCGTCGGCGTAGGTATTTCATAAAACCTGCCTATTATTTAAAAGCCCGCCAACTCTATAGCGACGACATGTCGTCGGTATAGATTTTGACCAGTCAAAAATCCATATTACTCTATAGCGACGACAGGTCGTCGCTATAGACTAATCTATACCAGCGACAAATGTCGTCGCTATATATATCGTCGGGACGGAGCTAAATTGTTGTAGTGTTTTGTGGATGATTTATTTGTAACAGGTTCAAACTTTGGTCTTATAATTGAATTTAAGAAAAACATGGCACTCAAATTTGATATGTTAGACCTGGGAAAGCTCTCATATTACCTAGGGATTGAATTATCTCTAAACAAGCAAATAAATAAAATAAAGCAAGAAAGTTACGACCGTAAATTTTTTAAAGAAAACTGGAATGCAAGATTGTAACCCGACTCACTGCCGTATGGAACCGAGTTTAAAATTATTTAAAAGTGAAGAGGACCACAAGTGGATGCTACCAATTGGAGAAATGTGGTGGGGTGTTTACGCTACCGGCATATTACACACCCGACTTGAACTTGTTTATTCGCTGGGGGTAGTTAGTCGGTACTACAATGGCCTAAGGAATCGCACGTGGTGGTAATAAAACAAATCCTTTTGTATGTAAAGGGAACAACGAGCTTGTGCATAAATTAGCCAAAATGGGTTATTTCTATGGTGGGCAAAGAAAAAAGCTAGTTGGGTATAGTGGTATTAGCCACAATTTTGATAAAGATCGATGGTGGGCAAAACAAAATGGGTTATTTCTACATCGGATCTTCACCATTCAATTGGTGCTCATAAAAACAAGGTACCGTAGCCCTATCCTCTTGCGAACCAAATTTATGGCAGCAACTACAATCACATGTCAAGTATTATGGCTTCAAGACATCTATCGGAACTAACGTGGTTAGAGAAATGAAAGGTGTTGATAATAGTTGATAACAAGTCGGCTATAGCCCTTACTAAAAATTTCGTGTTCCACGATAGTATTAACCATATATATCCATATTGATATGATCACTTCATATAAGAATGTGTAGAAATTTATCAAGTTGTGGTCACGTATATATCCGACGAAGAACAAAAGGCGGATGTTTCACTAATGCGTTAGCAAGAACAAAGTTCAAGGAGAAAAGGATGCTACTTTGTGTTGCAACCTACCCCATATGGACTCAAAAATTAGGGGTTAAGAGTTAGGTAGTCCTTGAGTCTCTACCCACAAGTCAGTGGCGGGGTAAGTAGTTTAGAAGCAACTATAATCGAGTAGGAGTTGGCTATAGTGATAATAGCCCCTAATTTTGATGAAGATTGATGGCGGGCAAAACACAATGGGTCACATTTCTACTTCGGATCTTAACCGATCATGTGGTGCTCACAAAAACAAAGTACCATAGCCTTGTCCTTGATCTTGCGAAGCTGAATTCATGGCGAGAACAACAACCATATTCCAAGTATTATGGCTTCAAGAAACGCTATCGGAACTAACATGGTGGGAGAAACAAAAGGTGTTAATAAGAAGTCGGCTATAGCCCTTACTAAAAATCTCATGTTCCACGGTAGGAGTAAACATATCCTCAACATCGATATCACTTCATACAAGATTATGTAGAAAATTATCAAGTTGTGGTCGAGTTTGTATCTAGCCAAAAACAAAAGGCGGATGTTTGACTAACGCGTTAGCTAGAACAAAGTTCAAGGAGAAAAGGACGCAACTTGGTGTTGAATACCTGCCCTATACGACTCATAAATTAGGGGGTAAGTGTTGGGTAAGTCCAGAGTCTAGCCACAAGTCACTAGGGAGAGGAAGTTTAAAATTAGCTATAATAAAGTATAATCAGGTTAAAAATATATAGCATTATATTACTTGTTTTATTTTATGCGATTCAAGTTGAAGTCTAACAAGTTAGGCTGGTCTATATAAACTGAGTTAGGGTTCTCGTTATAATCAACTCTTAATAAAAAGTTTTGAGAGTAAGCCATATAATTGTGTGATTGTCTATACCCATTCACCACTTGAGGCAATTGCCATTTATAAATTTATGCAACCATGGATGTTAGTTGGTGATACTTCTAATAGGTTAGCTATGATCATGGCCCACATCCCACACCCGACACATAGCATGATACATATTGTCTTTAATGTAAGGTCCCCCCCTCCCTCTGATCATTTAAGTGATCGATATTTGAGTGTATCTTTGACCTAATGTATTTTTTTAAGTGACCTAAGGAATTAAGCATGCAACCTTTGGTATATTCTACTCTAAGACTATATATTATTTACGTACGTGACAACTTGTACAATTATTTAGTATTGTTGCTCTCAAGTACAAAGAATCTTTTTACATTAGGTATACTGTAACTTTAATAAATAAATATGCTATTGTTTTGTCTAGCTGGCTATCTTTCTCTACGCATTCTCCAAAGGCTATTGAAAAGAGAGTTCGCAACTACTTGTTAAATTAAACAAAGTATTTTACTACACTTTTGCTAAAGCAAATTAGCTTATTATAGGATCACAAGTGACGAGAATTTGCTGTGCACTCACATGCACTTTCCTCCTTTTAAATGACGAAAATTTGAATTGTAATAAGGTCACAATTTTCTTAAAATTAACCACCAATTAAAATCAATGGTTTAAAGGAATCGTAAAGGAAAGTTAAGAAGGAAGAACATATACGTGTTGCTTTGCTCCTATAGCGCTCAAGTATCTTCACACATATGTAGCTCCTATATGTTTACATATACATTGCTTTGGTATGTTTGAATTTTGAAACCAATCATGAATCATATTGTACAACATTTTGCGTTTTATGATTTCATTAACTCTATATTTTATCAAACAATCAATCAAATTTTTATGTTTTATTATATATATATGTATATGTAACTATGTTTACATATACGTGGCTTATGTTTCCACGTATGTAGCTTTTGTGTCTAGATAAGTATGTCACATGTTTACATATATGTAGCATTTTCTGTACGTACATAGCTCATATACGTTTAAATAATTTCCATTTTACGTACGTATATATAAATTATGAGATATTGTAAATCACATGTTTTGTTACATGTCATGAGAAAATGCAGTAAAAGGTATATGAGTGTAAAGTATAGTGATTTACGTTAATTGAAGTAGTTTGGTCTTAAACTTTGTACTCAGAAGAATCATATGGTTAAATTAAATAGAATTCTTATTATTTATAGGTAGGCATGGCCATGATTTCATGAAGATAAAAAGTTTTATTTTGATCGGATGTAATTTACATATATGTAAATTAATTAATGAGTTACGTATATATGATATAATTAATGAATTTTGTACACATAGATTAACGTGGTTTTTTGTGTTAATCATGTTTTTTTGCGTTCTTCTTCTCTCATTAATGTAGTACTAGTGAAAATGCACACGCGTTACGACGGTACGGCTGTTGCGTGATTTTTTAGAAATTCGATTTTAGTCAGTATCGGCTCAGTGCATTATGACGTAAATTAAAAAATCAAAAACATAATTATTGAAAAAATTGAATGAAAAAAAACAATTACGTATATTACAAAAGTCTTAATTAAGACAACTCTATTATCTCAACAAGATTAGTGAAATCATGGGTGGTATTTGTGGTTAGAAATAACTTATTACGTACCTAAATTTTAGGGGAGGGGGGTTTCGTTTTATGAATGTAGACTAGAGTTTTTTGATCATCGCAGACAGCTTTCGATGGTGATTTGCATTGAATGGAAAAACTTAATGGAGAAATTGTCACCACAAATTATCACCTTGATTGTTATTAAGCTGTTAACAACTGACAAGAAGAATGAGAAGATGGATTACTGCTCAAACGCAATGAATGAACAACATTGAAGGTAAATGACGGTTTTATTTGGCTACGTGTATATGCTTTAGCATTTGTATTATAAGTATCATATGTTATACTTTATTGTAAGGGCATAAATGAAATAAAATGGTTAAGTTTTATAAATTTAAGTATGATTTTTTATATGGGTATCTTAATCCATATGTAAAATTATCATTCTATTCTCCTTTCACTTTTATTATAAAAATATAGATAAATATTAAAATTATCAAACTCACAATATACACCTAGAAAAATATTAGTATTATAGTTATTATAAATATGAAGATATATATAAGTTATATTATATACTTAAATATTTAAATCAAATAATACTTAATTTAAATAGTATTTAGTTATAGAAATATAATTAGTAAATAAAATTTAAATTTAAATGTCAATTAATATTTTTATAAATAAAATAAAATTTAATAAAGTGAGTTAAATAATATTACATTATTAAATAATGTATTAATAATATGTATTAAAGAATATAATAATTAGAAGAAGTTAATTAAATGGGTCAAAGTGAAACTATTGCATGAAACACTTGTACTCTATGTTTAAAATGTTATATAGATGTCTTACACTTTGAATGAAATTACTATCTTATCATTTTAATATGTATTATATAGTAGTATAGATATAGATATAGATATAGATATAGATTCCTTATCATCACCAAATCAAACCGTAAAAGTGTTCTAAAAACGAAAGAATATAATAAAGTTAATGATTAATTAATGAACATCATACCCTTAACCTATTGTATGAAGTTATAAAACATGGGGTAGCTAGATAACAGAATCTTATTCAACAAACCTTAAAATCATCGCAAATACATGATCGAAAAAATAATACTAGAAATGTTTTCTCGATATAATTTCATTTCCACCACTGATAAACTCGTCTTCGAAAATATGAATTCTTCATATGAACACGTCTCCACCACCAATTATAGGTAATGAACTGATGATCGGTAAATCAAAGTTGAATATAATAGAGGGTAAATCAACGGATTTAGTTAAAAGGATATAATCCAAAAACATGGTGGTAAAATTCAATAAAAAAGCCCCTTCAGAAAAAATAAACGACATATAAATTTAAATTTTATGAATAATTTGTTTACTTATCTTAATTTAAAAAAAAAAAGTTTTTTTATGAACCCTTCAATATGCATGCGCGCGGGTGCATAAGTTAACTAGAAAACCTTAAAAATTGAAAACAAATTAAAGAACAAGTCTCAAGCATCCATTTACTTTTGATGTAATGACTTAGAACTAAACTGTAACTCACATTTGATTTATAGTGTACCAAAATGCACCCAAGCAAACCCTAATTGATCTGATTGGTGTGAGAAGCATGTAGGTATAAAGGAAAAAAAATTCCAAATTACTCATTGAGTTTGATTTATTGACTTATTAGTATTGTTGTTAGGAGAACTATCACATGTACGTAGTTCACATATTTGAAAACAGAAAACAAGATGATGTCATTTACTCATTTTCTATACATGATATGACCTTAACAACCCAGATTATATCGCGTATTTGTATCAGTATCTATATGTAGAAAAACTTAATGCATAAAATTATTCGTATTCGGTTAATTTTCAAATAAGGTTTTGTTTTCTTGGATTGATGAACAGTTTTACGAATATATGTCAGAATAATGCAAATTGAAAGATAGAGCATGTGAGATTTGTTGGGTTTGAGCCGCAAAGCTGTCATTACAGAAGGAATAATTAACGGAATCAGTTATATGGTGGGCGTTTGTTTTTAATTGTCTTTTACCACGTTCCTGGAACCAAGATGGGTTTGTCTTTTGTCCAAATGCTAATCACATGTTTTTGTTTTACTTTCAGGACGATAAATAATTATAGCATATATATTAAATGTAAAAGTGAATTCATAATTACTTATGTTTAAATAGTTAAAACAATATTTAAGTTAAAAGGATATTAACAAAATGCTTAGATTTCTTAAGGTACGTTATAGCAACATCACTTTCACTTTAATCCCACACCATGGTCAAACGACAATAAACGATGATTGATATTAAACGTTCTTGTGTTTGTTATTAAACAATTGTCTGTAGGTTATGTCTCTCATAGCCCTTACCTTTTAAAAATCGTTTTTGAGTTTTTGTCAAATGCTCGTTTGCATGTTATGTCAATTCTTATGCCTCTTACCTTCTAAGTGGTTTTGATCATTTGCGTGTGAAATTGAAATGTAAGGTTCTGTATTTTGGAGACCTCATAGTCGGATTTACACATCATAACCATAATTCATAATTATTTTGTCTTAATACGTAACATAAAAAAAACTTTTAATAAATCATAAATTACTTTTAACTTGGATGCTAGTCTTTGATATGTCAATAACTCTTATTTCCATATCAACCATCCATCTTCATTTCTCATATTTGCTTAACCTAATGTGCATACTAAAAGTCAACATTGTTTAGTTAGTTATAGTTTTAGCTTTAACAAATAACCTGACATTTCATAACAACATTAACCATTTATCATAACATATATTTACAATCATAATCATAGCATATTATAGCAAAACATGATAATGTTATAGCATATCATAATCAAGTTAGGTTTTATGTAACTCATGAATGGTAATCATAGCTGCATTCATGACAATACTGGTATGAGATCGCAATAATTCTTTCTTACATATGACAATACTTAACCTTCCATTTCTTGCGAAGTATATATAACATCGTTATCCTTCTCTTACAAGATTGTTCATCCCTTTCTTGCTACGCTAGCAATACTTAATTCTACTTCTTCTACAAAATATGACTCATCCCTTTCTTGTTAATTATATCCAATGGGGTCAAGTTAGTAAAATACAAAGAGCATTCCGGTGATGGTGACAACCCAAGGAAGACAACCATGAAATAATCTTAAGCCACCACCAACCTCTACCAACCTTTTCTACTAAACCATCTGTTAGTTGGTTTTATATGAAAATATAAGGACAACAATCCACCAAAACCTTGTAGGAAAAGTTGATTTATTATGACAAGCTATGTGAACAAAGGTATCTTTCGGGGAGGATGAGAAACTCAATCTCTTAAAATGTGAAAAAAAGCCCTTGTTGAACTTAAGGTCATCAAACGTAAAAATTGAAACAAAAATCCAGATTCAAGTGGTGAGTTGATGTGGACTAAAATAATGCTTTCTTCCATGGTATTACTAATATTAGCATCTCTAAAAAGAGAATAAATGGGTTGGAAATTACTGGTGTTTGGTCTACTTATTCTTCAATCATAAAAAACAAAGCTAAAAAAATTTTCTACAACAAATTCAAGGAACTATTAAGCCCTCGTCCTTCCTTTTTAACTTCAAACTTTAAAAAGCTCTCTCTCACACCCCGGCTAAAGCGGAAACACCGAGGAGTAATAAAATTGAATCATAACACAATGATAAAAAGTACTAAAGAAATTATTTATTAAAATCGAATAATTAGTTACATTCAATTCCTAAAAACAAATAAACTGAACGATCAAATAAATCTTCATTTTATTCAAAGTCTAACTAGGTCCAACTAAAACTTATTCTTGAAACCTAGCGTGAGCAAAGCAACTAACTTAGTTCCATTACCTAAAAACATGTTAAAATATGTCAACTAAAAAGTTGGTGAGAACATAGGTTTATAAGTATGCATATAGTAGATAACAATTTACAAACAACAAATAATTTTCCAAATATAGTAAGTAAACTATTATACATGAGTCCACAACCAACCCTAGTGATCGAATGCCCTCCCGTCTAACCCCCTGACACAAGAGGTCAGACCAATAGTATGCTTGTCTAGTATGTAGTTTCTGAACATCCAGATCCTTTCAAGTAAAAAGAATACGTTGACTCAAAGGACGCTCCGTATTGATTAGCATACATCAACCCGAGTACCGAATGGGATTGTCAGGCTAATAGATCTATCTACGTACTCCCGTGGCTTCCTCGAAATTAATGATTGTGTAGATTTTAGAAAAATAGAGAGACTTTGTAGTAAAAAGTATCATAGAATACAGCAACATGTATAATCAGTTTAGTTTTACTAGTATAAAAAAGTTGTCATTATGTTTGCAAAAGACTAGTTTAACTTTAGAATTTGATTTTCCAGTTTGATATACAAAACATGTTTCCACCCTAAAATACAAAAGAAACAGGGGCTATGAACTCGCCTTGTAAAGTAGGTGGGTTGATCTTGCAACTTCTAGTAACTTGAAGTGAGGATTGCTCTAAGTAAGTTTATTTAGTTGGTTTATTATATTTGTTGATAGTTGAGGGGTTGTTATTATAAAAGTTGAAGAATGGTTGTCGTATAGTAGATATGTGTAATCCCAGAGTAGCACATCCAACAAAAGAATTTATAGGAAAGAGTTGGTGGATTTTTATCACTTAAGTACCCCGTCTTTCCTTAGCTAGAACCTTTTGTTTGCCATATAATTACATAATGGGTGAAGCGATTCTAGATGTATACTAGACTAAGTCAAAGGTGTGTTTGATATGTTTATAAAGTATAGGGAACAAGTTTAAATATAATTTTAGCAAGGTTGGGAATAGATAAGTTGTATAGTATAGGGTTACAATTGAAAATATAATTTTTTTACTAGAAACATGATTCAAGTTGATGGATAAACATAAGAATCATTAAAGATTGGATTTTTATTAACATGTTTAAATTACTTATTTTATAATAAAAATCCTTGCTTTACATTATATTTATAAAAATATTGTAAAGTAGTAAAATTTAGGGTTTTGACAGCTTTGAACAGATTCACGCACTAAACTTGCGCGAGCTGTTTGAGGGGTCAAATCAATGAGCTAGAAGACGTTCTTTATATGGTTAGAAAGATAAAACTCTGAAGTTGGCCCTATGAATCTGTCAAAATCCGAAAATTTAAGTTTGATGTGTTTAAGCAAAGTTTTGAAGGTTTCATGTTTACTTGATGCTTTGATCCATCTTAGATCTGTGATTACTATAAAAACATAATATTTAATCATTGATCTAAGCTAGTTATATTTGAATTTTAATAGAACAAAATTAAAAAGGTATGAACACGAAGAACATTAAAACTTACTTGATTAAGGAAGCTTCTTGAATCCTCAAAAGAGTTTCTATAGGTGAGATTTGTTGCTATGAGAGCTCTAGATTTAAATTTTGGTGTGAAAAAATAATAAGAATTAGACCCTATTTATAGTGGAAAATTTAAAGTTTTAGATTTCAGAATTAGACCCCTATTTATAGTGGAAAATTTAAAGTTTTAGATTTCAGTTAAGATAGATTTTCAAATATTTTTATTAATAAAAATCATATATTTTAGTAAGGATAGGGATGAAAGATTTTTTTTTTTGATATTTTAGAGTTAGAATAAGTTTGATTAATTATTTGTTAGATTTAGGATAATTACTAATCAATTATTTATTAATTTATTAGATATATATATGACTTAAATGATTAAAATAGTAAAATAATATATATATATATATATATATATATATATATATATATATATATATATATTTCTACTTTATTATTATAAGACATAAATTAATTAATTAAATAATTAATTATTTATTAATTTATTAGATATATATCACTTAAATGATTAAAATAGTAAAATAATATATATAATTTTGTAATTATCCATGCATATATATATATATATATATATATATATATGTATATATATATTTCTATTTTATTATTATAAGACTTAATTTAATTAATTAAATCTTTATCATTTTAACAAAAGTTACATATGTAACCCTAAGTTACACATATGTAAACATTTGCCCTTATAGTTATATGTGTTTTATATATGTAGTAATTTAGCATTATCTTAGAACTCGATTAATTCTAGGGCTATTTCAAGTTACTATCTCTAGCAAGATCGAATATTTACACATGTTATTATAGAATTACATTAGCAGGTAATAGTATCACAATGAATAATAGTGTATAGAATATAAGATAGTTTTCACAAATAGGTTCTTGAATTCAATTAATGCTTACATTGAAGTACTAGAATTATCAAAGAGTTAAGCATAAAAAAAAACATGGATGTTACAGTCTCCCTTACTTAAGGGAATTTCGTCCCGAAATTCAACTAGTGTAGGTTTTGTTTGCTTGGAAGAGGTGTGGGTATTTGAGCTTCATCTGGCCTTCACGTTCCCAGGTGAACTCAGGACCCCGTTTTGAGTTCCATTTGACTTTGACGATGTGAATACAACTCTGCTTTAGCTTTTGACTTCACGATCCAAGATCTCAACTGGTTCTTAACAATGTGTAACTTGTCATCAATACGAATCTCGTCCATAGGAATGCTTAAGGTGTCATTGGCTAGACACTTCCTTAAGTTAGACACATGAAAAGTGTCATAGATAAGACTAAGTTCCTGAGGTAACTTAAGCTTGTAAGCTACGGGACCAATCCTTTCCAGGATCTCGAATGGTCCAACGTACCTAGGAGAAAGTTTACCTTTCTTTCCAAATCGAATGACTCCTTTCCTTGGAGAAACCTTGAGTAAAACACAATCTCCTACTTGAAACTCAAGAGGCTTTCTTCTATTATCAGCATAGTTTTTCTGACGATCTTGCGCAACCTTGAGTCTTTCTTGAATATTGAATACCTTGTCGGTGGTTTCTTGAATCAGTTCAGGACCAGTAATTTGTTTATCTCCGATCTCACTCCAACTCACAGGTGAGCAACATTTTCTTTAGTACAATGCCTCGAATGGTGCACTCTTGATGCTGGAATGATGGCTATTATTATATGAGAATTCAACGAGGGGTTGATGAGTATCCCAACTACCACCAAAGTCAATTACGCAGGCTCTAAGCATATCCTTAAGAGTTTGTATAGTTCTTTTAGTTTGGCTATCGGTTTGAGGGTCATAAGCAGTGCTAAGATCAACAAGTGTTCCCAAGGATTTTTGTAATGTTTGCTAGAATCTAGAAGTGAAACGACTGTCTCGGTCCGAGATTATGGATAGTGGAACACCATGTCGACTCGCGATCTTATTGATATAGATTTTGGCTAACTTCTCCAACTTGAAGTCTTCATGTATAGGGAGAAAGTGAGCAAACTTTGTCAAGCGATCGAATATGACCCAAATTGAGTCCTGCCCACAAGAAGTTTTGGGTAGTTTGGTGATAAAATCCATTGAAATCTGTTCCTATTTCCACTGAGGAATTTCAGGCTGTTAGAGTAATCCTTTGGGTTTTTGATATTCAGTTTTAACCTTTGAACATGTGAGGCATTTCCCAACATACAAGGCAATGTTTTTCTTCATTCCCAGCCACCAATAATATTCCCTCAGATCTTGATACATCTTATCAGCGCCTGGATGAACTGAATATCATGACTTGTGAGCTTCATTCATGAGAAGTTCTCGAAGATTGTTGGATTTAGGAATCCATATTCGTCCCATGAAGTAGAGGATTTGATCAGACTTAGATTCTAGCTGATGCTCAGATATACTTGTCAGTTATTTCTTCAAATCATCTCTGGTAAGGGCTTGTTTCTGAGCTTCTAAAATTTGATCTTTAAGATTCCTTTGAATAATCATTCCCATTGCATGAGTACGTGAGGGTTTAATTCTTTCTTTTCTACTGAGTGCATCAGCTACCACATTGGCTTTACCGGGTGATGGTGGATTTCACAATCATAGTCGTTTAGCAGTTGCACCCACCGTATCTGTGTCATGTTGAGTTCCTTCTGATCAAATATATGTTGTAAACTCTTGTGATCAGTATAGATGACACATTTGGAACCATACAAGTAGTGTCTCCAAATCTTTAAGGCAAATACTATAACACCTAACTCAAGATCATGAGTAGTGTAGTTCTTTTTGTGGATCTTGAGTTGTCTTGATGCGTAGGCAATGACTTTAACTCGTTGCATAAGTACACAACCTAGGCCTTGGTTCGATGCGTCACAATATACAACAAAATTCTCATTGCCGTCTGGGAGGGTTAGGATAGGTGTATTACACAGCCTCTACTTAAGTGTTTGGAAAGCCTCTTCCTGCTTTTGTCCTTATTCGAAAGGCTAGTTTTTCTGAGTTAGTGTAGTAAGTGGTAAGGCAATTCTTGAAAAGTTCGAGATAAACCTTCGGTAGTACCCTACCAAACCCAAAAATGAGCGAACTTCTGAAGGGGTCTTTGGTGCATTCCAATTCTTGATTGCTTCAACCTTGGTTGGGTCTTCATGAATGCCCTTGTCATTGATCACATGACCTAGAAACTAAACTTCACTTAGCCAAAATTCACATTTTGGGAATTTGGCATATAGTTGCTCTTTCTTTAATAGCTCGAGAATCAGTCTGAGGTGTCGCTCATGATCAACTCTGGTTCGGGAATATATCAAGATGTCATCAATGAAAACAATAACAAATTGATCTAGGTATGGCCGGCAAACACGGTTCATAAGGTCCATGAATACCGCGGGTGCATTGGTTAGTCCAAAGGGCATGACCACAAATTTGAAGTGTCCATGGCGAGTTCGGAAGGCGGTTTTGGGTATGTCTTCTTCTTGTACCCTGAGTTGATGATAACCTAATCATAGGTCTATCTTTGAAAAGCAAGTGCCTTATTGTAATTGGTCGAATAAGTCATCAATCCTCGGTAGTGGGTACCGATTCTTGACAGTTAATTTATTCAATTCTCTGTAGTCGATACACATACGTAAGGATCCGTCCTTCTTCTTGACAAAAAAACTGGGGCTCCCCAAGGTGAGAAACTTGGTCGGATGAACCTTTTGTCCAGTAGTTCTTATAACTGGCTTGATGATTCCTTATTTCTGATGGGGTTAAACGATAAGGTGATTTAGCAATAGGGTTTGCTCCGGGTATGAGGTCAATCTGGAACTCGACTTGTCTAGTTAGAGGTAGTCTAGGCAAACCATCAGGGAAATCATCTGAAAATTCACGGATGATAGGAACGTCTTGTAGCTTCTTTCCTTCCGACTTCTTTTCAATTATGTGAGCTAAGAAAGCAATGTATTACTTCCTTAGGTAGCTGCGAGCTTTCATACAAGAGATTATTTTTAGATTTCTTCTAGGTTTCTCTTCGTGCACGTTTAGGGTATCTCCAGATGCTAAAGGAATGCGAACTAGTTTCTCAGCACAAATGATCTCAGCATGGTTGTCTGATAGCCAATTCATTCCAATAACCACATCAAAGCTACCAAACGTCATATGGATTAGATTGATATTGAACAAATGGTCGTCAAGATCTAGAGTACAACCTCCAATAATAGTGTGAGCATGGATTAGCTTTCCATTAGCTAACTCAATAGTGTAAGTAGTGTCTAACTTAGCAGGTTTTAAGTTAAGCATGGATTGAAAGTCAGCGGAGACAAAACTTCTGTCTGCACCAGTGTCTAACAAAACAGAAGCAAAGTGATTATTTAAAAGGAACGTACCCATGACGACAACAGGATCTTGACGGGAATCCGGTGCTCCTAAAGCAAAGGCTCGACCATGGGCAGCTGGAGCGTTGTTGTTGTTAATTTGGTTCAGGTTAGGGTAACGGTTTTGGAAATGATCAAGGCCACCACATTCATAACAAGCCTGATTGTGTTATTTAGAGGAGGGTCAACAACTGTATCATTGTTGGTGTTGGCGGTAATAGGTGCCTTGCAGTACTGAGTGGTGTGACCAAGTCTACCACAGTTGTTACACTTGCGACACTCACCATTGTGATGAAACTGGCATTTAGGGCACTTGGGTAATTTGCTCGTGTACTGTTTCTTAGTAGGAGCTTGATTATTTGTGGCAACTTGGTTCGCTGGTGTAGCAAGAGTCACCATTGCAAACCCTTTAGAAGTCTTTTGCTTTTTGTTGTTGGGACGATCCGACTTCTTATTCTCAACATTAGTTTTCTTGGATTCTGTCTTTACTAATACTCCAGACTTGACCAAATCATCAGTTATGGTGTCCGAAAAGAGAATAGCAGCTTCAAGAGTTGTTGGTGAAGCAGATAAAGTAGGGATTCTGACTTGGGGGCTCAATCCTCCAATGTAGCGATCAATCATACGGCTCACAGGTGTAACCATGTGGGGCACTAGGGTGCAAAGTTCATGGGATCGGGTGGTGTATTCCATGTGCTCAGCTCCATCCATAGTATGGTTCCACATCTTAGTTTCTATGTTTTGAAGTTCATTCTTAGGGCAAAACTCTCGGATTAGTAATTCTCGAAATTCATTCCAAGGCATAGCCATGGCAACATTTCTACCCCTGGCTCGAAGTTAGGCATTCCACCAGGTAAGGGCTCTCTTATGGAAACAACTTGAAGCATACTTCACCTTCAAGTTTTCTAGATATTGACTCATATCTAGAGTAGCTTCTATTTTCTCAAACTATTGTAGTATGCCAGTTGCACCTTTGGTGCCATAAAAATCAGTAGGTTTGCATGACATGAATGTTTTATAGGTAACAATGTCATTGTTAGCATTTCCACCACTTCCACTGCTTCCAGAACTTCCAATGTTACGAAGAGAATCGCTAATCTGAGCTACCATGCCGGGAATAACATTCGCAAGCTGTTGTGCGACGAGTGCAGCAAACTCAGCTGTTTCAGCATTATTGCGACGAGGAGCCATGCTATCAAGGCAATAACATTTGATGAGTTTTGATGTGTAAGTAATTTTATGAGAAATGGATAATGTGTTTTATAATTTTAGAAACATAAAAATCAAGGATAGGGATGATTAACAAACAATGAGATGTCGAGAGTGTTACGTTCGGTTCACAAACGAAAGAGATTACGTTGACTTATCAAAGTATTAGGTCAACCACAACCTTAATAAAGACATGCATACCTATAAGCAGACACTCACCCCAAGGTTCCAAGGTAAGGTAAATGGATCCATTAGTTGATTTGGATTTATATGAATACCTTGCCTAGACAAAACACCTTAAGATACATGCATCCTACTCTTCCAGCATTACATGTGTTCAGTTATGGGACTCAAACTTTGATAGGATTTAAAAATTTGGGATTTAAAAATCCTTTTGATTTAGGCATAATGCCTTAAAATATGAATTGAAAATTATGTGTGCATTGATTATAATTAAAGTATAAGAATAATCATGTAAGACATATCCAATTAAACCCTACCTAAGCATATAGGATACATGAGAGGAGTCATATGTGAGGTAGTTAGTGTTAGTCTCGGTAAAGTCCTATCTAAGCATATAAGATACATGAGAGCACTCATGTGTGAGGTACTTAGTTATAGTCTAGGTCATTCCATTTCTAATAACCTAATTCTCTATAACCAAGGTTCTGATACCAATCTATCATACCCCGGCTAAAGCGGAAACACCGAGGAGTGATGAAATTGAATCATAACACAAGGATAAAGAGTACTAAAAGAAATTACTTATTAAAACTGAATAATTAGTTACATCCAATTCTAAAAACAAATAAACTGAACAATCAAATAAATCTTTATTTTATTCAAAGTCTAACTAGGTACAACTAAAGCTTGTCCTTGAAACATAGCGTAAGCAAAGCAACGAACTTAATTCCATTACCTGAAAACATACTAAAATATATCAACTAAAAAGTTGGTGAGAACATAGGTTTATAAGTATGCATATAGTAGATAACAATGTACAAACCAACAAACAATTTTCCAAATACAGTTCAGTAAACTAGTATACATGAGTCCACAACCAACCCTAGTGATCAAATGCCCTCCCTTCTAACCCCCTGACACAAGAGGTCAGACTAATAGTATGCTTATCTAGTATGCAGTTTCTGAACATCCAGATCCTTTCAAGTAAAAAGAATAAGTTGACTCAAAGGACGCTCAGTATTGATTGGCATGCATCAACCCGAGTACCGAATGGGATTGTCAGGCCAATAGATCTATCTACATACTCCCGTGGCTTCCCCGAAGTTAATGATTGTGTAGAATTTAGAAAAATAGAGGGACTTTGTAGTAAAAAGTTTCATAGAATATAGCAACATGTATAATCAGTTTAGTTTTATTAGTATAAAAAAGTTGTCATTATGTTTGCAAAAGACTAGTTTTACTTTAGATTTGATTTTATAGTTTGATATACAGAGCATGTTTCCACCCCAAAATACAAAAGAAAAAGGGCTATGAACTCGCGTTATAAAGTAGGTAGGTTCATCTTGCAACTTCTAGTAACTTGGAGTGAGGATTGCCCTAAGTAAGTTTATTGTATTTGTCGATAGTTGAGGGGTTGTTATTATAAAAGTTCAAGAATGGTTGTCGTATACTAGATATGTGTAATCCCAGAGTAGCACGTCCAACAAAAGAATTTCCAGGAAAGAGTTGATGGATTTTCATCACTTAAATACCCTGTCTTTCCTTAGCCAGAACCTTTTGTTTACCATATAACTACATACTGGGTGAAACGATTCTAGATGTATACTAGACTAAGTCAAAAGTGTGTTTGGTATGTTTATAAAGTATAGGGAACAAGTTTAAATATAATTTTAGCAAGGTTGGGAATAAACAAGTTGTATAGTATAGGGTTATAATTGAAAATATGAAAATATTACTAGAAACATGATTCAAGTTGATGGATAAACATAAGAATCATTAATGATTGGATTTTTATTATTTAAAACATTTTTAAATTACTTATTTTATAATAAAAATCCTTGCTTTACATCATATTTATAAAAATACTGAAAAGTTGTAAAATTTAGGGTTTTGGTAGCTTTGGACAGATTCGCGCACTAAACTTGCACGAGCTGTTTGAGGGGCAAATCAATGAGTTAGAAGACGTTCTTTATATGGTTGGAATGATAAAACTCTGCCGTTGGCCCTATGAATCTGTCAAAATTCGAAAATTTAAGTTTGATGTGTTTAAGCAAAGTTTTGATGGTTTCATGTTTACTTGATGTTTTGATCCATCTTAGATCTATGATTACTATAAAAACATATTATTTATTCATTGATCTAAGCTAGTTATATTTGAATTTTAATAGAACAAAATTGAAAAGGTATGAACACGAAGAACACTAAAACTTACTTGATGAGGGAAGCTTCTTGAATCTTCAAAAGAGTTTTTATGGGTGAGATTTGTTGCTATGAGAGCTCAATATTTAGATTTTGATGTGAAAAAATAATGAGAATTAGACCCCTATTTATAGTGGAAAATTTAAGGTCTTAGGTTTCAGTTAAGATATATTTTCAAATATTTTTATTAAAAAAAATCATATATTTTAGTAGGGATAGGGATGAACGATTTTTTTTGGATATTTTAGAGTTAGAATAACTTTGATTAATTATTTATTAGATTTAGGATAATTACTAATTAATTATTTATTAATTTATTAGATATATATCACTTAAATGATTAAAATAGTAAATAATATATATATATATATATATATATATATATATATATATAATTTTATAATTATCCATGCATATATATATATATGTATATATATATATATATTTATTTTATTATTATAAGACATAAATTAATTAATTAAATAATTAATTTATTACATTTTATCACTTAAATGATTAAAATAGTAAAATAATATATATATTTATATATATATATATATATATATAATTTTTGTAATTATCCATGCATATATATATATCTATATATGTGATATATATATTTCTATATTATTATTATAAAACTTAATTTAATTAATTAAATCTTTATCATTTTAACAAAAATTACATATGTACCCTAAGTTACACATATGTAAACATTTGCCCTTATAGTATATGTGTTTATATATGTAGTAATTTAGCATTATCTTAGAACTCGATTAATTCTAGGGCAATTCCAAGTTACTATCTCCAGCAAGATCGAATATTTACACATGTTATTATAGAATTACATTAGCAGGTAATAGTATCACAATGAATAATAGTGTATAGAATATAAGATAGTTTTCACAAATAGGTTTTTGAATTCATTTAATGCTTACATTGAAATACTAGAATTATCAAAGAGTTAAGCATGAAAAAAAAACATAGGTGTTACAGTCTCCCTTACTTAAGTGAATTTTCGTCCCGAAATTCAACTAGTGTAGGTTGTGTTAGCTTGGAAGAGGTGTGGGTATTTGAGCTTCATCTGGCCTTCACGTTCCCAGGTGAACTTAGGACCCCGTTTTGAGTTCCATTTGACTTTGACGATGGGAATACGACTCTGCTTTAGCTTCTTGACTTCACGATCCAAGATCTCAACTGGTTCTTCAACAATGTGTAACTTGTCATCGATACGAATCTTGTCCATAGGAATGCTTAAGGTGTCATCGGCTAGACACTTCCTTAATTTAGACACATGAAAAGTGTCATGGATAAGACTAAGTAAACTAGTATACATGAGTCCACAACCAACCCTAGTGATCGAATGCCCTCCCTTCTAACCCCCTGACACAAGAGGTCAGACTAATAGTATGCTTGTCTAGTATGCAGTTTCTAAACATCCAGATCCTTTCAAGTAAAAAGAATACATTGACTCAAAGGACGCTCGGTATTGATTGGCATGCATCAACCCGAGTACCGAATGGGCTTGTCAGGCCAATAGATCTATCTACGTACTCCCGTGGCTTCCCCGAAGTTAATGGTTATGTAGATTTTAGAAAAATAGAGGGACTTTGTAGTAAAAAGTGTCATAGAATATGACAACATGTATAATTTGTTTAGTTTTACTAGTATAAGAAAGTTGTCATTAAGTTTGCAAAAGAGTAGTTTGACTTTAGAATTTGATTTTCCAGTTTGATATACAAAGCATGTTTCCACCCCAAAATACAAAAGAAAAAGGGGCTATGAACTCGCGTTATAAAGTAGGTAGGTTCATCTTGCAACTTCTAGTAACTTGGAGTGAGGATTGCCCTAAGTAAGTTTATTTAGTTAGTTTATTGTATTTGTCGATAGTTGAGGGGTTGTTATTATAAAAGTTCAAGAATGGTTTCGTATACTAGATATGTGTAATCCCAGAGTAGCACATCCAGCAAAAGAATTCCCAGGAAAGAGTTGATGGATTTTCATCACTTAAGTACCGTCTTTCCCTAGCCAGAACCTTTTGTTTGCCATATAACTACATACTGGGTGAAACGATTCTAGATGTATACTAGACTAAGTCAAAAGTGTGTTTGGTATGTTTATAAAGTATAGGGAACAAGTTTAAATATAATTTTAGCAAGGTTGGGAATAGACAAGTTGTATAGTATAGGGTTACAATTGAAATTATGAAGAATTTTACTAGAAACATGATTCAAGTTGATGGATAAACATAAGAATCATTAAAGATTGAATTTTTATTGTTTAAAACATGTTTACATTAATTATTTTATAATAAAAATCGTTGCTTTATATTATATTTATAAAAATATTGAAAAGTTGTAAAATTTAGGGTTTTGACAGCTTTGGACAGATTCGCGTACTAAACTTGCACGAGCTGTTTGAGGGGTCAAATCAAATGAGTTAGAAGACATTTTTTATATGGTTGGAACGATAAAACTCTGAATTTTATTTTAAAATAAAAATCATCGAAAAAGAGTTTGTTATGAGGGAGATATGACTATCCGAAGTTGGCCCTATGAATCTGTCAAAATCCGAAAATTTATGTTTGAGGTGTTTTAGCAAAGTTTTGATGGTTTCGTGTTTATTTGATGCTTTGATCCATCTTAGATCTATGATTACTATAAAAACATATTATTTAATCATTAATCTAAGTTAGTTATATTTGAATTTTAATAGAACAAAATTGGAAAGATATGAATACGAAGAACACTACCTTACTTGATGAGGGAAGCTTCTTGAATCCTCAAGAGAGTTTCTATGAGTGAAATTTATTTCTATGAGAGCTCTAGATTTAGATTTTGGTTTGAAAAATAATGAGAATTAGACCCCTATTTATAGTGGGAAATTTAAGGTCTTAAGTTTTCTAATATTTTTATTAATAAAAATCATATATTATTAGATATATATCACTTAAATGATTAAATAGTAAAATAATATATATATATATATATATATAATTTTGTAATTATCCATGCATATATATATATATATATATATATATTGTATATATATATGTATATATATATATATTTCTATTTTATTATTATAAGACTTAATTTAATTAATTAAATCATTATCATTTTAACCTAAGTTACATATATAACCCTAAGTTACATATATGTAAACTTTTGCCCTTATAGTTATATGTGTTTCATTTATGTAGTAATTTAGCATTATCTTAGAATTCGATTAATTCTAGGCCAATTTCAAGTTACTATCTCTAGCAAGATCGAATATTTATACATGTTATTATAGAATTACATTAGCAGGTAATAGTATCACAATGAATAATAACGTATAGAATATAAGATAGTTTTCACAAATAGGTTCTTGAATTCAATTAATGCTTACATTAAAGTACTAGAATTATCAAAGAGTTAAGCATGTAAAAAAACATGGATGTTACACTCTCGCATCTAGAATCCAACCTGCTATTGCTCCATTATCCCCTTATGAAATTAAGAAGGCTATCTAGGAGTGAAGTAGGGAGTGAGCCATTAGCCAGGATGGATTTAATTTGGGCTTCTTCAAATGATTTTGGAATCATTTTCAAGCTAACTTTGAGAATTTATGACATTGTTAAGAAGGAGTAGAGCATCATCCTTTATTGCCCTCTTCCCTAAAGGGAATAACTCTTCTTCCTTATATGAATTCTAGCCCATTTTCTTTGTTGGCTGCATTGAGAAAATGTTCTCTAAAGTTTTTGTAGCGTTAAAGTGTTCGTAGTATGCTTTATAGCCAATCAGAACATTATGGATGGTCCCCTTTCCTAATTGTAACTCTATATTAGGTTAAAAGGACTAATAGCAAAGTTATGATTTTCAAACTGGATTTGGAGAAGGCTTTTGACTCGCTTAACTGGAAATTATTTGACTCTATGCTTCTCATATGAACTTCCTGCTCCTTTGGAGGAATTGGAATATTTAGGGCGTTTTAGCTTTCTTAAGATCGCCACTTCTAATAAACGGGTCCCCCATATTCGAGTTCTATTATTAGGTGTTTATAAAGGTAATCCTCTTTCTTAATGTATCTTCATCCTTGCATTGGAAGCTCTCTTTGGCATGATCTCAAGAGCCTCCTCTTTGAGTATTCTAAAAAGAATCCAAACCCCAAACGGAGGGTCTTGCTTACCCCAATATGATACAATAATGATGCAATTATATTTGGTGTATGGTCTACCTCTAATATCATGAATATGTTAAGACTACTAAGATGTTTTGCTTTGACTTTTGGTCTGAAAATAAACAGACAATAATTGAAGGTTTATGGTTTCGATGTCACACATTTTACCATGGCTGATATGGCCGAATCTATCAACTGTAAATTAGTACCATGTATTTTAATTATGGGCTAAACTTTTGGGTAAGCACGAGTATAATAAGTAAATGGAACTTGATAACTGATATTTTTGAAAAAAAAGATATCTTGCTAGAATGCAAAAAATATTATCCATTAGAGGACGTCTCACGCTCATAAAGTCTATTTGAAAGCTTACCTACTTATTACTTCTCTATTTTCAAAGCTCCACAAAAGATCTTAAACGACCTTGAGGCTCTTAGAATGAGAATTTGGTTGGGGGGGGGGGGGTCTGATCATTTAAAAACAATATAAAGTGGAGCTCCTAAATCTTCCGAAGGTCTTGACCATGCTTCCTTATGTGATACTAACCGCGCTTTCCTACCTAAATGGTGGTGGAGGTATAATGTAGAACCGATCTCCTTTTAGAAATAAGTTATTCAGGCTATCTATTATTCTTCTAAAAACACTTCCTTAATTCCTTGCAAAAGTAACATCCCGGTCCTAGGCAATCCGTTTATGTTGGGTGATGGAAGCTCTATAACATTCTGGATAGATGTCTTTGTCGGTAGTGAGCCATTGCGCTCCTTTTTTCCAGATTATCTTGCATGGAGGTTTCAAAGGCCTACTCTATTGTTGCATGCCTCACCCCCACGATCACCTATCCTTTAGGCCTGGAACTAGTCTCCACATTATCCCCGATGGAAAATGCCCAACTCCAGTCTTGTGTTTCTCTTTTTTCGATCCTCTCTCTCGCTAATAGGTCAGATAGATGGATCTAGGAAGGTGACCCATTTGGTACCTTCTCGGTGAAATCGATCATGGCCCTTCTGAACTCCTACCCCTAGCCTGCGGTCATGGTTCTAAGCGTGGAATGAATGGATACCTCTAAAGATCAATGTGTTTGGATGGAGGGCGAAAAGATCTTATCTTCCTTTTTTTGCTAGGTTACAGAACAAGAACGTGCCTATCCCATCCTCGCTATGTCATTTTTATGGTGAAGCCTCTAAAACTTTAGAACACTTATTTAGTGGTTGTCATATATCTTCTGCTTTTTGGCAATTAATCAGTTCTTGGTGTAGCATTCCTCAAATTAATATTTTTATGTTCAAAGATCTAATTGACTTCTATCCTCTATATAGCATCAACTCATTTTGATTAGATGTGATCAAGTCGGTTATATAATTGTGTGTTGGGTAATCTGGAAAGCAAGGAACAACTTACTATTCTCCAACAAAACTATCCTAATCCAAAGTCTCTTCGATGAAGATAAAGTAATGGGTTTCTTATGGATTAACCATAGAGCTAATCTTGCTCTTTTTGATTGGGATAGATGGTGTAAATTTTGTTTGGATTTGTAACTTGGCTATGGTCTATAGTGATGCCGTGCTCCTACGCTTAGCGTCTTGCTAAATGTTATGTACTTGTTGATTTGGTGTAATAAATCTTCGGTGTTACAACAAATGTGCTAGTTGATTGTTACGAATAAACTTTTACTGTGTATTATTAGTTGTTTTAAAATAAACTAAACTTAAAAAGTTTTTTGCAAATAGATTTTACTTTAAATGGTACCCACAAGTGTAGTGATTGAAGTAAGTTATGGGGTTTGGGGTCACACGACACTAATATTTTTTTGTATTTCACATAGATTGTAAAATATGATGATTTGACATAACTTTTTTTAAGATTGTCACAATTGTAAGTAGATGCGTATGTCAACTAAAAAACGATTAATTCGTGAAAATGTAAGGCGCTTTTTTCTAAAAATGATTAGGTATAGTAAAAAAAACAGATAATGTCTACTACTTGATTTGTTACTTATTTGAGAAAAGTATGTTAAAAACATGCATTTGGATTGCATTAATAGTTGGAACAAAACATATAGATTTATTAGCCATGTTGGTAATTAAATAGTTTTCATAACATGACACTCAGAAAATATAAATACTTGAAGATACAAGATCAATCTATGCATGTAGCATTTACAAAGCAAACCATTTCTATATTGTAATGACAATGTAATTTTATTGTTTGTTTTTCTAGTGAAAATATCTTTGTATTTGTGACTCGAGTTGATCTTTAACTCACCTAAAAATTATGATGTCATACTTTTAGAATCGAAAAACCAATAGATATTAATACCATATGAAAATATATAAGTTCTACCATTGCCCAAGTGTTGTAATAAAATCAATCATACTTGTACGTTCACATTTTAAGTGTATGCTTGGTGGTATATCGAAAATATAATATTCTATTTACATTGCGGCACACCGCTAACATGTTCTATCCTAAATCACCATTCATTGAATGCCGCAAGAAATGCTATTACCATTAAGATGGTACTGATTATTTAGAAAATACCATCTTGGATAAGGTTGGAAAAAGCTTACTTTTACCATGAGAATGTTCACAGTTCATTCGGCTTCATTTGGGAATGCGTTTAACGCATTGGTTTCTGGTTTCAAGTTATGTATGCTATGTATTGGAAGTACTCGACCAATAAAAGGTGACATAAGGGTAACACTTCTAGCCATTGGACGTCTAAAAAGATTGAGCGGGCCTTGCACAAAACATGTTATTATGAATTTGTGGATCTCGATCTAGATTGCATAATTATAGACACATATGTATTGTAGAATCAATGTTAGTTGTTCACTCAATCTTAATAACAGTTTTATGGACAAACAGAAATTACGTAAGTTAGTTAATAACTTAGTATTGTATGCCGATTTTCCTAAGATGTATAAACAAGTTTGTGAGACTTATATGTCATGTTTTTTAAGAGATTTTAAATCAAAACTAAAAATATTAATCAATTTTTAAAATGGTCCTATTTTTTTTACTTGGATTAGGGTATTCGAAATAGTTGAGCCGCCCCTGTACACACACATACACATAGATATATATATACATAAATATACATACATACATACATACATATATAAATATATATATATGATCATTTGAAATAAATATCTTCAGAACTTCAAGAACTCCATCAACCGCTCGTAAATTTAATTTTTACATATTAAATGATAAATTATATTATTTATTCATCTTTTATATGTGAAACTAATAAAGAAAACAACAAGCAAATTCCATTTTTGTATATAACCTACATGTGTATAAGAATTATGTATGTTATACAACCTACATATGTGTAGGAAAACAAATTAAATTTCAAATGCACATAAAGAAATTACTTTGATGGTTATTTTATGTAAAGGGTTATTGAATTTTAATAATTCAAACTTATATTTATTGGCAGGGATTAATCAAAGCTTAAGAATATTTACAGACACTCTCAACTTTGATTTTATTTTCCTCTAACAATACCTAACTAATTAAGAGTAACCATGTTAGTTTTTTGATGTCATATACTGGTTATATGACCAAAACATTAACCAGAAAGTTGAAATATAACATCAGGTCCGTCAATCATAAACTTTTACACCCTAAAACCCGTCGATCTCCACCTCCTAATTAAACCCATCAATATATTATTGCGACTTGCTTATTTTTATCTACGATTTGATGTAAGTTTTATTGAAAATAGATTTATGCTAATAATGTACAAATTATCAAAGTACAAATTAAAAGTCATCAAAGCTATTTCAAGATTTTATTTTATTTTTAAAATGTTTTGTTTTCTTCTTTACAAATTTAAAAAATGATGTATAAATGTATGACTCAACGTGATTATTTTCATGAGATGAATACTAATGCATAAGTTGTTAAAATCGTGTCATACAAATTTTAACTAACAATCGAAGCGCGTGTCTCACCCACTAATTTACTATGATATGTAACTAATAAAAAATTACGAACATCTTAATTAAATAGAATATCTTGAGTAATCGAACTTTTCTAATATATTTTTAACCCATGATTACAAACTGATCATATGTCCACATTCAACCATAAGATAAATTAATTAATTACATTAGATTATAAAATGAGATATATTTTATTATTTTTCTGACACGAGTATTCTGATAAATAACGTCCTTAGATTAATTAGGACATGTACTCTTGTGCTAAACAAATCACCCTTCTTCCTTGTGACCTTGTATCCAAGGTGTCTGTACCTCACATGCTACCCCTTAACCTCCATCTATAAATACAATGAACCTTAGCACCAAACACACCACCAAACTCATCTCTACCTCTCTAACACAATTAAGGGTTGTACACCACCTTAAGAGCCTAACTAATACTTAATCTTTTTTAACTTTAACTTAATTAATATGGCCAGGTTGTGTAGAACCCTTTTGTGTTGTGTGTTGCTTATGTTATTTGTAACCCATGAGGTGTTGCAAATAAGTGAAGCAAGAAAGTTAGGTCAAAACTTCAAGTGCACTACCGAATGCATGGATGTGAAGTCGGTGACCAAAGACAATGGCTCTGCGAACCCAAGCCAAGTGCCACCTACGGGCGTTACGATTAAGGAAGGAGACTTGGATGCCTTTCGCCCTACTACACCAGGACATAGCCCTGGTGTTGGTCATTAGAGATCTTCAGGATGCGACATTGAAGTTATGGAGAAGTGGTTTGTTGTCTGATTTTATGTTGTAGTTTTATCATTTGAGAAGTTGTAAATATCTCTATTATTCCTTGGTAAGGTTTAGTCCTAGTAATGTTTGAGCTTTTCTATCACGTCAGTTAATGAAAGACAAAAGTTTTTCAACATGTTATTCTCCACGTTTCTCCACAAACTACCAGACTACAATTTGACCAATATATTCGAAATGTAAGTGTAAGTTACATAAAAAATAGTATTTATAAATGAGGTGCTTATAAAGAGAGAAAATGAGAAATTTTATCAACGATACAAAACAAGTGATTGATCCTTGTCTGTTTTTGGAGTTCACCTACTTCGAGAATAAATGATTCAAGATGCGAGCGAATGTCATTGTATATTATGTATATTCACTTAAGTGTGTGTATAAACAAGATACTCTTGAACATGATATAAGGAAGTATCAAGTATGACGTAGAGAGTTGATGGTGTTTAGTAAGAATCGATATCATGGATACCATAAAGGTAATAAAATTAATGACAATTTCCTATTGATCAATTATGATAATAACTTATTCCACTCTAATAAAACAAAATTTCTATTTATCATATGATCATATATTTTTCTACCGTCCCCCACTATCTAAGCTCCACCTGTGCATGGTACATGTGTCATTATTAGAAAGAAAATTTTTAAAACTTTAAATGTTAATTATATTATTAATATACTTTTTAAATTATAAAATAATTTTTTTTGAGAATTTAAAAACATATTTCTATATTATAAAAATTATTCTTTAAAAAAAGTTTAATGAAATATGAAGTTTTTTAATGCAAAAGACTTTTAAAAAAATGACATTGTTTAAAAAAGTAAGTGTTTAAAAATACATTTTTTAAAGCAAAAGTATTTTTTAAAGACAAAAGTTTAGAAAAATATTATTATTGTTTTATGATATGTGAATAAATATACATGTTAATAATGTATATTGTTACCCACCTTACGTTTTTTGTTACAAATTCATCTTTATATATATTTACTTATGATTAATTTGGATTTTGTAGTTTTGGATGGTTGCTTGATGATTTCAAAAGAAAAAGACAAGTAATGCATGAAGATTTTAGAAGTTTAGAGGCTGTTATGGTCCTGATTGATTATGTCAGGGCCATAACATGCATCAGGTCCCTTTTCCTGCGAATTATGGTCATGACTGATTCTGTCATGACCATAACATGCATCAGGTCCCCTTTTTAGCCCTTCTCCTTCTTCACTTTAGGAGAGACGAAATTTAGAGTAGAAACCCTAGTTTTTCTCCATTCTTGGGGTTACTTTGAAGGAGTTTTTTTAAGAGTTCAAGCTAGGTTGAAGATCAAACATTTCAAGGGAAGATCCAACTCCACACAACCCACCTCTGCTCGTCTTTTGTTTGAAAATCTCTAGATCTATCATGTTTTTGTTGTGAGCTCGGTTGTGGTTTTTGTAAGCCTCATGGGCTAAACACTCTTTATCACTTAGATTAGATGAAACTTAGCTTACTTTGATATTTTACATGTAACATTTGGTGATGATTAGGTCAATGCTTATTAAAAGGCTATGAATGTTCTTTAATGATTGTGTATGCTTATTGAAATTGATGAAATGATGAATCTTGTGGGTACTATAATCATATATTGTTGGAAAACTTTGTGTTTTAGAACATCTGTTCATGAAATGCATACATTAGTGTGTGGTTTATGGCATTTGACTAGAAATGGTAAATGATGGCTGATTATTTAGTCAAGTTGAACAAATATGCATCCAAATATTTATGTTTGTGAAAACCATTATGTTTGTTATGAATATCTCCTAACATTGTGTATGTGTAACCATATATAATGCGCATATTTATGATTCGTGTATTCGTGTTAGGACATTCATAAATTGAAGGATTTACATAGCTATTGTTATATTACATGAATTGAGGTGGTTACCATGTGTTTGTTGTGTTAACTTTCCAAATATTTATGGGTTTGGTATCCTTGACGGGAGTCCTAACCATATTCAACTTTGACTTAATAATATCATTGGGTCTTTATGGCATAACTTTAGGTGGCTATTATGTGCTTATCGTTTTAGCTTTCCAACAAGTTATATAATTAGATAACCTTAACAGGAGTCTAGTTTACATCCATGTTTCATGTGTAGAGGATGATCTCACCATAGGTTCATGTATTTTGTTATTGTTTTGCTAAGCGGATTCGAAGTCTAAGTGATATCTTCCTCTAATTGATTATCTTCACCTTCGTCTACTTTCTTAAATTAGTTTAATTGTTAGCTAAATTAGTTAATGATATTATTCACAAATCATCTTTTATCTGCTAGATAATGACAAACGCTTAGTATTAGGAGCTCTCGTGTCCATGGATCGATACTTGGTTCTTACAAAAAATTATACTACTATCCGATAGGTACACTTGCTTATTGTATGTGTAGTTAGTCATAAGGTGAAAATTATTTTTATAAATTTAAAGCTTAATTTTGTAAAATCAATTAATAAAATATTTATACATATTAAAACACACATCAAGTTTTTGGCATCGTTGCCGGGGACAGGGCAATTCTGAGAAAGATCCAAGTCATTACTTTAGCCAATCCTTTGTATTTACTTATTTTAGTTTAATGTAATTATTTTGTTACCTTTATTTTTCTTTACACGTTTGGTAGTGTTTACGTTTTCAGGAAGCTTATGTCTGCATCTTCACCGGTTGATGATCTTGTAGAGCCTTATTCTGAACCCGAAAAAGTAATCAGGAGAAACTTGAGGGCAAGATCCCAAAAAGTAGCACAAGAAATTAAAAGTGAAGCGAAGAGACTAGAAGACGCATATGAAAAAGAAAATGAAAAAGAAAATGAAGAAGAGCATGCTGAAGACACAATGGCGGGGCAAGATAATAGAAGAACGATATATGATTCTGCCAAACCATCTTTAGAAGGTGCAAGACCTGGCATTGTATGACCGAATGTGCAAGCTAACAACTTCGAGATCAAATCAAGCACGAGCCAAATGATCCAAAACAATTGTCAATTTAATGGTCGTTCGAATGATGATCCAAACTTTCATCTTGCAAACTTTCTTGAGATATATGATACATTCAAGGTTAACGGAGTTAGTGATGATGTAGTTAGACTCAGGTTATTCTCTTTCTTACTATGTGATAGAGCAAAGCAATGGTTGAATACACTTCATATTGGTTCCATCACCACTTGGGATCAAATGGCTAAAAAAATTATCTTGAAGTACTTTCCACCATCAAAAACTACTAGATTAAGGAATTTAATCACATCATTCATGCAAGATGAAGGATAATCATTCTATGAAGCATAGGAAAGGTACAAAGATTCAATGAGTAAGTGCCCACATCATAGATTGGAGCCTTGGTTTCAAATTCAAACGTTTTACAATGGGTTATGTCCTGAAAGTCGTCAGATCATTGATGCATCCGCACGAGGTGCATTTTAGGATAAAACACCCGAGGAGGCACATGAGTTGATTAAAGATTTGGCCAACACCAGTTGTTCAAGGCAAGCTCCAAAAACCAGGTAACCAAGACAAGGTGTTCATCAAGTTTATACATATCATTCTCTATCTGCACAAGTTGAAGCACTTACAAATCGAATGAATCAAATGCAGGTAAACAGGGCCCAAGAAGTTTTTGATATGTGTGGGGGGACCACATATGTGTTCGGATTGTCAACAAAGGGAAATGTTCAACCCTCCTGAACAAGTTGACTATATGGGAAGTCAAGTTCGACCTCAAAACAACCCATATAGTAACACATACAATGTGTTGGAAAAATCATCTAAATTTCATTTGGAAGGCAAGTGGTAGTAACCAACCCTCGGGATTTCAACCAAGGCCAACATATCAAAACCTTCCACAAAAAAGCCATCAACCATATCAACAACAAACCCACAATCAATTCCGCCCTTAAAATCAAAATCAATATCAATAATTTCAACATCAAGGCTCAAATAGTGGTTCACAACCAGAAAAGAAATCCAATTTAGAAGAGATGATGGCACAATTCCTATCTACAGCTGAAAGTCATCATCAAAGTTCTGAAGCTCGTCACCAACAATACGAGATGGAATTAAGAAACCATCGAGCCACAATGCAAAGTATAGAAGCTCAAATGGGAGAAATTTCAAGGCAATTATCCGAAAGGCAACAAGGTGGTCTTCCGGTAACACCGAACCTAATCGAAAAGCTAATGTGATAGCAGTCACAACTAGAAGTGCCAAGACCACTTATTCGAATAACTAAGCTTCTACATCTGAGCCAATTGGTGAAGAGGAATTTGAGGTTCAAGACGAGGTACAACATACTAGGCAAAGCCCATCAAGTACCGCCCAAGTCAAAGAACCATTAATAGTTTACAAGCCCACTATTCCTTATCCCGGTAGATTGAAAAAAGGAAAAGATGGAAGAACAATATGGTAAATTTCTTGGACTTTTTAAACAACTACATATTAACTTACCATTTGTTGAAGCTTTGTCTCAGATGCTAAAGTATGTCAAGTTTCTTAAAGACATTCTTACAAACAAGAAGAAACTCAAGGAGCTTTCGTATGTGACTTTGAATGAAGAATACTCGGTGGTTTTGCAAAACAAGCTGCCCAAGAAAATGATCGATCTAGGGAGTTTCACTATTCCTTGTTTAGTTGGTAGCTTATTTGTTAGTAATGCATTAGCCGACCTATGTGCTAGCATCAATTTGATGTCATGATCTATATTTGTAAAACTAGACTTAGGCGAACCTAAACCAACCGGAATGAGCATCTAACTTGCCTATCGATCTGTGAAATACCCTAGAGGCATAGTTAAGAACATGTTGGTTAAAATTGATAAATTTGTATTTCCGATTGATTTTGTAATTCTTTACATGGATGAAGATAAACATGTACCACTTATCTTAGGACGGTCATTCTTAGCTACCTCAAGAGCTTTAATTGATGTATGCAATGGTAAATTAACTCTAAGCGTAGACGAAGAAGAGGTGGTTTTTTATATTAAAAATTCCATGCAACATTCACAAAATCATGATGATTCATTATACTTTATTGATACTATTGACTCACATGTGGATCATTATTTGCAGGAAAGTTGTGAAAAAAATGGTTTGGACACATAATTGCTCGATAGGGAAAACATTGACCTTTGTCATATGCAAATTGTTAATGAGTTGGCTTACCTGTCGACCAATGAACCACTTTCAAGTCCGGAAGTATTTGAAGTAATGGAAAGTGATAAAACAACTAAGGCTAAACCATTGATTGAGGAACCACCGTCTTTGGAACTCAAAGAACTACCATCTCACTTGGAATATGCCTACTTGAATGATGACTCTAAATTACCCGTCATTATCGCATCTGATTTGACGAAAAATGAAAAGGTGAAGCTTTTAAATGTGTTAAAGACGCACAAGAAAGATATGGCTTGGAATATCATGGATATGTAATACATCCTCCCTTTTGTACCCATAAAATCTTAATGGAAGATATGCCTTAACCCTAACATTCAAGAAGTGGTTAAGAAGGAAGTAATCAAGCTACTTGATGCGGGCTTGATCTATCTGATTCCCGATTACCGATTCCCAATGGGTGAGTCCGGTACAAGTGGTACCAAAAAAAGGAGGTATGATGGTGGTGACAAACGAAAAGAATGAGCTTATACCTACAAGAACCGTCACGGGTTGGAGAGTTTGCATCGATTACCGCAAGCTCAACGATGCAACAAGAAAATATCATTTTACCTTACCTTCCATTGATCAAAATCTAGAACGTTTATATGGGAATATGTTTTATTGTTTTCTTGATGGTTTTTCAGGTTATTTTCAGATTTCGATTGCGCCTAAAAACCAAGAAAAGACAACATTCACATGTCCTTATGGAACTTTTGCATATAGAAGGATGCCATTTGGATTGTGTAATGACCAGCCACATTTCAAAGATGCATGGTTGCCATATTTCACGACATAATTAAAGACTCGATGGAAGTATACATGGATGATTTCTCGGTCTTTGGAAACTCATTTGATCATTGTTAAAGTAATTTAGAAAGGATGCTCTCAAGAAGCGAGGAATCAAATCTTGTTTTGAATTGGGAGAAATGCCACTTCATGGTGAAGGAAGGCATTGTCTTAGGTCATAAGATTTCCAATGCGGGGCTAGAGGTAGATAGGGAAAAAGTGGAAACCATTTCAAAATTACCACCACTAAATGGTGAAGGAATGCATTGTCTTAGGTCATAAGAAGTTTCTTAGGTAATGCCAGCTTTTATAGACGTTTTATTAAAGACTTCTCAAAAATTGCAAGACCTATGACCCAACTTCTTGAAAAGGATGTGCCCTTTGTCTTTAATGATGAATGTTTAGTTGCGTTTAACTTCTTAAAAGAAAAAGTGATAAATGCACCCATAATGGTAGCCCCGGATTGGAACCTCCCATTTGAACTAATGTGTGATGCTAGTGATTATGCAGTTGGAGCGGTTTTAGGGCAACGAAAGGAAAAGCATTTTCAGCCAATCTACAACGCAAGCAAAACTCTTAATGAGGCTCAAGAGAATTACACAACCACCAAAAAATAATTGCTTGCTGTGGTCTTTGCTTTTGATAAATTTTGTTCTTACCTTGTCTTATCGAAAACTATTGTTTATACTGATCATGTAGCTCTCAGATACCTTTTTGGAAAACAAGATGCAAAACCAAGATTGATTCGATGGATCTTGATCTTACAAGAGTTTGATATAGAGATACAAGACAAAAAAGGAGCTGAGAACATCGCAATTGACCATCTTTCTCGTCTCAAGAACCAGTCTTTAGAAGAACTCCAGGAATCCAACCTAAATGACAATTTCCCACATGAGTTTCTTTTGCAGGTTCAAGATATTTGATCACCCTTGGTTCGCAAATTTTGCAAACTACCTTGCCGGTGGGGTTCTAATTAAAGGAATGACCTACCAATAGAAAAAGAAGTTCTTTACTGATTTAAAGCACTACTTTTGGGAAGACCCGCATCTGTTTAAGGTATGTGCAGATCAAGTAGTGAGAAGATGTGTGCATGGGAGTGAGGCAATGAAAACTATTCATCATTGTCACGAAGGACCCTTTGGTGGGCTGATGTGGGTTGTCAGGCCTAATAAAAATCAATTTATAATGGTCCAAACTTCACCTAATATAGCTAGGGTAAGTCAGGTCGATCCACAGGGAATGTGTGGAAAGTGTGGTTCAATTCATAAAGTTGAAAGCTTTATTGAAAATACTTGTAAATTAACTAAATTGAAAAAAGTAGTTGAAGTTGAAAAGTAAAATTGATTGTAAACAATGATGGGAAAGAGTAATCCCCTCCGGGTTAAGGTTTACAACTTAGACTTGCTTTGATAGTTAAAAGTGGTCACATAGACATAACCGGGTTGATTTGGTTAAAGACTGCTGTTAATGAACTACTCGAATCATATCCTGCGTTTGTATTACCCAACCCCATCCAAAATTGATGTTTCCAGATGAAAAGAAATCTAAAACAATCAAACCAGAACAATTGAATTGAAAGCAATACACATATTTTAGAATCTCTAAACAATAAATAATGTTACTCGGCTTAAACTACCGTGTTCAAACATTAACTCAACCAAAACCATCAAAAACAAGTCATAGTATAAACCCTAACACCCGGAGAAGATCACGAGTGGATTAGCCGGACATGGAAATGAAAAACAAATCAAAGTCGAAGGTAAATATTGTATCTAAGGTTAAAGATTCAAACCGAATGATAAAAACAAGATCTTCAGCCTTAAAATCACCTCCGGGAGCCTTTTGGATCACTTGGGGTCGTTCCTAGGGCTTGGGGACGGCTTGGAATGAAAGATAGACCTGAAAACCTAATTTTTCCGTCTTATAAGTGATTTCAGGGCATCACGTACCGTAGGTCACTTGAACACCGTAGGTTACGCTAGAGGCTTTCTGTTCAATTTTTGAACTGATAAACCGTAGGTGTTTCCACCGTAAGTTACTCTAGAGGCTTATACCGTAGGACCTGTTTCCACCATAGGTTACGCTAGGGGGCTTTTTCTGATTCTTGTTTTCTTCGTAACTTCTTTTTTCGGACTCCGTTTTCCTCCTTGTTTACGGCCACGTTCTCGTAATTCAATTCTCTATCACCTCATCTATCATAATCTTCATTTATCATCCATGTACATTCTTCAAAACACATCAAATGCTTGTGTTTTATCTATAAAACACCAAATCATCGTAGTTAACTTATTCCATACAATTTCTTCTACTTAAACACATAAAATACATTAAAGTTAACCACTTAACCATGATAAACATCATTCCAAACCCCTTACATCACATCCCCACACTTGTTTCTCGCTTGCCCTCAAGCGAGGTTGCTTTTAAAATTCAATAATTCAAGTTAAAATTTTAACTCACAGACACCCAAATACTAAACTCGATTAAGGTCCAAAATCATACCCGGTACCCACACTTGATAATCAAGACCCCGTTTACAACCTCACAACCTCTAAACCGTTGGATTGCCTAACTAAAACTCTCAACTCTAAGTGCTCCCTTGCACATGTCACACCCCTCACAATGAAACTCTCCACTTAGTTTAATTTCTGAATTCGGCAAAAGATGTGCCGGTAATTTATGAACACTCAACAATAATGCAAACTAGTGAGCATAGGCTTGTAAGAAAATCACCTCCCCACCTACTAACACAAGATACCACACCAATCATGAGGGCTTTCAAAGGCTGTAATGTTAGGCTTAGGTTCGGGTAGGAGTAATTTGGGGTATAGTGACTAGGGTTATGGGAGTCTTGAGTTAACTACTTTATCCAACACTAAACAAAACTACTTCACACACTTTAACTACGACTTACTTCAAAGCATAATCTTTTTTTCTTGTCTAATAATTCAGTCTCTCAAACTTAACTATTTTGACAAAATTTTCTTTTCTTTTCATTCATTTTTTTTCATTTTTTTTTGAACAAAAGAACATAACTTTAAAAACACAATGGAATTCACTAACCTTAACTATCCCAACTACAACTTCAAAATATGATATCAAATCAACTTAACACTACTACTACTAATTAACTCAAGTTCCATCACACGGGTAAACAAATGAATAGGCTAAACAAAAGGCTGCTGAGTCAAAAATTTTGGTTAAACAAATGAATAGGGAAAAGGCACAAACTTGGCTACTAGGGATAGACATTGGGTAGGTAGGTCCTATGGGGTTATTCTACGATTGATCCTAATGCATCAATCACTTTGATGTGAATCCCAGTCTCGAGTCTCAAGATGCACACGCCCCACAAGTTCTACCACTAGAAAACATCACTGGACACTCAAACAAGCAAATATATATAACACTATCAAAGAATAGGCTTCTCACATATGAAAACGATGGGTTCGGGTTACCGACGTGACATGTGCAAGTTTACTACACCTAAAGTTTGCCACCCCTAGTTAGGTGTTTCCTTTCCAACTTCCACAAATCAACCGGGTTTGTTTTGAAAATTTTCAAATTTTGTTTAAATTTCCATTTCTCCAAAATGTGTCTGACTGGGTTTTCCCATCCCCACACTTGGGATACATTGTCCTCAATGTATGAGTTGATTCATTTTACAATCCCCATTTACATTTCACTTTACCCATTATGCCCAAACACATAATATAACATGATTAAACAAACTACCATAGTCCTAAACAATAGAATCATTCCACCTCGATCACATAGTTGTTTCAAACCCCCAAGTGTAAAACAAAAATAGCAAATAAAGTAAAAGAAAGTTCACTTAGACCTGATGGTAGATTATCTGATAGTACTTCAATATTGTTATATGGAGACTGTAGGTAATCTGGCCAAGTACATCATCAAATATGCCTCTAAAATTCCATGTGCTTCCCCACACTTTTACGTTTGCATCGGCTAATTAAAACTGAAAAGGCAAAACAAAAACTAAAAAATAATAAAACTCACTTTCGTAGGAATCACGTTTGCATTTAGCATATGCAACAAGCCTTTTAAACCTCTCGGTAGGCCCGAGTGGACGAGTGACGTCTCGTGAGGGTTTTTAGTGAACACACTCACAAAGTTCAAAACAACTAAGATCATAAAAAAAACAAAACATTACAAATATCTCAGGTTGCCTCCCAAGTAGCGCTAAGTTTTAGGTCTTTAGCCAGACCGTACCACTGAGTGTGTGCTCATTAAAGGTCACATTGGACCAGAATATTTCACATTGAGTGTGTGCTCATTAAAGGTCACATTGACTGACTCCTTAACTACTCTAGTTTTGAGATTGTATACTTTATAAGCCTTGGCTTGGGAAGAGTATCTAATAAAGTGTCCATCATCTGATTTCTCAACAAATTTGGCTATTCGATCTTTATATTCAAGATGGTGCAAGGACATCCAAATGATCTGAGGAAACCAATGAAAGGTCTCCTTTTATGTCACAGTTCATAAGAAGTCTTACCATGAGTCTTAACTACTAAAACTCTGTTCTGCAGATAGCAAGCAGTGTTGACTGCCTCTGCTCGAAACGTGATGGGCAGTTTAGAGTCAGACAACATGGTTCTTGTAGCTTCAATAAAAGTCCTATTTCTTCTCTTAGCAATACCGTTTTGTTAAGGAATCTCGGGAGCACTATATTATCTTGTAATACCCTTTCATCATAAATTGCATCAAGTATTTGGTTTTTGAATTCAGTTTCTTGATCAAATCTTATGGTCTTGACCTTGTGATCACATTGATTCATTCTTCAAGATTTCAGGAGTCTTATCCTTAGTTTTAAGGAAGAAGACCCAAGTATATCTTATGAAATCATCTGTGATCACCAAGCAATAAGAGTTCCTTCCTAGACTCATTACACTGGTGGGGCCAAAGAGATCTATATGTAATAAGTGTAGGGGAGTAGTGATGGAGTTTATTTCCTTTGGCTTGTGAGACACTTTGTGTTACTTCCCTTTCAGGCATGCAAAACAATGGTCATCACTTGTAAACTCTTTCTTTGGCTTTCCAGTTACCAAATTATTCTTAATTAATTTATTCATGTTTTTAAAATTTACATGGTACATTCTTTTTTGCCAGAGGAAAGACTCATCACTATCAACTTTAGATAAAGAAACTTTTCCTGAAGGGGATGTTTTTTATAGATCCATCTTGTATATGTTCCCTTTCCTGGGGGCTCTGAGAAGGGATATGCTCTTGAGGAATGACCACCCTGGACTTGAGAACAATGCACTCATGCTCAGTAAAGAGCATGTTATGTCTCTGATCATAAAATTAGGATACACTCAAGAGATTGTACCCAAGCTCCTTAATAAAATTTACATTCTCAATGCTGAGCTTATCATTTGTGACCCTGCCCTTTCGGTGATGTAACCACCTGATTCTCCTCTAAAAGCAACTGGCCCTTTATTAATTTTCTCAAAGTTCTAAAGCAAAGAACCATTACCTGTCATGTGCCTGGAACAACCACTGTCAATGATCCATACATTCTCTTTGGCCTTTAGTTGTTCCTGCATATAGAGAGATGGTTAGTTATATTGGGAAACCCAAGCCTCGTGGGTCTTGGGATTGTCAAAGTGAACTAAAGACAATGCAACAGTAATTGATCATATATTCAAGCTTTGAGGATCATCAGCTTTTGTTGATGAAGAACTTTCAGTCACATGGTCTTCCTTTATCTATCACACCATCTTTGGAAGATTAGACTTGACCTTCAACACTTCGGAAGTTTTGATGACTTCGAAAGTTTTAGAGACTGGACCTTTGGAATATCTTGCATTTAGTGCAGCAGACTTTAGTGCTTCGAAAGCATTCCTTTCTTCTGAGACCAAATTTTCTTCCGAAGGCAAGTTTTCAATTGTCTTCTTCTTCACTTTGGAGCTTCCAAAAGGAAAAGATTTTCCTTCCGAAGCTATCTTCTTCTTCTTCTTAGAAGTTTTCTTCTTAGACATGTGGATTGTACTTTTGGGATTGTAGATGCAATCCTTAGCAAGATGAGAAGTACTACCACACATAACACATTCAGTTGGCTTCCTTTTGAGAGTCTTCTTTTGTGTAGAAAGCTGAGCTTAATCACTTTCCACTTCCATCTTCATCTTCACAGATTATGCAGCAGGCTTCTTAGGGTAAGGCTTGCTTTTGGAACTGGATGGTTCAGGTTGTGCAGCAGTGGTGCATATTTGATTAGCCTTCTTTTCTTCACAAGGATGAGGTGGACATGGACTAGAACTTCTGGTACTAGAGTCCATAGTTAATCTATAGGATTCACCACTTCAAATCCTATAGAGATAAAGACTTGTTTCTGCTTGAAGTTAAAGGTGGCCTTGATCTCTTAAGCCTTCTTTGACTTTCTCTTTGCAGCTCTGATCAAGTTCTTCCTTTTGGACTTGCTCAACCCTGGTTCTTTTCTCTCCTTGGGAATATAGTAACCCTTCTTAGGATGATCGTCTTTACTCATCTCAGATCCATCCTTCACTACCTCCTCTTCATCTTCATCCTCTTCTTGAATGGGGTCTATGAGGGGAAGCTCATTGTAACATCCAGCCCTTTTTCAAAGTAGGAACCCAAACCCAAACCCGTTTGAGTCAATCTTGTAAATCAAATTCATTATTTAGTCATTTTATTTATTTTTGTGTTCCAAAAACAATAAATGTGTCACTTAATTAATTTAACTTAAATTCTATAATTTATAAAATAAATTTTATAAATATTAAAAGGTTATTAATATCTATAATATTTTAAAATATTCAACTAAAATAAATAATCAAATTACAAGTTCTTGTGAGATTTATAAAGTTTATAAAGATTTAATAAAAAAAAAGTTGTAATTAGAGTCTTCATAAATTTAGAGTTTAAATTGTAATTATTCTTTTATTTATTTAATTTATTTAATTTTATATTTATTTCAAATTCTAATCATAACTCTATTTTAAAAGACTTGTAACTCATCATTAACATCATTCATAACCTCCTCCTAACCTCAACTATAAAAGCAAGGTTTAGGCCTCACTTTTTATTTGCTCATTCTCTAAAATTCTCACACACAAACCTTTCATCATTCTTTGTTTATGATCAATTTCAAGAATTTTCTTTTACAAGTAGTTTCAAGAATTTTCTAATACTAAGGTAATTTTATATTGCTTATATATTATGCATTTATATATTCTTTCAATCATCCTAACATCAAATTGTTTTCATGTTCTTACTTTTATTATTTTTTCTACTAAATCTATTTTAATTTTAATCATTACCATTTGATCATTAACCTTCTAATATTCACTAACCTTATAACAATCACTAACATTCCTAAATCAAGCTAACAACACACTAACGTAAACAAAGAATCCTGTTTGCATATGGACGGCTATGCCGCCGCATTCGGTTATTCCTACAAGATTATTTCTCTAAATGATGGCTATGCAAAAGTCTTGAAATATTTTTTTTTATAACTCAAACGAAGTCTAATATACCATATATCGACATAATAAATTTGTTCTAACCCGTTTTATGCTTTAGCAATTTTAAAAGTGCACATAAGTGCCTTATTACATATTTGGCAGAATATAGTCTGACTTCAACTAACATAACTTGGTCATAACAAATTAAATTTGAGTAAACTCCAACTCCAACATTAATTTCATTAATTACCTTTTTAACGATAGTTTATACGTCTTCAAACTCAATCGGACGACTCAACAATAGCCTTCACAAGATAAGTGCGCATTTCAGCACCTTTTGTCTTGTGCTGCTGTTTTGACCTATTTACGGATATTTTCATAAAAATGTTTTTGAACGAAAGTTGTCCGGAAGACTCTGAACTAGTTAACTGTAAATTTTTATAATTTTATGAAACCGTTTGCTATTTTTAAAACCTGTTCAAACACGTACCAAACATTCTGTCCAGAATCTAAAATTGGTACAATAATCCTTTTTCAATCTACCTTTCGCTTTTTGGCATTCTCTAAATATCCTAACTTCTTGTAATGAATTCCGACCTCAAGTCATTGTTTCTTTTTACCCTTTAGGACATCACCTTTGACTCTTGAACATCCAAGCTTCCTTATGTACTCTACATCCATCATTATACAATGTGAGTTTTCCATGTGAGTTTTCCATACCCCTTTTTACTTTATTTCACATCTTTTGGGGTGAAACATGTTAACTTTATGAACTTGCACTTGTAAACATCTTGATACTTGTAAATGCACGAGCAATTCATTTATAAACTTTGTCATGGTTATTTGAGATGCTTGTGAGTCTTATATGATAGTCATCTTGTAAAAACAATCATTAACTATTGCTAGCCTAGCGACGTCATAGATCTATGGGCCTGACAAGCCTATTTGGTGCTAAAGCCGAGGTTATTGCCGGATCTTAGTGTCGTATTCTTGAGCACTATGGGAACCAAGTACACTTAGCTAATCGTTATAACTTGTAATGGATATCTTTGTCAAGGTTTGATTGTAATATTATGCTATCTATATTCTTGCAATATTTCTTAACCTATGACATGAATTGCCTCTTAAACGTTGTTTTCATACGTATGTACAAATTCATGGGAACTCACCAACATTATATGTTGACCTTATTTTTACATGTTTCAGGATTGCTACTTTGAGGATTTCTTCATGCTCATATAGGACTTGGACTTAGTTTAATTAAAGATTTTATGTTGTTGTTTGAATCTTTAGTGTATTGTAATGATTTATTTGTTTAGTATTATTCAACGAAAAATGGCATTTAATATTATTTCAACTTATTAAATTTCATGAGCTATGAACAATCGTTTCACATTCGTCCGCCCCGATGATTCCGCCGTCGGATCAGGGTGTGACAGATTGGTATCAGAGCCATGGTTATAGGGAATTAGGTTATTAGAAATGGAATGACCTAAACTATAACTAAGTACCCTTGCACATGAGTCCTCTCATGTATTTTACATGCTTAGATAGGATTTTATATGTCTTATATGCTTATCCATGATTATGTGATTATATGCCTTATGTGCTTATTCTTACACTTTGATTATTATCAATGCACATAGATTTTCAAATCATATGTTAAGGCATTGTGCCTAAATCAAATGGTTCACATTGAATTTTGAAACGTTATTCATGGTTTTCAAATCTTGTCAAAGTTTGTGTCCCATAACTGAAAACATGTAATGCTGGAAGAGTGGGATGCCTGTATCTCGAGGTGTTCTGTCTAGGCAAGGTACTCATATAAATCCAAATCAACCGATGGATCCGTTTACCTTACCTGGGAACCCTTGAGGTGAGTGTCCGCTTATAGGTACGCATGTCATCATTAAAGTTGTGGTTGACCTAATACTTTGACAAGTCAACGTATTTGCTTTGGTTTGTAAACCGAACGTTTACACTTGAAACATCTTGTTGTCATTTTGATTCATCTTATCTATGATTTTGTTTCTGAAGTTTTAAAACTCATTCTTCAAATTCTAATAAGGTTTCTTAATAATCTTTTCGAATGCTTTCCCCTCAAACCGCTCTTGTTTTGTAAACCCATTACAATGGTCCTCTTATTTTGAACCGTATCCTTAATCTTAACAAACACGATTCTCGTATCAATCCTACGCTAATGCAACTTTGAAATATCAATGTCATCTAAGAACCATGCCGAAGTTGTCTGCTTTGAGAAGCTCCTCTGGATTTGTATTTCATCCAAAAGTGTCTTAAACATATTTATCATGTTCGTCAAGCCGAGCCTCGTATTGATCAAATGCTTGGTGCTTCACTCATGACAAAACCTTTCTAATCGTCTTGCACCATCTGAAATGCAAAAGCTTGAAAGCCAAAATTCCAATTAAATGGATGATTCTATCCACATTGTAAAGAAACCCATGAGATCATAAATTATGGAAACTTAAACGTACCCAAAACTCATTAAGTTTAAACGTTCCCCATAGATCACTTTCGAACATGAAACAAAATCCAAGTATTTCTTTAAATCAACCGGTTCGTGATTAAATTTCGGGACGAAATTTCCTAAAGTGGGGGAGACTGTAACATCCGGCCCTTTTTCAAAGTAGAAACCCAAACCCGAACCCGTTTGAGTCAATCTTGTAAATCAAATTCATTATTTAGTCATTTTATTTATTTTTGTGTTCCAAAAACAATAAATGTGTCACTTAATTAATTTAACTTAAATTCTATAATTTATAAAATAAATTTTATAAATGTTAAAAGGTTATTAATATCTATAATATTTTAAAATATTCAACTAAAATAAATAATCAAATTACAAGTTCTTGTGAGATTTATAAAGTTTATAAAGATTTAATAAAAAAAAGTTGTAATTAGAGTCTTCATAAATTTAGAGTTTAAATTGTAATTATTCTTTTATTTATTTAATTTATTTAATTTTATATTTATTTCAAATTCTAATCATAACTCTATTTTAAAAGACTTGTAACTCATCATTAACATCATTCATAACCTCCTCCTAACCTCAACTATAAAAGCAAGGTTTAGGCCTCACTTTTTATTTGCTCATTCTCTAAAATTCTCACACACAAACCTTTCATCATTCTTTGTTTATGATCAATTTCAAGAATTTTCTTTTACAAGTAGTTTCAAGAATTTTCTAATACTAAGGTAATTTTATATTGCTTATATATTATGCATTTCTATATTCTTTCAATCATCCTAACATCAAATTGTTTTCATGTTCTTACTTTTATTATTTTTTCTACTAAATCTATTTTAATTTTAATCATTACCATTTGATCATTAACCTTCTAATATTTACTAACCTTATAACAATCACTAACATTCCTAAATCAAGCTAACAACACACTAACGTAAACAAAGAATCCCGTTTGCATATGGACGGCTATGCCGCCGTATTCGGTTATTCTACAAGATTATTTCTCTAAATGATGGCTATGCAAAAGTCTTGAAATATTTTTTTTATAACTCAAACGAAGTCTAATATACCATATATCGACATAATAAATTTGTTCTAACCCGTTTTATGCTTTAGCAATTTTAAAAGTGCACATAAGTGCCTTAGTACATATTTGACAGAATATAGTCTGACTTCAACTAACAATAACTTGGTCATAACAAACTAAATTTGAGTAAACTCCAACTCCAACATTAATTTCATTGAATTACCTTTTTAACGATAGTTTATACGTCTTCAAACTCAATCGGACGACTCAACAATAGCCTTCACAAGATAAGTGCGCATTTCAGCACCTTTTGTCTTGTGCTGCTGTTTTGACCTATTTACGGATATTTTAATAAAAATGTTTTTGAACGAAAGTTGTCCGGAAGACTCTGAACTAGTTAACTGTAAATTTTTATAATTTTATGAAACCGTTTGCTATTTTTAAAACCTGTTCAAACACGTACCAAACATTCTGTCCAGAATCTAAAATTGGTACAATAATCCTTTTTCAATCTACCTTTCGCTTTTTGGCATTCTCTAAATATCCTAACTTCTTGTAATGAATTCCGACCTCAAGTTATTGTTTCTTTTTACCCTTTAGGACATCACCTTTGACTCTTGAACATCCAAGCTTCCTTATGTACTCTACATCCATCATTATACAATGTGAGTTTTCCATGTGAGTTTTCCATGCCCCTTTTTACTTTATTTCACACCTTTTGGGGTGAAACATGTTAACTTTATGAACTTGCACTTGTAAACATCTTGATACTTGTAAATGCACGAGCAATTCATTTATAAACTTTGTCATGGTTATTTGAGATGCTTGTGAGTCTTATATGATAGTCATCTTGTAAAAACAATCATTAACTATTGCTAGCCTAGCGACGTCATAGATCTATGGGCCTGACAAGCCTATTTGGTGCTAAAGCCGAGGTTATTGCCGGCTCCTAGTGTCGTATTCTTGAGCACTATGGGAACCAAGTACACTTAGCTAATCGTTATAACTTGTAATGGATATCTTTGTCAAGGTTTGATTGTAACATTATGCTATCTATATTCTTGCAATATTTCTTAACCTATGACATGAATTGCCTCTTAAACGTTGTTTTCATACGTATGTACAAATTCATGGGAACTCACCAACATTATATGTTGACCTTATTTTTAACATGTTTCAGGATTGCTACTTTGAGGATTTCTTCATGCTCATATAGGACTTGGACTTAGTTTAATTAAAGATTTTATGTTGTTGTTTGAATCTTTAGTGTATTGTAATGATTTATTTGTTTAGTATTATTCAACGAAAAATGGCATTTAATATTATTTCAACTTATTAAATTTCATGAGCTATGAACAATCGTTTCACATTCGTCCGCCCCGATGATTCCGCCGTCGGTCGGGGTGTGACACTCATCTTGACAGTTTCATACTTTGGAGATCTTATAGATAGTAGAGTGTGTGGAGGAGCTATCTTAGTAGATCCCAGTCTTTGCTTATTCTGATAACAAATCTTTGCAGGCAAGGTTGAGGATATAATGTTCTTGAATGTCTCTTCTTTAAGAACACATTTTTCTGCCCGGGCTTTGCTGATCACAAGCTCAGCCTAGCATTCAGTTAACTTGATAATGAGATCCTTAATTTGAGTCTTGTAATTTGTGTGCTCATGTTTTAGAGTTGAAATGGTTTTTTTCAAGATCTTCTATCTTAAGTTTATAATTATTTTCAGCTCTTTTAAAATCAGCTTTTAAAATATTCAAGGACTCAAGATCAGATCTCATTATTTACTTTAGCAATACATTCAAGGGTGCAAAGATGTTCCAACACCTTGGCTTCTTCATGATCTGCCATTAGTGCTTGGTTTGGGGAGACATCTTCAACCTGAAAACTCTAATAAAAGCCTCCTTCTTCAATAGTAACTACAGCTTACTGCTTGGGCTTCTCAGTCTTTGGAGCTCTATCAGGATAGTTTGGTCTAGTTTGTGCTTGGCCACCATTTTTCCTTAGTGCCTTGCACTCCCTAGCAAAGTTTCCCATTTGGTTACAATTGTAACACTTCACTTTGCTTTTATCCAGCCAACTTTCCGCTGGATCCATTGCTGGGAAAATTCCTCTCTGTTCTCGTAGAACTTCTTGGCCCTGTGAGTGAGAAGAGCCATTTACTGGACTATCTCCATGTACTCCAGATCATCCAGATGGATATAATCTAGGTCTTCAAGAGTGAAGAGAAAGTTGCCAAAACTTTCATAAGAAGACATAAAGGCTTGTGCAGAGCTTGTCTTTTGGAATGAGCTTTCTTGGATGTAGCTCTCTCTTGGTGTCTCCGGGAAGGTGATGAAAGGACCCTTTTGTGAGTTTTCAGGGTAGCAGAGAAGATGATGTTATGGTTCTCTGCAATCCTTTTCAACCACAATAAGGGTTGAACTCTACTGATTATTGGAGGAGTTGCCAGATGGATTTTACATGTTCATCTCCATCTGGTATCCACTAAGGATACCATACAACTCTATGAGAGTAAGGGTCTTGTAGAGTATCCACGATCCATCTGGAAAAAGCAGACATGAACTTCTTCATAATGTCCCTATTCTCAAGATTTACTCCAACATCCAATAGAGTATCCACGATCTCAACATAACTAAAGTATTGTTGAGTCATGGTTTTATCTATCTTGTAGGTGAAGTTCTCAAACTGCTACTTCAAGAGGTATTTATGTTTTCTTTTGCTTCATTAGACCCCTCATACATAAGCTTTAGTGCATCCCATAGTTGCTTTGTAGTTTTGCACTTCTTGAACCTGTCACCACTCATGGTGGTCGAAAGTGGTGCTTGCCTTTTGAGAGTTCTACAACTATTTGTTTTTGTTGATCTAGTGGGTTCCCAACATCATCCAAACATGGAACGAACATCGTTGTCTTAACTCGAGCTTTGATTTGATCAGGTGGGTCACTAACTTTTTTCTTCCATTTTGGCTTCTCATGCTTTATTTCCATCTTTATCACTGGCTCTGTATTTTCTTTTGAATCTACAAACTCTTTCAAGTCCACATGCTTAGCCCTATCATACTTACAACCATTCTCAACATTTATATGCTCACTTACATGTAAGATGTAGGAAGGAACACACACGTGAGTCGCATCTTCCTCAAAAAGTTTGTTACTAATAAAATAAGTGATCGACTTGGAAAACACATCAAAACATAACTTACGGGTTTTACATGTCATATCAATTGTTCCATCCCGACAGTTGATTTGAGCATTGGCAGTTGCCAAAAATGGTCGACCTAAAATAACCTTTGGTTGCTCGTTTGTTCTCACTGGTGCATAGTCAAGCACCATAAAGTCCACCGGATAGTAGAAATCTCCCAAATTGATTATCACATCTCTTACCATCCCCCGAGGATGTTTGCAGGTCAAGTCAGCTAACACCATGGTGGTGTCAACCTTCTGTAGAGGGCCAAACTCATATTGATCATATAACTCACCAGGCAAGATACTAACAGTTGCCCCATAATCCAAGAGTGCGTTTTTTTATCTTGAACTTCCCTACTTTGATTGGAATGATGGGTGCTCCTGGGTCACTCTCTTCTACTGCATTGACTTCATTTTCCTTACCTGCAACTTGTTTTGAAAAAGAAGTAAAGTTGTTATTAAAAATTTTAGAATTCGGAAGGATACTAACTGAATTAACATGGACATTTCTCATGTTCTTTATGTTTGTCCCTTGATGTTGTGGGTTCATGGTCGTATCACTTGGTAGGATCTTTTCTAAGAGCTGCCACTTCTTCTGCTAGTTGACTAACTTGCTTGGTCAAAGCCTCGTGACTCTTGTCTCGAATCTCATTAGATTTCTTCATCTTTTTCATAAACTCCAGAAGTTCCCTGTTTGTTGGCTCTGCATTTCCTCCTGGCCCACCATGGTCTTGGTTGTTCTTGTAGTTCCTCTGACCACCCCTGTTATAGCTTCCCTGATTGAACTGACCACCTTGACCCATTGATCTGTTATGGTATTGTGGATGTGAATTACCTTGAAAATTTGGGTTCAACTGATTGTCAGGGTTACCATACCTCAAATTCGAGTGATTCTTTAAACCGGGATGATAGGTATTGTTATTGGTGTTGTTGTATGGCCGCCTATCACCCTGTACATAACTCACCTCTTCCAACCCCTCATCAAACTCTGGACAATCTCTAGCAGTATGTCCAGCTTCACCACATCCCTGGCATATAATAAAAGAGCTTGTGGCCTTCACTGCAGCCTTACCTGCCGACTGACCTGACCTTGAAGCCCTCCTATCCGAATCATCAACTGCATTCCTCGATTTCCTACGAGACTGAGCTTGTCTTTTTGAATGTATACTCATCCGTTCTAGTAACTCCCAGTCATCATCCTCAGTATTTTTCATGAACGTACCTGCACTTGTCGAGTTCAAATCTCTCATATCTTCAGCAGACAACCCATCATAAAAGGAGGAAATCAATTCCCATTGGGGAATGTCATGATGGGGACAGGTTCTCAATAGCTCCTTGAACCTTGTCCAAGCCTCATGAAACAGCTCGTCTTGTTGTTGATTGAATGTCCGAATGCCGGTTCTGGCCTCACTAGTCTTCTGCGGGGTATAATACTCCTCTAAAAAGGCCTGCTGCATTTGCTCCCATGTATAAATGCTAGCAGCAGGTAGTGAGTGGAACCATTTTTTTGCATTTCCTTTCAATGTAAATTGGAACAGAACCAACATCACTTCCTCTGGTGCAAAGCCTTGTGCCCCAATGGTCTCGCAGATGGCACTAAACTCATTTAGATGTAAATAAGGTTCTTCCTTAGACAACCCATGAAATTCTGGGAGAATAGTCAGACTGTTAGATCTAATCTCGAATGACCTCCCTCTAACTTGTGGTCTAACTATGGGTGATGTAGCTCTAGCTATGGTGGGACGAAAATGGTTGTCAACCCCTTGAACGATAGCTTGGTAAGGTTGAATCCCGGGGTTTTGATTCACCCGAGGAAATTCTTGCCTTCTACCTTGACCTTGGGCCTGATTCTGCCTTTGCTGCCTTGGTGGTTCATTTTGTTTGTATCGGCCTTGGTTGTTATTGGGTTCATTGTATTGAATCTCCTCATCATCATATTCATTTTCATGGCCATCATCCTATCCATCCACCTCATCTTCCCAAGTATGGATACTCAACCTCTCAAATCTCTCCTCTTCATGTTCGAACCTGTTAACCCCCCTTTGCTATCTTGGATTCTGTCTTGGAAGTCCTTGTTGGTAGGGGTTCTGTCTTGGTTGAGGGTAGGGGTTCTGAGGTGGCTGGTTTTGAGCCTGTGGATTTTGTCTTTGTGGGTTGTTTTGTGGTTGTAAATTCGGATATGCTAATGGGTCATTGGGTTGGTTTGGTGGAGGTTGGTTTTGTGGTGGATTTGGCGGTTGGTCATTAGGTGGATTTTGGTTAAATGGTGGTGGTAGGTTTGGATTTTCCATCTTAGACTCTTTGGCTACACTTGTTGATTGAGTTTTTGTTCTGGATTGTGCTCGATTTCTTCGAGCGGTCTTCTCAATTTCGGGATCAAACACTAACAGAGATTTGTTCCTTGCGTACAGGGTATGCATGCACGGAGCTGTCACCTGCACACACAAGCACACCTAGCGTAACCAAGAAAAAAGTATAAATAAAATAAGCAAAACAAACTAAAAATCAAACGAAACACTTGCGCACTAATTCCCCGGCAACGGCGCCATTTTGATGTGGGTTGTCAGGCCTAATCAAAAACAATTTATAATGGTCCAAACTTCACCTAAGATAGCTAGGGTAAGTCGGGTCGATCCACAGGAAATATGTGGAAAGTGTGGTTCAATTCATAAAGTTGAAAGCTTTATTGAAAATACTTGTAAATTAACTAAATTGCAAAAAGTAGTTGAAGTTGAAAAGTAAAATTGATTGTAAACAATGATGGGAAAGAGTAATCTCCTCCGGGTTAAGGTTTACAACTTAGACTTGCTTTGATAGTTAAAAGTGGTCACATAGACATAACCGGGTTGATTTGGTTAAAGACAATAGATTGAATGAGACTGTTGTTAATGAACTACTCGAATCATATCCTACGTTTGTATTACCCAACCCCATCCAAAATTGGTGTTTCCAGATGAAAAGAAATCTAAAACAATCAAACCAGAACAATTGAATTGAAAGCAATACACATATTTTAGAATCTCTAAACAACAAATAATGTTACTCAGCTTAAACTATCGTGTTCAAACATTAACTCAACCAAAACCATCAAAAACAAGTCATAGTATAAACCCTAACACCCGGAGAAGATCACGAGTGGATTAGCCGGACATGGAAATGAAAAACAAATCAAAATCAAAGGTAAACATTGTATCTAACGTTAAAGATTCAAACCGAATGATAAAAACAAGATCTTCAGCCTTGAAATCGCCTCCGGGAGCCTTTTGGATCACTTGGGGTCGTTCCTAGGGATTGGGGACGGCTTGGAATGAAAGATAGACCTGAAACCTAATTTTTCCGTCTTATAAGTGATTTCAGCGCATCATGTACCGTAGGTCACTTGAACACCGTAGGTTACGCTAGAGGCTTTCTGCTCAATTTTTGAACTGATAAACCGTAGGTCATGTTTCCACCGTAAGTTACTCTAGAGGCTTATACCGTAGGACCTGTTTCCACCATAGGTTACGCTAGGGGGCTTTTTCTGATTCTTGTTTTCTTCGTAACTTCTTCGTTCGAACTCCGTTTTCCTCCCCGTTTGCGGCCACGTTCTCGTAATTGAATTCTCTATCACTTCATCTATCATGATCTTCATTTATCATCCATGTGAATTCTTCAAAACACATCAAATGATTGTGTTTTACCTATAAAACACCAAATCATCGTAGTTAACTTATTCCAAACAATTTCTTCTACTTAAACACATAAAATACATTAAAGTTAACCACTTAACCATGATAAACATCATTCAAAACCCCTTACATCATAGGCATCATGGAGCTAACTACAACGCCAAGAAGGTTTACGACTCTGGATTCTATTGGCCTACCATTTTTAAGGATGCACACACATTGATTAAAGCATGTGATGCTTGCCAACGAGCAGGTAACATCTCATCCTGTGATGAGATGTACCAAAACAGTATTCAGTTATGCGAGGTATTTGAAATTTAGGGCATCGATTTCATGGGACCATTTTCATCTTCACGAGGACACAAATACATCCTAGTTGCTGTAGATTATGTCTCAAAATGGGCGGAAGAATAAGATTTGCCTACAAACGATGCTAGGGTTGTCGTGAAGTTGTTAAGAAAATTGTTCACATGGTTGGAACCCCCAAGGCCTTAATTAGTGACCGAGGCACTCATTTTTATAACTCTTTACTTGAAAAAGCCTTATCACACTATGGTGTTCACCATAGATTTTCAAGCTCGCATCATCCACAAACGAGTGGACAAGTGGAAGTCATTAATCGAGGCCTCAAACGTATTCTTGAGCGAACAGTGGGGCAAAACCAAAAGATTTGGTCAGATAAGTTAGATGACGCTTTATGGGCTTTTCGAACCGCTTACAAAACGCCAATAGACACAACACCATTTAAGTTGGTTTACGGAAAACCTTGTCATCTACCATTTGAACTTGAGCACAAAGCATATTGGGCTTTAAAATCAGTTAACCTTGACTTAAAGATGTGCAGGTGAAAACAGATGGTTGCAGGTTCATGAGCTTGAAGAACTGAGGAACCAAGCTTACGAGAACTCTCGAATCTACAAGGAACGAACAAAGCAATTACACGACAACCACTTGAAGGATAACAAATAATTCCAAGTGGGGGAGCGTGTCTTGCTTTTCAATTAAAGACTTTGGTTGTTTCCAGGAAAATTAAAATCACGATGGACAGGTCCTTACCTTGTGAAACAAGTATTTCCATATGGTAGCGTTAAAATCGAACATCCGGACAGGAGATTTTTAAAGTGAATGGCCATCAATTGAAACATTACATTGAAGGCTTGGTGAATGAGGAGTTGGAGGTTGTGAATCTTCACCCCAAGAACAACTAATGCGGGGTCGAGTCAAGCTAAGGACTCGTTAATAAACTAAGCGTTTTTAAGAGGCAACCCGAGGGTTTGAATGCATTATGGTATTTTATTCTTTCTTTTTTGGGTTCTCAATTAATTTAATGTTTAGAAATTTGTGGTTTTTTTTTCTTTGTAGCATGATCAAACTCGAGATTTGATTACCCACATCACTCGGTAAGTATTTCTTTGGTGATTATGATAAGCACTAGGAACGCTAATAACTAAATATCAAAATTAATATCTTTTGGTCAACCCGTTTAATTTTTAAAAAGTATTTTTATTATTAAAAAAACAAACAAACAAATATATATATTTTATTAGGTAATTATAATAAGAATAATAAAAAAAATTTAATTGATAAAAATAAATCTTGACTCTTGCATTGTAGATGATCATAAAAATCTATTGTTATGATTATGACTTTTTTATTGTGATCATACCATATGACTTGATCAAACACCCTAATCAACATAAAAAAGAGAGAAAATGAAACCCTAATATTTGATTCATCTCATCTTCTTCATCATCTTCTTTCATCTCCATCTTCTTCTTCATCCTTTCACCATATCTCTTCACCACCATCTTCCACCAACCATCGCACACCGCCACCAACCACCTCCACCTGCAGCCCCTCACCCCGTCCCCACCCCTCCCTCTGCCGTCGCCACCCACCTAACCGCCTCCCCACCTGCCGTCGCCACCCCTAACCACCCTCGCGACCACCCTCCCCATCCCCTCTACCCCAACCTGCCGCGACCACAACCGCCACAGCCTACACCTCGCCACCCCTAACCACCCTACTCACAGCCCTCACCACAACCATCGCCCACCTCCACCGCCAACCTAACCACCATCGCACCACCCTACCACCACCTCGAAACCCTAGCCCATCCACCACACAACCGCAACCTACCACCATCGACCAAACCACCAGCCCCAACCATCATCATAATCGACCCCCTTACTTGGGTTTCAACCTCATTTCTCTTGATTCTTTGTTTTTTTCTGCAAAGGTATACATCTAGCAACTCTTTTTTTTCTTTTCTTTTCTTTTTTATTTTTGTCTGTCTTCTTGGTAGATTAAAAGAATTGGGCTGATTTTTATTAGATTCAAAGCATTTTCATGCTAGTTTGAGATGAAAAATTATGATGTATTGGTTTAGTTTAGTGAACTTGAACCATAATGTGATGTTTAATATGTTCTTTTGGGTTGAATGAGCTTTGGATCATTGTATAGTTTTGGTGTATTGGTTGAAATTAAAGCTTATTGTTTTAATTTCGCTTGGTGGATATGTGTTTAATGATTCTTGTTTGAATTCATCAAATTAGCTCATGTGACAATTGAAACTTCGTTTTGTTCCACTTTTGTTGTGTCGTTAGAATCGTCATGACAAACTCATTTCTAGTTGTTTGATGATTAATTGGTATTTACATTTTGGAAAGAAACCACTTGATGTTGTTTAAAACATGTACACCTTTATTTTTGTGTCTTGAAGGTTGTAATTTAGTATAATTTACCTCATGAGTTTTGTAGTTATTGTTTGAATCTCTTGTGATGTCGGTTCACCAATTTTGGATTTGGAATATTTTGATGTGTGATTGTTGATTTATGTGTGTGTGTGTGTGTATATACATATATGCGTATATATGCACACACATGTATTGTTTAAATCATTATCTCACATTTTCATTTTTGCAGGTGATGGCGACTGACGAGCTTCATAGGTTTCTTCAATTCGAGCAAGGCAGCGAGAGGGCTAAGCGATTTGAAGCCATTCGCTGAAGGAACTTTGAGCCATCACGCATGATTTGCATTTCCACCTTGGAAGCTCTTGGAGAAAAGGCTCGTGTTGACGCTATGCTCACGAAACCATGGCAACGTTTCTTCTCGATTCGTCAGCCTCAATATAAAGAGCTAGTGTTGAAATTCTGTGCTACTTATCGGTTTGCTCACCTGGTCACTGACTTACATGATAAGAACACCATTTCTTTCCGATTGGGTGGTGAGGAGCGCAAGCTATCTGTTGCTTAGCTTGAGGGCGCGCTTGGCATTTATACAAACTCTAAGCTGAAACGAGCATCATTTCTTCAAACTTTAAAAAAAGGTTGATCAGGGGACTCTCACTGCATTTTGGCGTGAAATTAGCAAGGGAAATCATTGCCCCAAGCAATCGATGAGTACTCAGATGCGAGATCCCCTTCATCGATATTTTCACCGTGCAATTGCACATGCGATCTGTGGTAGGAGAGAAGTACAGGTGTGGTTACCCGTAAGGATTTATACTTTTTATATGCCTTAATCAAGCAAGGGCCATGTAATCTAGCTTATGCTATGGCACAGTTCTTCTCCTCATGCATCGGGACAAAGCCTGCTAGTTATATCTGTGGTGGTTCTTTCATTACATAGTTGGCTTTATCTTTTAATTTTATGACTGATGATGTTGTTTTAGGCTTGGCACCTTTATTCCCTACGTTACTAATTAGCACCTCCATGTTAGAGAATATGAGTTTGGCTGTAAAGTTTGGTGATGAAGGATGGAAGTTCATTGATGACAATGGAAATCCGTGGCAGCCTACACAGTTAAGTAGCGGGGAAGCATCGAAGATAACCATTAGAGAAGAGGTACCAGCCCCTCCACCACTTGTCGACCTGGCCACGCGCATCGATCAGCTTGCTCAAACCCAAAAGATGTTTATCCAGTTCGTTTCTCAGGTTTCAGCTTCTATTCAGCGGATTGTCGATGAGCTACAACAATCTGCTCGTGATGCCGGTCGAGTGCCACACCCCTTCCCACCTTAGCCTTCTGGGATGATCTCATAGAGAGCTAGTCTGATGCCCTCCATTTATGTTTATGCACTTTTGATTTGAGTTGTACTCTTTTGTGTATTTGTTTGTACAAACTCATGAGTTGTACTCTTTTGTGTATTTGTTTGTACAAACTCATTAAAACTATGTTTTATCATCGTTTCTAGTAGTTTTTCTTGTTAATGTCTTTTATGTTTTGTTTTCATGTTGTTGATTCTTATTTTTGCTTCAGGTTATGCTTGTTAGATCATCTTAGACTCTTGAGTACATGATTCGTGATGTTGCTTTGGGCTTATTTGGAATTTGACCGCGCGCGTCAGGAATTTTTGATTAGGGGAGTTTTTGTTCTCTCTTTTATTTCCGCTTGCATGCTCATTGCATCTAATTGCATTGTTTTTTTTATTTTTGGCACATTCTATATATAAATCTTTGATGTCGGTGTCCACAAGAACCTTTTAGAGGTTTTGAAACTTACCACCAACCTTTAAGAAATTGCAAAAGGCCCCGCTCACTTTCAAGAATCTTTTAGAGTTTTTGAAACTTACCACCAATCTTTAAGAAATTGCAAAAAGGCCCCACTCACTTTTCATATTTAGTTATCACTGTTACACCACCTCCAACTACTAGATCCAACACACGAGACAAAACAAAATCAGAATTAACGAGAAACGTAGAAAAAAGTTGTTAGTTGTGATGATACCAGATTTAGGGTCGTTAAAGTCGTCGGTTATGGTGAACGACGGCGGCTCAATGGTGTGTCTGGAGTGGGACCGTTGTCCGTTAAGGAACTTAGGGTCTTTAATGGCAGGAACGAGTCGTTTTAGGATGGAAAAGTTGGATATAGAAGATGCGTTTGGCCGGACAACCGCGGGGAAGGTGGTCGGTCCGGTTGAGCACACTTAAACCGTCTTCCAACAAACCGGCCTGTTCGACAGAAACAAATTGTAAATCCAAAATGTATTAAACTCAGTTTTATAGTGAATTTGAAATCCGAAGTTATTGCCGCTACTTTATATTCACATAATTTACTTATGTTATAGTTTTTAAGATTAAGTGCTCATATCTTAATACAACATATATTTAATTGTTTTTAGGTCTAATCAACTTTACATTATACACAGGTTTATATTTGTTTTTCCCTCTAATTCTTTCTTTAATATTTTGTTTTAGGATTGCTAATAATATTGTCCAGTTTATGAATCCTGTTTGACTGGTGCAACCAGTGAACCAGTAAAATATCCGGTTCGTTGACCGGTCCTATTATAAAATAAATATCTTGCTATTTTATACTAATATGGTTACCAGTTACCACGGCGTTCCAAGAAGACCCCGCGGCAACTCGCGGGGTTTCATTCCTAGTTGAGAACAAAGTGTCATGTATTTTGTAATTTTTTGGCTCCTTGCATCTATGTATCATGTGTAGAGGATGATCTTACCATAGGTTAATGTATTTTGTCATTGTTTTGCTAGCGGATTCAAAATCTAAGTGATATCTTCTACTAATTGATTATCTTCACCTTCGTGTACTTTCTTAAATTAGTTTAATTGTTAGCTAAATTAGTTAATCATATTATTCACAAATCATCTTTTATCGGCTAGATAATGACAAAGACTTAGTATCAGGAGCTCTTGTGTCCATAGAATGATACTTGGTTCTTACCCAAAGCTATATTACTATCCGATAGGTACACTTGCCTATTGTGTGTGTAGTTAGTCATAAGATGAAAATTATTTTTATAAATGTAAAGCTTAATTGTGTAAAATTCATTATTAAAATATTTATATATATTAAAACATACATCATTTTACTACCTACATTAACTATTATACGTAATTTCAATAATATTTTATCTAAAAAATATTTTTTTTATTTTTTAATAATAATAGATAACTACATTTAATATTTGTATTCAACCTATATATTACACGAGTTTTTTAACTAGTTTACTATGATGATATTTTTCTCATACACGATTGAATAATGTAATGAATTGATGTAAAACTTTTTTCAGTTGTTAATTACAACTTGATTTAGAATGTTATTTTTTTTCCTCATTTTAATGTACATTCACCGGCTTTTTCTTTTTTGAGCGGCTATTGTTACGCTTATTATAATTTCAAAAAATCCAGTGTTGAAGATAAAGTTATGCTAAAGATGTCATCGTGGAAATGTATAATCAAATTTCATAAATGAGACAAGTTGACTCCAAGATACATTGGACCGTTTAAGATAGTAGCACAAGAAGAAACAATAGCTTACAGACTAGAACTACGAAAAGAGTTCAATAGAATTCATTTCACTTTTCATGTGTCGTTTTGTGAAAGAGTTTAGCGGATAAGTATGCACGCATACCACTCGATGAAGTTGAAACAGATGACAGACTAAATTACACGTAGATCCCGTGGCAATGTTTGATAGAAAAGAAAAACAGATGAACAAATAAAGTGATCAAGCAAATTTAAGTACAAAGGAAACACAAGAAATGATTAGAAGCAACATGAGAATCCGAGGAGAAAAAAAGATAGTATTATCTGCAATTGTTTAGCAAACGACAAGTTTTGAGTACGAAACTTAAATAAGCAGGATAAACTTGTAACACCTAATTTTTAGAACATAAAGACCAAAGCAATGTTTGGGGTTAAAATTGTAATAGAGAGAGAGATAGAGAGAGAACATGACTTTTTAAGAGAAAAAAAGGTGTAAAGAAAGAAAGTGTAAGAACCGACTTAAAGGTATGACTGTATACCTTGACTCATGATGAAAACCTTAGATATAAGCATGAAACATGATTAGTTATTATTTAAAGAAGATTGAATTGATAAAGGTTAGGTCTTGATATTTTGCATGGATCTTGGTGTGCGCAGGCTTCTAATCTAGGGTTTGTTCACTGTTTCGTCAAGGTGAGTTCTAGATCCTCACATTTCACATACTTTTAATGCTTTTGGCATTGATCTACATACATTAAACTTGTTTTGGTTAAATGTTACACCCGGCTACTCGTACCACCAATATTATCCGTTTTGCCCACGAGTAGCACACAGATTTACTTTTGGTTGTTCGGATGAAAACTTCACAGGTAGTTCACCCATCTCGAAATTGCTGCCACCTGAGCAAGCTTAACCGTGGAGTTCTTCTTTCATCCACAAATTTACGTAGGGTATCACAATTGTGTCGTAAGATGATGAGTCCAAAGGGGGATGATTGTGGCACCCTACATAAATTTCCCATCGGCCATGTACAGGAGAGATTCCTAGTTCATAAGGAATATTTGGTATCTAATATCATCAATGTGTTTTGGGCATATTGGCTATGGATGAGAGAAGAACTTCACACTAAGTGTGCTCAGGTGGCAGCAATCCAGGGATGGGTTACCTCCCTTGAAAGTTTTCATCTGGGCAACCAAAACAAATCCGTGAGCTTCTCGTGGACAAAACGGACAATATTTGTGTTATGAAGTGTCGGGGTTACATTAAAGTTGATTGTTTTCCACATTAAGGTTCACATATTTATGAAGTATTATCAGGGTTTACGTATTTGCGTATAAATATGTAAGACCACATTTTCAAAAAACCTTTCGATCGGATTTAAACATCTGAAAACATAATTTTTGAACTTTAAACAAGCGTACTTCTTTTGAAGAAGGATTTCAACTTTATTACATAGTTCATTGTCTTTAAACATTACAGTAAAACTAATAAAGGAGAATCGTAAAGCTGACATTATCCTCTAGAAGTGTGAATTTAAATAATATATTTATTTTTAATTATCTTTTTATTTATTTAGTTTGACGTTATCTTTAGTTTTTTAGAAACTAGTATAAATATTAGTGTTTGTTTTTATTTATTATAAGTTTTTGTTTATTTATTAAATATAAGAACATTGTTATTGGAATCTTTGATTCTTTTATCGTGTTTGATTATCAATTGTTCTTTAGCTATTTGATCGTTTCCGTAGCTGTATCATTTGGTATCAGAGCTTTTGGTTTCTCAAATGGCTCTACTTGAACACCAGTGTTTTTCTGTTCGAAGAGTCGCCGACCGAGGCATCGAGAAGAACATTAGTGTTTCACGTGCTCATGGAGATGGAGTTAGCCATGATCATAGATTCGCTGGACGAGGCAATGAGATCGGGAACCGTGACTCACGGGATTTCGAGATCAAACTACTCAAGTGACGAGTTCGAGATCTCGAGTTGCAACAAGAGATTAAATGGCTCCGACGAAGGATCCGGCGCCTCGAGTTGCAACAAGATACGTGCCAGACGGAAACCGATTCGAGCACCATCGTTGGGGACGAAGGTGGCGACGAAGAGCAGCATCCGTTTAGCCGTCATCCACCCCGGTTCTATGAACCAATCTATCCGGAATTTTTATCAAAAGACATACCGAGGTTTGATGAAGATGAAATTGAGGTAGACAAAGAAAAATATTGTTGGTAACAATGGCTCTTAGTGAGTCTTATATTAATCAAGTTCACCGACATTAAAGACTTGAAGAACAATGAGTCGCCTATAATTTCTTCAGGTCTGTTTGATTCGATACATAAAAATAATCATGTGACCGAATATACAAAACCATCGCTACTATTTCTGGTGATTCTTTTAAGGTGAATACGAGGGTTGATGGCGGTTTTGCAACAACTGAGGGTTTGCCGTAAGTTGGAGCGGTCGTACATGGGAAACATGGTTCTGTCTTGGAAAATAAAGCAACCATTCCGAGTTTTGAAAATGATTTTCATAATGGAAAGGAAACTTCACGTGCTTCAATCTCATTTAAAATTCAAAAGAAGGTTGTTATTGATGTGGATTTGCATACGCAAAACTATGAATAATTATGTGGATAAGCACACAAAGAATTATTCAAACAGTGGGATTAATATGAATGTTCCACATGTGCAAGAGAGTGTTAATCAAATAAATACGAATAAGGAGCAACTGCAAAGTAAGCTTCTAGGCTCTTCAAATACAACAGGGTATTTGTGTCGTAAGCAAAGCGGACCATTACTTGAACAGCCTATGACGGTGGCAAACAAGAGATACATTCCCTTTGATCCTGGTGGTATATTTGGTATGGTTTCAAGCTTTTCAAAACTCGAGGACGAGTTTTTCTCCAGCATGGGGAGAATGATACAAAAGAATCGAAAAGGTGACATTATCCTCAAAAAGTTTGAATTTAAATAATTTATTTATTTTTAGTTATCTTTTTATTTATTTTGTTTGAAATTATCTTTAATTTGTTAGGAACTAGTATAAATATTAGGGTTTGCTTTCAGGTTTATTTTTATTTATTATAATTTTTGTTGATTTATAAAATATAAGAAACGTTGTTTTGTTCTTGTAACCTTTTGGTTCGTTTATCGTATTTGATTATCAATTGTTTTTTAATTATTTGATTGCTTTTGTATGTGCATCAAAAACCCTTAACTAAAACATGACCTTAATTAGAATATGAGTCTTAGCATAGTTAAGTTGCTCTTCAATACATACCAAGCCAGCTTTCTTTATTTATTAATCATACTTGTTAAACTAATATTCATACAAAAGCTAATATTTGTGAGTGAGTTATAGTTTTTAATTTTATTAATACTTTAGCATATCAGTAATTATTATACTTTAACTTATCCATTTCATTATCATTATCTATCACTTTAATTTTATATGTCACTTTAGCATTGATACTTGGTCTTAAACAATAATTTAACAAGTATAATACTTTAATTAGTCTTTCATTATTTTACTTAATCTTTAGAGTTAAGTTCAGTTTTGCTCCCTAAGTTTTGACAAAAATAGCAATTTTCCTCTAAAAGATTATAAATATTAATTTACCTCCAAAAGTTTCATAAATTGTTTCAGGTTCAGTCCAAAAGTTTCATTAGTTGTTTCAACTTAATCCAAAATAGTAAGCTTTGGACTGAAATTGAAACAACTTATTAAACTTTTGAAAGTAAAATGATATTTCTAATATTTTGGATGAAAATAGTTAATTTTGTCAAATCTTAGTGAGGAAGTAAAATTGAAATTAACTCTTATTTTTATTTTCAAATTATACAAGTACAAAGCTCCTTTATCAGATGAGCTGTTAATAAATTGTTTGTCAGGTGAGTTTACACTGGCAGAACTTCTTTAGTGGGTGAGTATGCATATGGCATGACTTCTTTAATAGGTGAGAATGAACAAGACATGTCTCTTTTAACGGGTAAGCTTACATAAGGCAAAGCACCTTTAGGGGGTGAGATTGCACAAGGCATGTCTTTTGGTTTGATTTGAGATGTCAAGTACAATACTAATGAAATATTTCAATCTAAAAATATCTACTTAAGAGAAACATCCAGGCATACACAAATTACAAAAAAAAAAAACACATAAAATATTTTTGTTATTTGCGTGTAAGTTATGGTTTCAAATGAGAACCATCATGTGCAATATTTATTAGAGGGTTGCAGGACCATCATGGTTAATGAATTTCTCCATACATGTTCTAGTAGTAGTCCTTAGCCTTGTCATAGTCAGACATGCGAAGTTTTTCGTCTTGCCGGACTCAACATGAGAGTAGTATTGCTCATATAGTGTGTTTATGAGAGAAAACTCATATAGAGAAGAAAGTAGTTTAATAGAATTATTTGAATTTCTCTCTTTGTCACTTTGGAGTTGTATGCTAAAACTCATGTATAATATGACAACTATCTATCGTTAATATTTCTATAACGACAGGTATTGCCCATCGATTATACACTATCCCCTAGACTACATCTGAGCTCGTAGGTTTGTTTTATTTTTTGCTACACCTCTAATACATCATTATTGAGACACTTGACGGCTGTCATAGCAAGAAATACTTAATATCTACTTCAAGTTCGAGGTGTCATGTTTGTGATTTAGGTGGTATCAAGTCATTTTAGTTAATTAGGATTTACTTATGCCCGAAAAAATCTTTGCTTAAGATGGACAAATCATGTGATGTGAAGTGCACATTTGTTTAATAATATTCCTAAATCTTGCGTCAAGGAACCTCGGGGAGGCAACACTTGCTTGGTGAAGTCTAAGGCAGCGTTTAGTTCACAGAATTCTCAGGAGTAAGAATTGAAATTGGAAAATTTTCCATCCAAAATTCCGTTTGGTTAGTCAATAGATGTAATTGGAATTGAAAAATTTCCCTCATTCATTGGAATTCAGATTCCTTTTACTTACCCATGAAATGTTTAACAATCCAATAGAATGTTTAAAATTAAAATCCCAATTTCACTCAAAATTGATCAACCAAACACGTTATCAATTTTAACAAGATTCTAATTCCAATTTCAATTTCTATACAAAGATTCTGCGAACTAAACGACCCTTGAGAGGTGATGCCCATGGTAGGTCTCTGGGGCTGAGCCTCTGCGGATTAAACTTTTTTTCTTTAATTATATTAAATAAAAATTAAGTATTTAATTTTACTTTCTATTAATTTCTTTTATTATGAACTAAGATTTTTTGTATTTTTAGTAGTTATTAAATTTTATTTTATATTACTTAGTACACTTAATATTATAATAATTTGTAATATTTAATGGACTAGATTTTCAAATGTTACATTTGTGTATGCCACGGCTTACTTTTGTTATATGATTTTTTGAGTGTTGATTTATTTTAATCTCGTGCGTATACTTAATTCCAGTAGCAACGCGCGGCTCTGCCATACCGTTGTATAAATTAAACAAATTTACAAAAAATGGAATTGAAGATACGCCAAAACTATGGTATAGTGGTGTGTTTTTGTTTCTTTTATTTTCCAACTTGCTTTTATTTTATAATTTTAGTAAATAAACAACTTTTATTAAATTACATTAACTACTTCACTAATTGATATAAAGGAGAATTAAAAAAATTTCAAATTTTCTTTATATTTTAATTTCAAAACAACACTATAACATGTAAAACAGATAACTTCTAACCAACTATACAAATATAAATAAACTGAAAACAAATATTGTACTTGCCTTTTGTTCAATATAACCCATTCTTACCAAACATATTGATTTCTTTGCATAAAAATTTGATCCTTAAATTCTCTAGCATATTCTGCCCTTGGCAATGAGCATAACTGTTTGCTCTAGAGTTCAAACAAACTTCCAGTTCAACAAGACTGAGCCACTACAATGACAAGAATAAAGACAAAGAACTCAATTTGACCAACCCCATTAAGATATAAAAAAAAACTAACATGTATAATTAATTATATCATAAGGAAATGACCACATATTGCAAATATTCCTTAAGTACAACTATTATTTCTGGATCCATGATAGTTTGTCTGTTGTCCTGATCAATATTTAAAAGTGACATCTCACTTCCTGGACCTAGGGAAAACCCCTTTTGATATTTTTACAATAATATTATTAAGAACTTTATGCTAGCTAGCTGTTGACTGAGGAATATTTGTACACTCGGGTTATTAAAATACAAGCATGCTTTTATATATATAGAAGTACTTTAAAGATCAAGTTGTTTAGACCTCTAGTCTAAAGTTGGGTTGGCTTGATTAACCGCCAAGAGATACAACTATTATATTATAAAGGCGAGGCTCTAGGAACCATACAAAATGTTGACATTATTGTTTAGAAAGAAGATAGCTGTTAGTGGGAATGAACATGTGAGTGTGTAGCTTAAGCTTAATCTAATAGTAACCCTTGAGTTCATGAAAGGCAAATAGGCTTTTCAGTACCAAATGAATGGCCTTTGAACTTGTGTTTATACATGAATAATGCCACTCGTGAAGTTGCAGAGATCTCATTTGATTCGGTATATATACAATATTGTAATATTTTATTTCTGCCACTTGGGATTTTGAAAGATGACAGCCTTAAAGATCCAATCATCTTGGAGCTGCAAATTCTTTTTAGTTTTAGTGAAATGCAAGGGAATCTTTACTGGTCAAAAGTAGGATCTAATATATTTCTAATTGTTTTAACATGAAGTTTAGAAACTTTTATTTCACTCTCGATATTTCTTTGCAAAATATAGATCTACAAGTATGTTAGCAAAACCATATATGGGTTCTTTTGAATCTTCTTGTTGATGCCTATGAAACTTAAAAAGCCTAGAATATAAATTCGTATCGTTGTAACAAAGGACTCGTTGCAGCCGGTTTAGAATCTTACTCGCCCTTGAAGGCATGCTTACAATGTCCAAAAGCTGAGAAGATAAAACACCACCATCGGTCTCACCACAAGGGTTATGGCTCGTGACCAAACTATTGTATGAGAGTGAGTAAGAAATCATGTCCAAACAGAAAAAGAATGAGGGAGTAACTAGTGACTTTTTGATGTTTTAGGTGTCGTAACCAAATTTTATGGTTTCCAGGAAGAAAATACATTGCTTTGGTTTCTAAGTGATTCGCTCACTAGTACAAGAACAAGTAGTTTATAGCGGTTATTTTTATTATTTAAAGAGGTTAACTAAATGTTGTATTGTATGCATTGCAAAAGATGTCACTTTTGACTAAAGTGGTTCAATAATCGCTTTGAAAAAAGAAACTCACGTCATTCTAAACCCATTAAAGGCTTTTGTAAACTGTTATGTTTATGAAAATATAGCGGTTTTTCAACGGTACTGAGTAATTAACGAAGATATTTTTTTCATTCTTATAATACAACGGTTAAATTACCCATCACTGTAATTGATATTCTAAAAATTATATATATATATATATATATATAGTTAGGATCATTACAGAACCACAGAACCATTAATTTACATAAATGTAAATTAAATTTGGTGATACTTAATCTATTTTACATATGTATATCTGACATGAACAATAAACTATGTAAAACAACTAAATATCATTAGTTTTAACTTATATTTATGTAAATTAATGATTCGTCATTTACATTTATGTAAATCAATGGTTCTTTTGGTTCTGAAATAAAAAGTGGTTCTGTAATGATCCTGACTCTATATTGTCACACCCCAACCTTAACGGCGGAAACGTCGAGATGTGAGGGTTAAGATTGTTCACAGCCACATAACACTACCATAAATTGTAAATATAAAAAATTCATAAGTTGAAATAAACATTACAACCAAATGTCTCAACAAACAAAATAAACAAAGTTCAACTTTCAAGTCTCAAGTTATTTTATTTATTTTTCCTAGGTCCAAATCCTAGGTGTAAGCATGCTTCAAAAGATAATCATCAACCTTGTGCATTTCCTGAAACATGTTAAAAATAAAAGGGTCAACTTTAAAAGTTGGTGAGTTTCCATGGGTTAAGCATACATATATATATATATATATATATATATATATAATATATATATATATATATATATATATAAAAGTTTACAAGTAGCAATTCATGTCAATGGTTACGAATAAAGCAAGTTTATAGATAACATATCGCTACAATCAAACCTTGACCAAGAATATCATTTACAAGTTTAACGATTAGCTAAGTGTACTTGGTTCCCATGATGAACAAGCATACGTCATCAGGAGCCGGCAATAACCTCGGCTTTAGCACCAAATAGGCTTGTCAGGCCCATAGATCTATGACGTCGCCAGGCTAGCAATAGTTAATGATTGTCAACATATAATGTTCATCATATAAGGCTCACAATATTACAAATAACCATGACAAAGTTTATAAATGAATTGCTCGTGCATTTACAAGTAGCAAGATGTTTACAAGTGCAAGTTTATAAAGATAACATGTTTCACCCCAAAGGTGTGAAATAAAGTAAAAGAGGGGCATGAAAACTCACATGATATAAGTTGGTGTTAAAGGTAATATCAAGTAATGTAAATGGTGCTCCAACGATTTCTTTTACAAGATACCTAAATGTATATATTCCAAGATTAAGTTTAACAACAAGATTAACGATTAAACGTGAACTAGGGTTTCAAGTGAGGTTTGGGGTTTTTGATATAGATAAAATTTAACAATGGAATCACTTATATTTTATTTCAATGAAAAGTATTATACCATTTAGATAATTTAACGAAATTAAAGCATTTATAATAACGGAAAAAAATTAAATATAAAGTGTAAATAATTTCTATGATTATTTAAAATAACACGATTAAACTAAAATTAACGTTTGGGCCAATAATAATTTATTAATTTAAACTATCATTTTAAATCCATTTTATAAGAAATAACTAAAAATAATTTTTGTTATATTGTTTTATTAAAAGATTATATAAGTATTTAATTTTAAAAAAATTGCAGAAAATAATTTGGTCACTTTTAAATTAATTAAAGTTTACAAAAAATGATTTTTATAATAATTAAAAATTTCTGTAATTAAAATAATTGCAGAAAACCCTAAAAAAATAGGTTGAGGGTGCCCGGGTTCGAACCCGGGACCTCAAGGATGGGGTAACACGCGCTTAACCAGTAGGCTGGGTAGCCTATGCCTGCTGGAATCCGGTTCCCCTATTTTAAAAGACGTAAATCAGATGAAACCCCCAAATCACATAAACCCTAATTTCAATTTGATTCCACTTGAACACGAATTCAACTATGATTCTCGTAATAATCATAGGGCTTTTGATCAATGGGTGAAATCGAGTGAGTGTGTGTGTTTAATTACCCGAATGAAGATGAATTGATGATGATCAAGACGAAGAACAGTCGCGGCTATGTCGTGATTAGTTCAGATTGCAAATAAGGTTAATAATCAAATTTGTTGCACAGAAAGCTTCTACTGGTCTCAATGATCGAAAGCCCTCTGTCAAATTCTATTAAGATCGCTCGGAAGTTGACGAACACCTCGGTTGGTGGTCGCGATGAAAGGTGTGAATTGTTCGAGAGATTCAAGTGTGTTTCAGGTGAAATTGAGTTCGATAATAGCTTAGGATTAGTTAAACGTTCGATTATGATTCATTTAATTTGATTATTATTGAATTTTAATGTTCGAACGGCTCAACGATTAATGGCATCGGTTACACGAGTTGTTTGGGTTCATAACCGATATTTCAACCCAATTAAAGTACATAACCGTGTTCGATTCGTGTTCACAAACCGGTTAGACTGGTTTGCAGTCGAAATTTGAACAGTTTAGGGCCGTTTTGAGGCTCGCCGGAGTCGACCGGAGTTTGGCCGGGGTTTGACCGGAGAAACGGGGGAAAGATGCGGGAGGGGGTTTGGGTTTTGATTAATTACAGTTTTAGTCCCTGCAGTTTTCAAATTAATATTTTATGTTTAAAACTTTCATTTAAAGTTTCAAATTTGTCACAAAGGCCCCCTCAACTTAATTAAACTTTAAGTTTTAAATGATTTTATAACTTATCAATTGTTTAACTTTTATAAATTATTAAATTTTATTATTATTATTAATTTTATTTTATTTTGACTATTATTATTATGTTTATTATATTAAAAACAAATTATTAACTCTTAAATTAATGAATTAATGCACAATAAAAGAAACATTCATAAACAACCCATATAGTTTCTTAAATGACATAAATGGTCCTTACAAGAACATAACAAGGTTAACTATCAATTAACGAAAACACGAAAGGTTACAGTCTCCCCAACTTTTAAGAATTTCGTCCCGAAATTAAGAATGAACTAAACGAACAAATACGGGTATTTCATCTTCATATGCTCCTCACGCTCCCAAGTAAACTCAGGTCCACGCTTATTTTCCCAACGAACCTTGACGATTGGGGTAGTAGTGGTCCTAGTCTTCTTCATAATGCGGTCCATGACTTCAACGGGTTTCTCAACAAAATGTAATGACTCGTCGATCTGGATGTCATCTAATGGGACATACAGACTTTCATCAGCCAAACATTTTCTCAAATTTGAGACATGGAAAACAGGATGAACCCCGCTAAGATCGGAAGGTAGTTCCAGTTTATAAGCCACTTTCCCAATCCTTTTCAGGATCTTGAAAGGTCCTACAAATCGTGGAGCTAATTTACCCTTCTTCCCAAAGCGAACGACTCCCTTCCATGGTGAGACTTTAAGAAGAACCATATCCCCAACTTGGAATTCCAACGGCTTGCGTCGTTTATCGGCATAACTTTTTTGTCGACTTCTAGCCACTTCAAGGTTCTTGCGAATCATGGAAACTTTATCGGTTGTTTCTTGTATGAGCTCAGGACCAGTGATGAAATTTTCACCAATGTCAGTCCAGCAGATCGGGGAACGACATTTACGACCATAAAGTGCTTCAAAAGGTGCCATTTTGATACTCGAGTGGTAACTATTATTATACGAAAATTCCGCGAGAGGTAAATGCGTATCCCAGTCACCACCAAAGTCAAGGACACAAAGACGTAGCAAATCCTCTAGGGTTTGAATGGTTCGCTCGGTTTGACCGTCCGTTTGAGGATGGTAAGCCGTGCTTAAATCCAGTTGAGTACCCAAAAGTTCTTGCATAGACGACCAAAAGTGCGAAGTGAAACGAGCGTCTCGGTCGGATATGATATGCAAAGGTACGCCATGACGACTCACAATCTCATCAATGTATATACGAGCTAACCTTGACGTTTTGTAAGTGTCACGTATGGGTATGAAATGTGCCGACTTGGTCAATCGGTCAACGATCACCCATATGCTATCATGACCACGAGAGGTGCGAGGTAATTTGGTTATGAAGTCCATGGATATGTGTTCCCATTTCCACATGGGAATCTCGGGTTGTTCAAGCAATCCACTAGGACGTTGATGTTCAGCTTTAACCTTTGTACACGTAAGACACTTAGCTACGTAAGTTGCTATGTCTTTCTTCATTCCAGGCCACCAGTATTGACCACGCAGATCCATATACATCTTATCGGAACCAGGATGAATTGAGTAACGAGTTTGATGAGCTTCATTCATGATAAAGGTACGAAGATTATCACGGTTTGGAACCCAAATTCGATTCAAGAAATACATCAACCCATTGGCTTTCGTTTCTAGTTGAGCTCGAAGGTTGTACTCCAATTCCTCTCCCATTTTTCCTCCTTCTTGAACTGCTTGTTGAGCCTCCATGATACAAGTCTCGATGTCATTCTCAATCCTCAAATTTTGTAGCAGCACCGTAGTCTCGTTAACATCCAGACGAATCTCAGTATCAAATTCTCCCAAGGTATCAAACCATTGTCGTCGATCGCGAATTTCTTGAAACGAGACCATCTTATTATGAATCTTACGACTTAGTGCATCGGCTACGACATTTGCCTTTCCAGGGTGTAACGAATGTCACAATCATAATCACTAATCAACTCAACCCAACGTCGTTGTCTCATGTTGAGATCCTTTTGATTGAAGACGTGTTGTAGGCTTTTGTGATCGGTGTAGACTATACATTGCGTCCCATAAAGGTAATGCCTCCAAATCTTTAAGGCAAAAACCACAGCACCAAGTTCAAGATCATGTGTCGTATAATTCACCTCATGGACCTTCAATTGTCTCGATGCATATGCTATGACCTTTCCTCGTTGCATGAGAACACAACCAAGGCCTTGTTTAGATGCATCACAATATACGGTGAAATCATCGTTCCCATCGGGAAGGGTCAAGATAGGAGCATTACACAACTTGTGCTTTAAGGATTCAAAGGCTCCCTCTTGTTCAGACCCCCATTCGAATGGTTTATTCTTTTGGGTCAAGGAAGTAAGCGGTTTCGCGATTCGAGAGAAGTTGGCAATGAAACGTCGATAATACCCAGCAAGACCAAGGAAAGAACGAACCTCGGTTGGAGTTGTGGGAACACACCAATTTTTCACAGCTTCCACCTTTGCAGGGTCAACGTGAATTCCTTGACTATTCACCACGTGTCCCAGAAATTGGACCTCCTCAAGCCAAAATTCGCACTTTGAGAACTTTGCGTATAGTTGTTCTTTCTTCAATAGCTCAAGAACTTGTCGCAGGTGATGTTCGTGATCGGTTTTGGACTTGGAGTAGATAAGTATGTCGTCAATAAAGACAATCACGAACTTGTCTAGATACGGCTTGCATACTCGATTCATGAGATCCATAAAGACAGCAGGAGCATTCGTTAAACCAAAGGGCATCACCATGAACTCATAGTGTCCATATCGGGTACGGAACGCAGTTTTTGGGATATCATCATCATGAACTCGTAATTGATGATAGCCAGAACGTAAGTCAATCTTTGAGAAAATAGCAGCTCCTTGAAGTTGGTCAAAAAGATCATCGATGCGAGGAAGAGGGTAGCGGTTCTTGATGGTAAGTTTGTTAAGCTCACGATAATCGATGCACATACGAAATGATCCATCTTTCTTCTTCACGAACAGAACAGGTGCACCCCAAGGCGATGAGCTAGGTCGGATAAAGCCCTTGTCGGACAGTTCTTGGAGTTGACTAGCTAGCTCTTGCATTTCTGACGGTGCAAGTCGATATGGTGATTTAGCCACAGGGTTCGCTCCCGGAATTAAATCGATCTTAAACTCGACTTCACGCACGGGAGGTAAACCGCTAAGGTCATCGGGAAACACTCCAGGAAAGTCTCGTACAATCGGGACATCCTTAAGATCGTTCCCTTTGACTTTCGTGTTGACCACGTAAGCCAAGAAAGCCATGTAATTCTTGCTTAGACATTTTCGGGCTTGAGTACACGACATGAGTTTGAGTCCTTTGGATGATTTTTCGCCGAATACTTTCAATGTATCCCCCGAAGGCAAAGGAATTCGAATGCACTTCTCGAAACAAATAATTTCAGCATGATGTTTGGCTAACCAATCCATGCCAATGATAACGTCAAAGCTTCCAAGTTTCATAGGAATAAGGTCGATAAAGAAATCATGCTCGTTTAGGCTCAAAATGCAATCACGAATAACGACATCAACGGTGATGGGTTCTCCATCGGCGACTTCGACAGTAAGAGGTCTTTCTAGTTTCGTATGTGGCTTAGCAAGTATAGGCTCAAATTCTATCGAGACAAAACTCTTATCGGCTCCAGAGTCAAACAGAACGTAGCATAAGAATTATTAATAAGGAACATACCTGTTCAGTTTTAAAGACGTTTAACGATACAGGTAAAGCAACAAAAGAACTTGGATCATAAAGTTGGGGTTGGATTTGACATACCGTTCACCACATCGTTGTTTGCTTGTGCTTGGTTTGCATTGATGTTGAAGGCACGTCCTCGGGCTTGTGGTACGTTACCCGCAAGACGAGGGCATTGTGGGCGAAAATGACCAGGTTCCCCACAGTTGTAGCAAGCACGATTAGCAACTAACGCAGCATTGTTTGGTGCACGGTGACAAGTAGCCACCAAGTGTCCATACTTACCACACAGTGTACAGATACGGCACGGGGTATTACCCGCATGATGATACTTACAGACATTGCACAATGGTAGAGGACCAGCATAGGTTCTAGCAGCAGGTGCTTGTGTACCAGGAGCGGGTTGTCTTTGAGGTACCTTGGGTGTAGCCACAGCGAAATTACGCGCCGGTGTGAACTTGCGTTTCTTGTTGTTGTAAGACGGTTCATTCTTATTCTCCTTAGCTGCTTCAGGGACCGCCTTTTCAGTCTTTTTAGCCCCTTTGACAGACAAGGTGCCCGCTCGAATATGGTTTTCAGTGAGTTGAGCGGTGATGGTAATGGCATCTTCCAAAGTTGTGGGTCTACTTCCCACCACGGCATCTTGGATTTGAGGTGGCACCCCCTTGATGAACTTCTCAATGTTCCTAGGAACAGTGTCAACCATGTGAGGCAACAGGATGCTCAACTCGTGATGCCTAGTTGAATAGGCCAAATGATCTCCACCATCTTGCTTGAGATTCCAAAACTCCTCCTCCAGCTTTTGCAACTCACTTCTCGGGCAGAACTTTTGGATGGCAATGTTCTTGAATTCTTCCCAAGTGAGTGCCAACACAGCATCAGCACCACGATTCCTCTTCTCACTATTCCACCACGTAAGTGCTCTTTGTTGAAGAACACTTGTGGCATAACGGACTTTGAGTGCCTCGGGACACTCACAGTTGATGAAGGTGTTCTCCATGCTTTCAAACCACTCGAGAAGTCCAGTGGCTCCTTCCTTCCCACTAAAGCTAGTGGGTTTGCACGAGTTGAAGTGCTTAAACGTGCAGGGTTGGTTGTTTCTTCCTTGATTTGCACTATTCTCTCCTTGCCCATTGCCATTAGTGTTGTTACTAGCGTTGGTCATCAAGGTGCTACTCAGTTCGGCAACCATGGTCGGAATGACGGCAGCCATTTGACGGGCAATCATGGCGGCTAATTTGCGGTCGGAGCTACCACGCTTTCCATGATGACGAGACATGCTGGATATAAAATAAGTTAGTCACAGAAATTTGGAGGTAGAAGATAATAAATCAACAAAGATTTTTCAAGACTTGTAAAACACACATGGAATGATTCCATTTGGTACGCATTACCATTTGGAAACGTTGACACGTCAAGGTGAGTTAACTCCAATTGCCTTAGAAACTTGTGTATATTGACCATAGTTTATCACTCATCCCAGAAATCCCCAGGTAAGCATAACTAGTCCCACGGGATTTATGCGAAATGCTTACCTTAGCCCGAAGGCTTTTTGCCAGGAAATCCAGAATACAGGTGTCTATGTGTCACACAATATTTCTTTAGGTTCATGGAATTAAAACCTTGATGAGATTTTCATAGATTAGTCATAAAGTCTAAAGATTTGAACCTTTGATATAAAGCTTACGTTCCCCCGTGTCGTCGAGAATAAGTTTAAGATATTTCATCGTCGAGAGAATAAAGGATTAAGAATAAGTTTTAGAGAGGACAAGGCAACCAAGTTTCTCAATTATAAGGCAATCCTAACTAAAGGCATCAAGTTGCACATCAAGAGGCCTCCTTAACAAGTAGCATTATGTAGCATGCAACAAGATATATTACAAGATCATAAAGATTTTTCTTATGAGGTTCATGCATCAACTATAGTCTAGGTCACCATTTCTAATAACCTAAATCCCTATAGTTATGGGCTCTGATACCAATCTGTCACACCCCAACCTTAACGGCGGAAACGTCGAGATGTGAGGGTTAAGATTGTTCACAGCCACATAACACTACCATAAATTGTAAATATAAAAATTCATAAGTTGAAATAAACATTACAACCAAATGTCTCAACAAACAAAATAAACAAAGTTCAACTTTCAAGTCTCAAGTTATTTTATTTATTTTTCCTAGGTCCAAATCCTAGGTGTAAGCATGCTTCAAAAGATAATCATCAACCTTGTGCATTTCCTGAAACATGTTAAAAATAAAAGGGTCAACTTTAAAAGTTGGTGAGTTTCCATGGGTTAAGCATACATATATATATATATATATATATATATATATATATATATATATATATATATATATATATATAAAAGTTTACAAGTAGCAATTCATGTCAATGGTTACGAATAAAGCAAGTTTATAGATAACATATCGCTACAATCAAACCTTGACCAAGAATATCATTTACAAGTTTAACGATTAGCTAAGTGTACTTGGTTCCCATGATGAACAAGCATACGTCATCAGGAGCCGGCAATAACCTCGGCTTTAGCACCAAATAGGCTTGTCAGGCCCATAGATCTATGACGTCGCCAGGCTAGCAATAGTTAATGATTGTCAACATATAATGTTCATCATATAAGGCTCACAATATTACAAATAACCATGACAAAGTTTATAAATGAATTGCTCGTGCATTTACAAGTAGCAAGATGTTTACAAGTGCAAGTTTATAAAGATAACATGTTTCACCCCAAAGGTGTGAAATAAAGTAAAAGAGGGGCATGAAAACTCACATGATATAAGTTGGTGTTAAAGGTAATATCAAGTAATGTAAATGGTGCTCCGACGATTTCTTTTACAAGATACCTAAATGTATATATTCCAAGATTAAGTTTAACAACAAGATTAACGATTAAACGTGAACTAGGGTTTCAAGTGAGGTTTGGGGTTTTTGATATAGATAAAATTTAACAATGGAATCACTTATATTTTATTTCAATGAAAAGTATTATACCATTTAGATAATTTAACGAAATTAAAGCATTTATAATAACGAAAAAAATTAAATATAAAGTGTAAATAATTTCTATGATTATTTAAAATAACACGATTAAACTAAAATTAACGTTTGGGCCAATAATAATTTATTAATTTAAACTATCATTTTAAATCCATTTTATAAGAAATAACTAAAAATAATTTTTGTTATATTGTTTTATTAAAAGATTATATAAGTATTTAATTTTTAAAAAAATTGCAGAAAATAATTTGGTCACTTTTAAATTAATTAAAGTTTACAAAAAATGATTTTTATAATAATTAAAAATTTCTGTAATTAAAATAATTGCAGAAAACCCTAAAAAAATAGGTTGAGGGTGCCCGGGTTCGAACCCGGGACCTCAAGGATGGGGTAACACGCGCTTAACCAGTAGGCTGGGTAGCCTATGCCTGCTGGAATCCGGTTCCCCTATTTTAAAAGACGTAAATCAGATGAAACCCCCAAATCACATAAACCCTAATTTCAATTTGATTCCACTTGAACACGAATTCAACTATGATTCTCGTAATAATCATAGGGCTTTTGATCAATGGGTGAAATCGAGTGAGTGTGTGTGTTTAATTACCCGAATGAAGATGAATTGATGATGATCAAGACGAAGAACAGTCGCGGCTATGTCGTGATTAGTTCAGATTGCAAATAAGGTTAATAATCAAATTTTTTGCACAGAAAGCTTCTACTGGTCTCAATGATCGAAAGCCCTCTGTCAAATTCTATTAAGATCGCTCGGAAGTTGACGAACACCTCGGTTGGTGGTCGCGATGAAAGGTGTGAATTGTTCGAGAGATTCAAGTGTGTTTCAGGTGAAATTGAGTTCGATAATAGCTTAGGATTAGTTAAACGTTCGATTATGATTCATTTAATTTGATTATTATTGAATTTTAATGTTCGAACGGCTCAACGATTAATGGCATCGGTTACACGAGTTGTTTGGGTTCATAACCGATATTTCAACCCAATTAAAGTACATAACCGTGTTCGATTCGTGTTCACAAACCGGTTAGACTGGTTTGCAGTCGAAATTTGAACAGTTTAGGGCCGTTTTGAGGCTCGCCGGAGTCGACCGGAGTTTGGCCGGGGTTTGACCGGAGAAACGGGGGAAAGATGCGGGAGGGGGTTTGGGTTTTGATTAATTACAGTTTTAGTCCCTGCAGTTTTCAAATTAATATTTTATGTTTAAAACTTTCATTTAAAGTTTCAAATTTGTCACAAAGGCCCCCTCAACTTAATTAAACTTTAAGTTTTAAATGATTTTTATAACTTATCAATTGTTTAACTTTTATAAATTATTAAATTTTATTATTATTATTAATTTTATTTTATTTTGACTATTATTATTATGTTTATTATATTAAAAACAAATTATTAACTCTTAAATTAATGAATTAATGCACAATAAAAGAAACATTCATAAACAACCCATATAGTTTCTTAAATGACATAAATGGTCCTTACAAGAACATAACAAGGTTAACTATCAATTAACGAAAACACGAAAGGTTACATATATATATACATATATATATATATATATGTATATACATGTATATGTATATGTATATACATGTATATATGTATATGTATATACATGTATATAGATGTATATGTATATACATGTATATATATGTATGTATATACATGTATATATGTATATTGTGTTTTAATCTTGTTAATCTACATAACCTTTGTGCATATTAGTGCGTCTAGGCTTTATAATGGTTGAAGGATAAATAGTTATCACTGATACATAGATCATTAACTTAGATGTTTATGATCCTTTTTTTCATGTTAATGATTCTAACACTTTAACAATAAAAATTTAGGGAACTGACGGACAAACTCAATAAAACTAGTTTTAGAATTTAAAACAAATTATGGTTTGTTGATGGCAAATGTGTGATGTTTGGTATTGATCATGTACTAACCAGACAGTAGGCTGGGTTAGGGTTGTAAACGAGCCAAGCCTCGTTGAGCCAGGGTGGGCTTGGGCTCGGCTCGTTTAAAACCCGAGCCGAGCCTGCTCGCCTTCTTTTTTTTTAACGAGCTACAAATCCAAGCTCAGGATCGGCTCGCGAGCCCACTTATTTATTTTAATTTTTTTATTATGTATATATTTGCATATATAGAATAAAATAAATAATATTTTATACATTTGTTTATTTTGATTCGTTGAAAACAAGTATATAAGATTGTTATTTCAAGAAGTATAATAATATTTTTATACTTTTATAATTAGTTTCTCGTTATAAAATATCAAATAATCTTATGTGTGTATGGTCACTACAAGAAAACAGCTCTATCGCGACGACAAAAGTCGTCGCCATAGGTTATATTTGTCGTCGCCATAGGGTGAGTAGTCACAGCCTTGTCGCAATAGCTCAAAAATTGGTCGTCGCGATAGACGTAGTCGCCATAGAAGCCTGTCCGACGACATGTTGTCGCGACAAACTCGTCGCAATAAAATTTTTTAATTCAAAACTAATAAAAAAATGCACCCTATGGCGACGACATGTCGTCGCTATAGGTAAGCAATTATTTTTATTTAATATTAAATTAATTAATAATTGTTTAATAAAAAATTATTAATTAATTACTTAATTTATCCTATGGCGACGACATGTCGTCGCCATATGGTATCTGGTTAAAAATTAAATTTTTAAAATTCTGTTTTTTTTTTCAGGTTTTTTTACCTAAAAACCAAACAAAATCCCAAATCAAATTCACAGAAATTCAAACTAACGTATCAAATATCTAAATGAAAATCAACTAATTTTAGTTAATTACATACCAAACTAATATATTTTAAGTTTTACAAACCAAACAAACAAACTATTTAATTGTCGTCGTTTTCATCATCTCCATCGTTATCGGGATGATGCTTTTGTCTTTCAAATTGATTCATTCTTTCTTGCATTTTTGCATTTGGCGCTTTAGTTCTTCCATTTCTTCATCCCGATGTGATGATGACCCGCTTGATGGCTCATAACGAGAGAGATTTTTTACTTTTCGTCCAACACCTCTCGTATGACCACGTCTTTGTCCTAATGCCAACTCTAAACATTGCATCTCATTAACGGGCGACTCACCCGCCTCCATTTGCATTTGGGCGTATTGATTTTCAATTCTTGCCTGCAATTATAAAGAATTAAAATGAAATGGTATTAGGATATTTATGAAATTTTGACAGCATCACTATTATAAAATGAATACAAACCATGTTGTTTAATCATAAGCACAATACCATAAAATTTCCAATTATCATAAAATTTCTAGTTTAAATTTATAAGCATAACTAACATAAAATTCTTAAGTTTCAATATATAAACTAACAACTCATCAAAACCAACAATTCTCAAATATGGATAACATATAGATCATATTGGGTCAAATTCACCAAACACAATATATTATAAACATATAAACACATGATAATAGCATACTTAACATATAAAACTTACCCAATCTTTTTGTGCCCTCTGGTTCACCCATCCTGAACCTTCACTGTAATGCGCCCTCCTCCACGTTTCGATGTGACTTGGGGTCCCAGTTTGTTGCTCCTAAAAACATTAAAAACAATATTCATAATACTTGTAAAGAATTAATAATACATAGGATATATAATATATGTTTTCTTACCTGAATATATAGTGTTTGAGCATATGATTGACTACCATGCAGACTTGGATAGAGCCGTTTAGCTCTATTCGTTACGCCTTTTTGAGAAAGACGTTTATGTTGTTCACTTGAGAACAACTCAACCACCTGCTCCCAAGACTCTTGACTTTGCCCTTCAGGTGGATTATTGATAGCCTGCTCAATGTTATCATAGCCTCCTTGATTTAAAAAATGTTGTTTCATGTCATATCTCCTGTCTCTGAAAGCTCGTTGGCAATCCATATGTATTCCAAGTTGTATACCTTGCCAGTGGTCTGAGCAACGATGAGCTTCCAGATCAAAATATTCCTGCAAAATAAAATAATTAGAAACATATAAAAGTTATGATTATCAAATTACAAATAAAACACTACATAAATACTCGCCTCTAGAAAATTGAACAAGGATATCTTGAACGTATCAGGAACTTTATCCCAAGTGGGATAATGAAAAGGAGCAGTGGAAACATGATTGGATAAAGCTCGGACAAATAATTGACTGTTTTCTCCAACAGCTTTATATTGTTTTCCTGTATGATCAAATTGCACAGGAAGTGGTTGGCTGTTGTTTGCAGCCCATTTCTCATATAAGTTTAGATTTCTTCCTTTTGATCTTTTTTTTAGCTGATGCTATATTGATATAAAAAATTAAAAAGTTAGCAACATTTAAAATATATTCAATTAAAAGATATATATTTAAAACATTAACTTACATGATTGGCAAGTAGAAGGAAGAGTATATCCATGTCCGTGGGGGTCCCGACCCCCACCGTCACCCCCGTGTGATCCTGCTACGTACGAAGACATAACCTGCAATAATCAATTTGTGTTATCACTATAAAGATATTCATGTGACATTTTAATAAGAAAAAGAATAAAGTGTTCTTAATACATACAATCAATCTGAATTATCACTATAAAGATATTCATCTTCATCTACAAGATCATCATCGCTCTCGTCCTTACTATCATTAATATCTAATGGATCTTCATCTTCTTCATCATCATTAATAAATTCTTCCTCATCTGAGAGATATGCATCTTCATCTTCTTCATCATCATTAATAAAATCTTCATCTTGAACAAGCGGAGCAACAGGCAACCAACTTAAGTCTACGACTAATTCACAATTATCATGCGCATCTCTCTCATCATTTATAACTCGTGCACTTGATTCACCAACTTCAAAATTGCTATCGACAACCAAGTTATAATCAGATGATTGACTGTCGTGCAATACATCTATCTCATTAGCAACACTAATACTTGGATGATCCCAAAGTTTTCGATGGTGAACATCTTCCACAACCCTCCAATTGCCAGTGGATTTAGAAGGATCTTCAAGATAAAACACTTGTTGAGCTTGTGTTGCTAAAATGCAAGGCTGGTCACCAAACCATTCACGACTAACATCGATAACAACAATGTTATTCTTTTTAATTACGGACCCCTTCCGTGACGTGTCAAACCATTTACAACGAAATAGTACAACGCTGTAGCCATTTATATACTTCAACTCGTAGATGTCTTCTAATTGACCATAAAATCGTGTACCATCTTCTCCTACTGTAACAACACCGCTATTTTGTGTAGTGCGTCTGATATCACGGCTGTGTACCACAAATCTAACACCATTGACAATACAAGCTGTGTAAGAATATGTGCACACGGGGCCATGAGCCAATGCCTTGAGTTCTTTGTAAGGAGACGTATTGAACTTATTATTAAGCCATGAAGAAAATTCATTTTTTACATCGCTTCCAGGGAATTCAAGTTCAAATTCACTGTATGTGAAATATAATATTTATATTAATTTATCATTATTTTAGCTAAAATGAAACTAATAAGAATAATTTAAACTTAAAAACTTACGATATGTAGACTTTAAGTTCTTCACAGTTGTTCAGCACAAACCATTGAAATGATTTTTTAGAATTTTCACTGAGGGAAATGATTTTCTTCTTTGACATTGGTCGACACTGTGATGAAAAGACAGAGAAATTCCTCTTTGGAATGCCAGGATCTTCATTCCTATCAGGACGGTTAAATTTGGTTTGAATACCCTCCAGATACATAGAGCAAAATGTTAATGCTTCATCTGCAACATAACCCTCTGCTATTGATCCTTCAGGCTTGGCTTTGTTTCGAACATAAGCTTTCAGCTTTTTCATGTATCTTTCAAAAGGATACATCCATCTCATATATACAGGCCCTCCAAGAATAGCTTCTTCAGGTAAGTGTAGAATTAGATGAACCATAATATCAAAAAATGCTGGAGGATATATTAGTTCCAAATTGCATAAAATATTAACCGCTTCTTTCTGTGCTTTATACATGTCATCAACATCTAGCGATCGTGCACAAATCTTTTTAAATAATGTGCAAAGGTTAATAATTGTTGTTGAAACATTATCAGGTAAACCTACACGAACCCCAATTGGTAGTAAACGTTGCATAAGAATGTGACAATCATGAGACTTTAACCCGATGATATTTGAGTTATTAAGAATCACCTTATTTTTAAAGTTTGATCCAAAACCATCAGGTAGTCTCACTCTTTTAATGAACTGACAAAATTTAGATCGATCACTAGGTTTGAAAGAGTAAGAAGCTTGTGGCTGTATGACCTTGTTGTTTTTCACACTTAGCCATAAATCTGATCGTATTCCCAAATTTTTTAAGTCTTCTCTTGCTTTGTGTGTGTCTTTTGATTTTTCATTCATCAACAAGGTACCTAACAAGCTCTCACACACATTTTTCTCGATATGCATAACATCAAGATTGTGTTTTAAATCAAGAGATGACCAATAATCCAGCTCAAAGAATATACTCTTTTTTGTCCAATTCAACTCTGACTCATCACGTTTTCTTTTCACGCCACCGTGGTTGGGATGTTTACCCGGAACACGATCGGGAATGCGGTTAAGTTGTTCTAATATTTTTGAATTAGTTAATGCTTTTGGATGCTTTCTTAACTCCATCTGACCGTTAAACAACAAACTTTCTCTCCATTTATTACTTCTAGGTAAGAATCTTCTGTGACCGGTAAATGATATCTTATTAGTTACACGGCACGAAGGTGTGTCCATGTTACACGTCGCACATGCAAGATAACCTTGGCCACTCCATCCAGACAAGCTGCTACGAGCAGGATAATCATTAATGGTCCATAATAATGCCGCACGCATCGTGAATATAGTTTCTGTCGAGGCATCTCTTATTTGTACTCCATCATTCCACAACTGCTTCAACTCATCTACCAGAGGCCTTAGAAAAACATCTATGTCTTTTCCAGGTGATTTAGGACCGGGAATTAGCAGAGTTAACATGAAAGAAGACTCTTTCATACATAGCCACGGTGGTGTGTTATACGTTGTCAACACCACTGGCCACATACTGTAAGCTTGACTCATGTTACCAAATGGATTAAAGCCATCTGCAGCCAGACCCAAGCGGACATTCCTAGGCTCTTTGGCAAATTCAAAATGTCTTTTATCAAATTCTTGCCATGCCTTCCCATCTACCGGATGACGCATAATACCATCTGTTGAGCGTCCAGTGTGATGCCAAATCATATCTTTTGCTGTGAACCTGGAACTATACCTTCGTTTAAGCCGAGGAGTTAATGGAAAGTACCGCAATACTTTTTGTGGTATTTTTTTTCCTTTTGTGTTTTTATCAACCCATCTACTCTCCTTACAAACCGGACAATTTTGCAATTCTTCATTCTCTTTCCAAAACAAAGCACAATCATTTATGCAAGCATGGATGGATTCATATCCTAACCCAATCTTTTTCAACTTCTTCTTCGCTTCATAGTGTGAGGATGGAATGTGATTTTCTTTTGGGAATGCAACCTTTAAAAACTCTAAAAGTTGATCAAACGAACTATTTGTCCACTTGTTGATTACTTTAATATGCATCAGTTTGGCTAGAAAGTTTAAAGAAGACATCCAATTACAACCGGGGTATAACTCAGTGTTGATCTCATTATAGAGTTCATCAAATTCCGAGTCCAAACTATTTCCATCCTCATCTATGTTTTCTTCATTCTCTGCGATAACATCTTCGATTGCATCAAACATCTCATTATTTGATGTATTACTTGCTGGATGAGCACGTGTTATTGTAGCAAATTGTTTTGCTGCATCAGAAGAACTAGAGACCTCACCGTGATAAACCCATTTCGTATAATGTTGAGCAAAGCCACGATCATGTATGTGAGCATTAATAGTTTTTAAATCCTGTCGAAAAGCATTGACACAATCTCTACACGGGCATTTTGTTTTGCCATCACTGTCGACAAATTTCTTAACATACTCCATAAAGTTCTTAAGACCTTCTAAGAAAACCGGAGACGTCCGATTTTTTATTTTAATCCAACTTTTATCAATTGTCATAACTGTTTCATACACATACATAAACATTAACATATTATCATTCAACCAAAACAATCAAACATTATCTTATAAATCTAACAACCAACAACATCATTCAACCAAACATTATCATTCAACCAAAACAATCCAATTATACTTTTTAACATATAAATCTAACAACCTACAACTACATTCTACCAAAACAGCCATATTATTATTATTCTTATAAATCTAACAACCAACAACATCATTCAACCAAACATTATCATTCAATCAAAACAATCCAATTATACTTTTTAACATATAAATCTAACAACCTACAACTACATTCTACCAAAACAGCCATATTATTATTATTCTTATAAATCTAACAACCAACAACATCATTCAACCAAACATTATCATTCAACCAAAACAATCCAATTATAGTTTTTAACATATAAATCTAACAACCTACAACTACATTCTACCCAAACAACCATATTATTATTATTCTTATAAATCTAACAACCAACAACATCATTCAACCAAACATTATCATTCAACCAAAACAATCCAATTATAGTTTTTAACATATAAATCTAACAACCTACAACTACATTCTACCCAAACAACCAAACATTATCTTATAAATCTAACAAACAACAAAATCATTCAACCAAACATTATCATTCAACCAAAACAATCTAATTACACTTTTTATCATATAAATCTAACAACATACAACTATATTCTACCAAAACAACCAAACATTATCTTATAAATCTAACAACCAACAACATCATTCAACCAAATCTAACAACCTACAACTTAATTCTACCCAAACAACCAAACATTAAACATTCATCTAACAACCAACAAAATTCAAAGCAAATCTTAAAAAATATATAATCAAACCTTAAAAGTTTAACAATGATGGTGGCTAGAACCCAAAAACGTTGTGTGGACTGCTAATCTTGGTGTTGGTGGCTGATTGAGCGGCGGTGGTCGCCTCCGTGGACTGCAAAAGAACCGATTATGGTGGTGGCTAGCTTCAATCTTGGGGTAGGAGGGTAACGAGACAAAAAGGAGGTGCGATTATGGTGGTGGACGGGTTCAACTTGAAGGATTGCAGCTTGTGGGTCGCCTGGACGTTTTAGAGAAGAAAATTGGGTGTTTTGGGTGAAAGAGACGAAGCAGATCGGTTTTGTAAGGCTCGAATGCGTCTGAACCCTATGGCGACGACATGTCGTCGCCATAGGGTCTTTTTTTTTTTTGGCAAATAATTGGGCGGGGGCGTACCCGCGGATCTAAAACCCTATGGCGACGACTGTCGTCGCCATAGGGTGTATTATTATTATTGTTTATTATTTATTATTATTATTATTATTATTATTATTATTATTATTATTATTATTATTATTATTATTGTTATTATTATTATATTATTATGATGGTTATTATTTATTTATTTTTTATTATTATTATTATTATATTATTATTATTATATTATTGTTTTTATTATTAAAGATATTATTATATTATTATTTTTTATTATTATTAGTGTTTTATTATAATTATTATTATGATGGTTATTATTTATTTATTTATTATTATTATTATATTATTATTATTATTATTATTATTATTATTATTATTGTTTTTTATTATTAAAGATATTATTATATTATTATTATTTATTATTAGTCTTTTATTATAATTATTATAATGATGGTTATTATTTATTTATTTATTTATTTTTATTTATTATTTATTATTATTATTATTATTATTATTATTATATTATTTATTATTATTATTATTTTTTATTTATTATTTTATTATTATTATTATTTTATTATTATTATTATTATTATTATTATTATTATTATTATTATTATTATTGTTGTTGTTTTAATTATTATAAACAAACTTAAATTACCAATGATCATAATTGGATCATAGTTAGCATTTGACGTATGCAATCCACCCTAATTATCATAACCGAACTTATTTGACACTCATTGATGATAACTAAGTATAAATGAACTTAATCTACTATTAACAAGCATAATTTTCCGTAAATTAATAAGCATCATTTTCCATAAATTACCATACTACCATGGAATTATGCCAACTCAGCAAGTGAGCTTAAAGGTGATGTGCAATATGGCCTTTAGATCCTGAAACTGCCTTCAATAGAGTGTCTGCCACATGTCTAGCATTGCTAGACTACATATCAGAGAAGCTGCTAATCTACTAGCTAGACTCAAAAGACCTACGAGAGAGGATTATAGTATTGATCAGGTGTTGAATGGTTATTATAGTATTGTTATTATTATTATTATTGTTATTATTATTATTATTAATTATAATTATTAATAATAATATAATTAATAATTTTAATTAACAATATTTATAATTATAATTATAATTATAATTATAATTATTAATTATTATTATATTATTATTATTATTATTATTATTATTATTATTATTATTATTATTATTATTAATAATTATTAATATAATTAAAATTAATAATTAAAATTAATAATTATTATAATTAATAATATTTATAATTAATAATTATTATAATTATTAATTATTATAATATTTAAGAAAATCATAAAACTCTATAGCGACGACATGTCGTCGCCATAGAGTTTTCATATTGGCGGGACTATTTTCCTCCAACTTATTTCCAGAAAAAAAAAAAGAAAAAAAATATGTTTTTACCTATAGCGACGACATGTCGTCGCCATAGGGGTCACACATTATTTTAATCATTCTAGCATTATTTTAAATAAATCAAAAGAAAAAAAAGGACCTATGGCGACGACATGGGGTCACACATTATTTTAATCAGTCTAGCATTATTTTAAATAAATCAAAAAGAAAAAAAGGACCTATGGCCATGTCGTCGCCATAGTGGAAGAATAGTCAAAAGTCAAACTACCTCTTTGGCGACGACATGTCGTCGCTATAGGTGACCTATAGCGACAACAACTTGTCGTCGCCATAGATCTGGTCGCGACAGGGTGATTTTCTTGTAGTGGGTGTGTTTTATATAATATGTCATAATGTTGATTTATAATTTATATAAATTATAATTTAGATTTAACTTTAAACGAGCAAACGAACGAGCCAGCCACAAGCCGAGGTCGTTTACAAACCGACCCGAACTGGCTCGGCTCGTTTATAAACAAGCCGATTTTGATCTAGCTTTTTTTGAGCTATTTTTAAGCGAGCCGTGAGATTTTTAAACAGCCCTAGGATGGATGTAATATTGTTGTTCTTTTATGAATTGTAAACTCTATATTAAAGGAGTTGTGTGTTATTAATTTTATTGTAAACTAGCATCCTAGGTTTGGATTGATTTAAAAGAAGCATATGATAAAACTGATGGATCATTAGTTTACAATCTTTCCCAAAAAATCAAGTCTTATCATTGTGTCTAAGTATTATCATAAACTAAATCGTGTACAATTCCCCTCATACACATGTTAGGCCTCCAAAAGTTCAATGACATTAATAATCTGATTAAACTTATGCAATTTCTTATGGAACTTAATGATGTAAGTGTATCAACTTGTGAGATGTAGTATGCCTACAAGATCCCCTTCCAACCATGAAACAGATTTTTCAATTGTTTCTGGGAAAGAATCATATCGTAGCTTCTTTACTAAACAAAAGGTCAAAATCTCAGCTTCTTTACTAAACAAAATCAATCCTTTGGTGATAAGAAAAAGGTTACAAAGAATCAAAGCCAAAATTAAACTGTACACACTACAATCTCTTGGGTCATATTGTTGATAGATGTTATATATGACTGTTAGGGTAATCATATTAGTTTCAAGAAAACGAATAGTAGTATATCTATATAGGTCTGTAATTTCAAGTGGGTGTCCCCTTAAATTCCTAGTATGAATGCATTCTAACATCAGCATATTTAAAAACAAGACCTCTTTACCAGGAAAGAGTCTCTATGTTATTATGTTTGGCTTAAGTTCCTCTTTAAATCACTTGAGAAGTTTTAGATGTCTATATTTTAGCATTGTTTTACATAATACAAACAAGTTTTCCAGTCGATCTAAAAAGTAAGTTCCAATAGGTTATTCATATTTTAAAAAATAAATGATACAACTTTGGAGTTAAAGACAATTCTTTTTTCAAGAGATGTTTATACGAAACCACCGAGAGTTATTCTTCAAAAGATGAAACCAAAGTATGCAAATTAATCAAATCTTTGTATGGTTAAAACATACCCTTAGGAATTACATTATTATTAAGAAACATGAGAAATGAATAGTAGGTTTTTAAGTTTTTTCAAATTAACAATACTTTTCTTTCTTTTCAATTGATTCCTTTTTAGTTTTGATTTTTTGAATTTAGTCACATTTTTTAAAAATTTTCACATTTAACTTTAATTTTTGGTTTTTTGACGTTGTCCAGTAAATTTTTAGGTTTTAGACTTTGACCACCTATTATTTACATTATAGTTTTACTTTCCAGAGTTTTGTCACTAAATTTTGGTAATTTTATAGTTTGTCCGCCGATTTGTTTTGTTTTTGTTTTTTTGTTTTGTTTTTGTTTTGTTTTCTTTTTTTGTTTTTATTATGACGACTAAAATTTCTAATCTTAGAGTTTAGTCACTAATTCGTTTTTGTGACGTTAGGCACTAAATTTTAGGACCTTAGAGTTTGGCCCCTAAATATTCATAGAGAGGTGTTTTTTATGTTGACTTTACACATTAAAGTTTAGTATTTCTATAGTTTCATCACCAAACTTTGATTTTATAGTTTCCGACAAGCCGAATAGTAAACGACCAAAGTAACGCTGCATTGCATGTGGGAAAACGACTAGCCTCCTGCCACGTATTTTTAGAGTTTGATCATTAAAGTTTACTATTTTATAGTTTCACCATAAGACTTCGTTTTTATGGTTCCGACAAGCTGGCTCGACAACGACCAAAGTAACGTAGCCTTGCGTGTGGAAAGATGACCGGACCCCGCCGCGTAGCGCAAAGGGACAAAACCTAGTTATTATCATGAACTATAGTACTCTTTCAGCAAAATAATAATTAGAATGCCTCGAAACATATAATATGATACAAGTCAGACCATACATTTTAAATTCAAACCATATTAATCACTAATCAGGTCTTCTGCGGCAACCAATGATTCTTACTGCAATTGACGTGAGACATCTAAAACAATTATTAATAGGGAGGTACTGAGTCTAATTGATATGAAAAGTTAGCTAGTGTGTTATGAGATCATGGTTATAACTAAAGTATGTGTGATCAATCACTGTTTATTAAGTCTTGCGGAGATCATGGTTATAACTAAAGTATGTGTGATCAATCACTGTTTATTAAGTCTTGCGGGTCAATATTTGTTGTGATCCTTGTGGATGCAGATGATATAATTGCGACTAATAACAACCCAGATGAAATCTCAAAATATTAAACTATTTTCAAACAAAAAATTTATAATCAAAGATTTAAGAACCCCGAAAATATATTTTCTAGGTATATAAGTATTATACTTAGAAAAAGAAATCAACTTGTCTCATATGCACCCTTAAGTTGTCAGCTGAGTTCGGATACTTTGGGTGTATGCCAGTTAGTACTCCAATCGAACAGTTTTATAATCTCATTAAAAATAAAAAATGATGAAAATATCTTGAAGAACATAACTAGATATCAAAATCTTGTAGGAAAATTATCTATTCATAACTCGGCCTAATATACGCATATTTAGTGAACATAACTAGTATCAAAATTTTGTAGGAAAATTATCTATCTATTCATAACTCGGCCTAATATACGCATATTTAGTTTAGTATCTTAATCGATATGTGCATTCTCCTACATATGCACATCTACAAATTACGTTAAGGCTCCTTAATTATTTAAAGTCTACTTCAGGTAAATATATCTAATATTAGCAAAAATGACAGTATTAATCTATTTGCATATGTCGTTGCTCACTTGGGAGCATCTGGAAAATTGGTATTGGACTCTATGTAGTATTAGGGAAGTCCCTAATTTCCCGGAAAAGTAAAAATACTAACGGTTGTTTCCCGGTCCACATTAGAGTCAAAATATCGTGCAATATGTGTTGTAACATGTGTGATAATGCATTACAAAAATTGTTAAAAGAATTACAAGTCAATATTAAAATGTTTGTTCATGTTTCTATGATAATGAGATTACTATTGCGCCAACCTAGTTTTTCATGAGCATACCAAACACTTGCAACTTGACTTACACTTCATTTGAGATAATGTTTTAATGGAAAAATTTAAATTTTTGGTATCAATGCTAGATTGTAAATGGTTGATCGTTTCTTTGTAGGACTTGATGTTGATCAACACATTCGTTTGTAAAAATCAGACACGTTCAACAATTTACCATTTGACTTGAGAGGATATTGGTTTGGTAAAAGTCTAATCTAAATGGCAAATAATTAGTTAGATTTATATTCTTCTTATTTTGGTTTATGTGAGCAGTTATAAGTTGGAGGACTGGATGTGCAATTATTTGATTTTTCAAATTAAGCTAGAAGGATGCAAAAGTGCTAAAGAGCAAAAGCTCAAAGGGCCAAGGTGGAGCTTCGTTGGGCTCGGAGGGGTTCGTCTCCCCCCCCCCCCCCCCCCCCCTCTCCAATAAATTTTCTCAAACTCCGTCACTGTAAGAGCAAAGCTGGCGTTGAGAAATACTGCTAGAGTATTAAATAGATATGTTGGATTATGGTCTCATTTAACTCCCAATCCAATCACCCCGTTTGTTCTTGTTTTCAGTGAAAATCGTTGTGTATTTATCGTCATCTTTACAGCTTACGGCTTGTGTCTTGATTTTTTTTCCACAACCTTTGTGCATATTAGTCTTAGTTGAGTCACTCCGTTGTTTATCTCATTTGATTTAGGGTGGTTCATATGTTTTCTAGTGTGTATGTTGATTTGGCTTGTGTTTGAGTTTATTGACATCTTTATACTTTAATATAAGACTAACTTGAGATGACACGTGGCAACATCACAATTATTCTCACCAAAATTTTTCCGCCTCTCCCTCATATTAAATAATTACATTAATTATTATTAATATTATTTAATACTTTTTTAGATTTAATAAATTAAGAAAGAAATCTATTCATTAATGTTATTTCTAAATAAATAAATTTCTTATAAAATAATATTTTTTCTAAAGCATAAAGCTTTTTTAAAAATAAAAAATATTTTAAAATTGGTATTTTTAAAAGTAAATTTTTTAAAAAACAAAAATAATCAAATTTAGGAGTTATAATAAGAAAATTTTTAAAAATGACATTTTTATACGGTTTGGTTTAGAACAAAATGTTTATTTTTTTGAAAAAAAAATTAAAAACAAAATTTTAAAAAGTTGATATCACTGTTTTATTATTTATGATCATTTCTCATATGTAATTTCAGTCATATCATATCTCTAAATATCATTTTACAATTATTAATTTTTATTATATGAATATTTTATTTATTTAACCAGTGTAATACACGAGTTTACTAAATCTAGTTTAATCTATACCAGTTTATATATACTACTTTCTTAATTCAATATGATAATTCAGTTAGTTGATAAGTGTGTTTAGTTGGAAAAACTAGATGCTATTTATTAACGGTGCGTATTTGTTCTAAGAGAAATAAAAATAGTAACATAGAGTGAGCAATATATATAACAATATCATGTGCAATATTAAAATCCGAGAGGCCTAACAATATTATGCATATAAATTATGCATTATACCTAGCATGTCCATTTTTAGTATATATAAAATTCTTCATAATTATAAAATAGCAAATAAAAAATTGTGCACGAAGAAGAGAATCTAATGACACTCGACCAAGACATTAGCTGTGATTAAGAATTATTTTCTCAAAAGAGCCCTCTAACTATACCATCCATTTCAACTTTACCCTTTTTCATTATTTCTTTCCAAATAAGCCCCACACAATATATGTGTGTGCGTGTGGAATCTTCACACTAGTGTGGGTTGGACCCTCCCACTTGTACTTTTGCTTTCTTTTTTATTCTTACCAAGGCTATAAATAGTAGACATTGTTCTTCCTATTCTCTAGTCCTATAATAAAACATAAAGTGTTTTGTTTTTCTCTTCCTCTCTTGAGATCTCATTTCAACTATCACTAAAATGGCAAAGAGTAATTCTACTTTACATTATTGTGTGATTTTATTCGTTTTTATGTTGCTTGCAAGTGAACTTGGTTGTGTAGATGGGAGGCTTTTGAAGTCCAGAAAAAATTTACCTAAAGTTCAGAAGATTAACTCTAATGTGGCATCATTTGATTTTCTAAAGCCATCTTCAGTTGAAGTGGTAACAAGTAAGATTGAAAATGTTGATGATTTCAAACCGACTGCACCAGGGCATAGTCCTGGAGCCGGTCATGCTATTCATAGCTAGTTTCTTCTAGTTTTTACATGTGCTCATTCAAGACATTGTAATTTAATTATCGTTTCTTCATTTCGCTCATTGTAAATGATTCATATTATTTCTTCTTTAGCAATCTCCAAGTGAAATCGACTAACAGGAATGATGAAACATTGGTTTTAGATAACAATTTGAAAAATTTGAGATGAATTCTTAATTAAAACTTAAAAGATGCACGCTATATGGAAGAATATTTTCTACAATAACATTGCACAACATAAATTACACAAAAAGTTGCACATAGTAAGCTCCTAATACTGATACGTAGTCTTTCAAAGTTATATAGAGGTATATGCTCGATCTTTCTCTCTTAAAGAACATACAACTATACAAGTGAAACCTTCTTATTTGTTTTAATGTTTTTCTTTCATTTTATTATATAATTAATCCAAGTGACATCTTAATTAAATAAAAGATTTAATTCTGCCTTTTTTCGTAAAAACAATGCGACCACTTTTACAAAAAAACAAGAAAACAACATAACTAAAATAATGAAAAGTAACCCAAAAAGGTTTGAGGAGTTGAATGCAATAACTTATTTTGAAAAGGCACCCAATTTGTTCTATTAGAACAAAAAGAATATGAAAGTGGCATTGTCCTTAATAGGATATAGTAGAAGGTGGCTAAAAGTAATGATTTGGGAAGAACATGATGGTCAGGTTAGTTTAATTGAAAGATAAATGTGATACTTTAAAACTTTACACCTAACTTTGCTACTCTTTTTATAGTAAAAGAAAATAGTCAAGATGGTTTAGTTAGATTATGTGTGATGTTTGTTTAGTTAAAATGATACCTAAGTGTCATTTAAATAAATATCATTTTACTAAAGCCCTTTTAAATCAAAGATAGTGATTAACTGATATTTAAAACCCTATTAATGTAATATTAATGCAGGTAATGTTTTGTTTAGAGTCTGCTAAAAGCTTAACAGTCCGGCTTAGCTTCAGGTACGAGTCAAGAACAGAAGAAGGGGATCGTCGGTTTGGAGCCATTTAACTATCATGTAATTATGTTTTGAGCCCAACTTATGTCCATATCATTAATATTAGCACCCCCTCCTTGTCTACTATGTATAGTCTTACTATAAATAATTATGAATTTATTCATCTTAAGATGAAAAGGAGAGAAACCTGGTCATCCAACTAAACTCTATCGACACTATAATGATACAACATTTAATTCTAGCAATGTGGTATAATCGCTGATACATATTATCCTTTATTTGTACACTACTAAGTGACTTCTCAATATGATTTTAAATTATAATTTTGAGAACTACGAAACTAATACTAGAGAATGAGTTATATGACCTTGTTAGAAACAAAACTAAGTAAAGGTGGGACAAAACTTAGTCATGAGAAAAAAAAACATACGTGTAAAATGCTTTACCTTAAATTAGTTCATGTCAAGTCTACGGAGTCCAATTTTTTGTAAGAATTGTTTGACTTGATTTGTGAAGATCAAATTTCCCTTCTTTCTACTAATCAAGTTTGTGAAAACTTTGGTGAGATGTGTTTCATTTCATCACTTTTAAGTGGAGCTATGCAAGATGTATTGTCTTATAGATTAATTGTCGGATCCTTCTTGATTTATTCTAAACTGCATGCTTCTTGCATGTGATGGATCTTCTACTATCGTAGCAGTAAACTTCCTTGACTGGCATCATATTATGTTATAAGTTTTGTAAGATATGATAATTTTGTTGTCAACCTTCAAGAAATCATTTTTCATTATGTCGTATGGGGAACATGTAATCTTATAAAGATTATGTGGATCCAATATATACTTTGCATTTTCATACCCAACTAAGTAGGACTCATCATATTTCTAGTAAACAGACCTAAGTTACGTTATGTTGCAAATATACCAAAATAAAAGTTTTATTCATGTTACAGTGTCTACATGTTTTATTCAAACTTTATCATGCTAGCACATATACAAGAACATAATGTCAAGTCTTGTGTTATTTGTGAGATACATTAAAGCACTAGCCTTGACACAGTACGTTACTTCTAGATCAACTATTTTGGCCTCTTCTTCCATGGAGATAAGAATCCTTGTATACGTCTAGCAATCAGACAACCTGGCCTAGGTGCACAGTGCGCTTATCGGAAAAGCTTATTACATATTTAAATAAGTTAACATCTTCTAGATCTAGCTTGATGAATGGATAAGTATATGATTACATAGATATTCAAGTTGTAAGTCCAGACATAATTACTTCGGCATATTAGAATTTTTTTGTTTTTAGTAGTTTGATGATTTTTTCTCTCTCTTGAAAAGATCAAGTGATGTGCATATCATCAATTTTACAAACCATTTGAGAATAGAAACCAGATATAACGTAGGTCCAATAAAGTGCTTGTGGGCTATTTGCATTTATATCGGTCGGTTCTACAACTAACACATTAAACCTGGTGACTGGGGCGAGAATTAGATAAAAAATGCTGAACATATGCGGTAAGGAGGTTGAGCAAGCGTAAAAAAGAAAATGATTAATTGTGGCTAATGATATTGAGCATGGTTGTGAATAAATTAAAGATTGCTATAAAAAAATATAGTTTTTTTCAATGCACTATAATCAAGTATATCTATATGATTACAAACGATGAGGAATAGCGCCACACACATCACCACATGGTGTGACTTGGTCGGGCCACCTTGTCACATGCCATGATTTGATGGATAGAAAACCTTTTGGTTCCCTTGGTTCAAAAGCGTATTAAACTGGCTCTAGGTTGTATCTGGTTCCTCAATAATATGTATAACCAGTTAGGAGCCGAATTTTGTTCTATTAGGTGCGAACCGGGTATGGTCAAACAAAAGAGTTGGCCTGTTCCATGTATTAGTTTAGGACCGTGTAGGGGTGGTGGTACGGCTCCATACACTTTTTTTCTTTTTGCACCTCTTGTATTTGCCCACTTTTGTAGCAGGAGTATAAATTTATTTAACTATTAACTATGGCAAATTTAGTTTTAGGCCCAACTTTAGCTTGGTGTCACACCCTTAAAATCTGCGTGCGGGGTTTTACCGCGAGGCGCGTGACATACCAGGATCTCAGTCATTAGTTACCAAGAACGACTCTATATGATTAATAAACAAAACAGAGTAACGTTTAAAATACTGCGGAAGCGTTTTTAAAACCAGAAAACCCAAAACAAGTAGTATGTAAAGAGAATGCGCAAAACATACCCGCCCCAAACACAATTGTTTAATATGAAAATAATCCCAAATTTGTAAACAAGACAAATGTAGACAACTCAACAATGCTGACGTGCGTGCTCCTAGGCAACTGGCAACCTTAACCTGATAATAGCATACTAAACAAGTCAACATATGGTTGGTGAGTTCAAGAGTTTGCGTTAAAATATAAACCAATCAACAGTTTCCAGAGCATAAGTAGTGTATTGCAATAGATAGCTAGTCTATTAACATAAAAATATTAATCATGGTGATTTCGCGATCGAAGCTGACTGTGTTACGTTTGTTGCCTCCCGTCACGACTTACCAGGTCGTGACGAATATATGTTAGGACAAAATTGCACCCGTTTGACCTCGAGTCGCACAGGTGGGGCTCGTCAGACCCAGTAGTACTACCCAAAATTTCCCGCTATTCAATATTAACAATCCGAAAGTGTGAGGACTTTCCATGGTAAACAGCACTATATCAATATTATACACACTCATATATAAAAGCGTTTGTGATCAACAGTATGCTATCTCCCCCAAAAGAGATTATGTAAAATGAGTGGGGCAAGAACTCACCTGATACGCGCAAGAATTAACTTAGAGCTTAACTTGAAAGAAAGAGGGGAAAGACAACCTTCAAAGGTCACCTAGAACACAAGAGTACATAAGCACGTGTACACAGAATCAACATGAAACCCTAAGTGCTCTACAACCAGAGACCAAGGTTTAAGAAATACAAGACACATTGACCCAGTTGACCCGTTTGACCCGTTGGTGACATTATAGGTGATACTCGTAATACTAAACAACAGCATATCTACATGACCATACCACTTGATTACATATAGCACTTCATTATCCACACGTACTACCTAGATCATCATACAACTAGATATCATACAAGTCATGCGAATCACAACATGCCAAAACAGGTAACAAACCAAAATCAACATCCCTATAACCTAAACAACACATTTCATCACCTTAGAAACATCCATGAACACACTAGCATGATCCTAATATCCACAAACATGCTCAAATCATCCAATTCAAGGATTTGCACAATAAAGTTTCCCTTTGGGAAAGTACATCCCAATTTCATCAAACACCAAGACATTATGGATTCAAATTTACATACCAATTCAAGTCCATGACAACATCTAAACATGATCAACAACACCTAATCATCATGATTCATCAACGTCAACACCAAAAGTTACTATTTTTAGCAAGTATGAACTATAAGACATCTTCTGTTTTTTCAATTGTTCATATCATCACCTAGCATCTAATCATCATCACAAACACATCCATAACATTCATACATCATCCAATCATCAATTCATGCAAAATAAAGTTACTATTATTAGTAACCTATGAACAACGTATCAAAATCATAGCTTTCTTGCAGAATCGACGTTAAATAGCATCTATACAATCCACTAACATAATAGCATCACCAAACAACCAACAACTAACATCAAATTCAGTTTTCAGTTAGGGTTCGGCCCTAATGTAATTTCCATAAAAACTTGTAAAAATCCAACCTTTATTGCATACTTGACGTTAAAACATGTAATCATCTAGTAAACACATAACATCAACAACTAGCATCAATCGACCACCAATTGCAGTTTTCGCATAGAACTTCGGCCAATCATGAAACATCATCAAAAATAATAAAAATCTAACATTTAAATGTGTAATAGTTTGCAATTGAAGGTCTAACTGTTGTATGCTTGAAATCGATCCAAATTCAAATGTGAATGCTTGTTCTTGGCTGAATCGTGATGGTGAGGGTGTGGAATGAGAGTCGCGGCCGAAGGGGTGGATTAGGGTTGGGTTTGTGTTTTGTTTAATTATTTAGCAATAATTACCCTTTAACCCTTGCATTTTTTGTATTTATTAAAAGATTAGGCCTTTAACACTCTTTTAAAATATTTTAACTAGATAATAAAAATATGAAATACTAATAACAATTATATGTTTATCTTTACCAAATACAAAACATACGACTAACAACACCGTTTCCACGTTACGCGATAAAATTCACAATAAACATTTAAAATACATAATCACGACTAATAATCAACATAGAAATTATTGTTTAACATTATTAATTATTATTAAGTCACCAACGTTCAACGACAATAGTGTGTGCTCCCGACACGTATGCAAGACTTAACGGAACTAACGGAGTTGGTAACGGAAAATTACCGGATGTCACATTATCCCCATGTTGAAAGAATTTTCGTCCCGAAAATGCGTTACATGGTGAGTGTTCCATCACTGGTCTACTGCATTGGCACAAGGAAATCGAAATCGTGTGAGTTTTGGATGAGTTGTCACATCATCCCCATGTTGAAAGAAATTTCGTCCCGAAATTTAATCAGTACCTTCGCCGGCTGGCATCGTCCTTTCGAATAGCTGAGGGTACTTAAGCTTCATTTGGTCTTCACGTTCCCACGTGAATTCTGGTCCACGTCTCGAGTTCCAACGAACTTTGACAATGGGTATCTTGCTTTGCTTAAGCGTTTCACCTCACGATCCATCACTTCGACAGGTTCCTCAATGAAACGTAACTGTTCGTCTACTTGAACTTCTTCCAGTGGTACGACCATTGTTTCATCCGTTAAACATTTCTTTAGATTTGAAACATGGAATACATCATGGATTCCACTCAATGAATCAGGTAAGGCTAGTCGATAGGCCACTGGACCAATTCTTTCCACTATCTCAAATGGTCCAACGTATCTCGGATTTAGCTTTCCTCGCTTACCAAACCGAACTACGCCTTTCCATGGTGAGACTTTTAATAAAACCTTGTCACCTATCTGAAATTCCAAAGGTTTCGTCGTTTGTCAGCATAGCTTTTCTGTCTGTCTCGCGCTGCGGCCATGCGGTTTCTTATCTAAACAATCTTCTCAGTTGTCTCGTGTACTAACTCGGGACCCGTAATTGACTATCACCAATTTCAGCCCAGCAAACTGGCGATCTACACTTTCTCCCATACAAAGCTTCAAAAGGTGCTGCCTTTATGCTAGTGTGATAACTGTTGTTGTAAGAAAATTCCACCAATGGTAGGTGAAATTCCCAGTTATTCCCGAAGTCAATCACACAAGCACGTAACATGTCCTCCAAAGTCTGTATAGTACGCTCGCTTTGACCATCAGTCTGTGGATGATAAGCAGTACTCATATCCAATCGCGTACCTAAAGCTTTCTGCAACGACTGCCAAGTGTGATGTGAAACGAGAATCGCGATCAGAAATGATTGAGATGGTACTCCATGCCTCGAAACGATCTCCTTCAGATAAAGTCGGGTTAATTTTCCATCTTATCTGTTTCCTTATCGCTAGGAAATGAGCAGATTTTTCAATCGGTCCACGATAACCCATATTGTATCACAACCCGTAGAAGTGCGAGGTAACTTAGTAATAAAATCCATTGATATTTGATCCCACTTCCACATAGGGATCTGGTTGTTGTAGTAGACAGATGGTTTCTGATACTCCACTTTCACCTTTGAGCAGGTCAGACACTTGCTCACATAAGTAGCTACATCTGCTTTCATGTTAGGCCACCAATAGTGCGCTTCAAATCGTGGTACATCTTGTCAGATCCAGGATGTATAGAATACTTGGACTTGTGAGCCTCACTCATCACCAAGTCTCTCAGATTTCCGTGTAGAGGTACCCATAGTCTATCCATGAAGTAACGAATTCCATCCGCTTTTACTCCAATGTTTTTCCATACCCCTTAACGATTCAGACCCAATGTTTTCTGCTTTCAAAGCTTCTGTTTGAGCCTCTCGGATTTGTTCAGGTAATTGCGTACTAATCGTTAGTTGCAGAGCTCGCACACGTCGAGGTTTAGCAGTCTCTTTTCTACTCAACGCATCAGCAACTACATTTGCTTTCCCGGGTGGTACTTAATAGCACAATCATAGTCGTTTAACAATTCCACCCAGCGTTTTGCCTCATGTTCAACTCCTTTTGCTCAAAGATGTGCTGAAGACTCTTGTGATCGGTGTAGATGGTGCATTTGGTACCGTACAAGTAATGTCTCCAGATCTTTAAGGCAAAAACTACCGCACCCAGTTCCAAGTCATGGGTGGTATAGTTCTTCTCATGAATCTTCAATTGTCTAGAGGCGTAAGCTATCACTTTATCCCGCTGCATCAAGACGCATCCAAGTCCTTGAATAGACGATCACATAGACTACGAAATCATAACCATCCGGTAACGCTAATATTGGTGCGCTACACAATTTGTTTCAGCAACTGAAAAGCAGATTCTGACTCTCACCCATTGTATGTCGTTCCCTTGTGAGTCAAGGCTGTGAGAGGTTGTGCAATCTTAGAGAATCCTTCAATGAATCGTCGATAATATCCCGCTAATCCAAGGAATTGTCGTATCTCACTCGGTGTCTTAGGAACAGACCAATTCTTTATCGCTTCAATCTTAGCAGGATCAACATGTATTCCCTTCTCGTTGACAATATGACCCAAGAATTGTACCTCACGTATCCAGAAATCACACTTAGAAAACTTTGCGTACAGTTGTTCCTTTCTAAGTAATTCCAAGATTAAACGTAAGTGCTCTCATGTTCTTCCTCGGTCCTTGAGTATATCAGTATGTCATCAATAAAGACGATAACAAACTGATCAAGATAGGGTTTGCACACGCGATTCATGAGGTCCATGAATACTGCTGGTGCATTCGTCAACCAAATGGCATGACCAAAATTCATAGTGACCATATCGTGTACGGAAAGCAGTCTTCGAGATGTCCTCTTCTCGAACTCTCAGCTGATGATACCCAGACCTCAGATCAATCTTAGAGTAATAGCTTGATCCTTGCAGTTGATCAAAAAAATCATCGATACGAGGTAACGGATATCTATTCTTGATAGTAACCTTGTTCAGTTCCCTATAGTCAATGCACATTCGAAATGTACCATCCTTCTTCTTCACAAATAGAACTGGCGCTCCCCAGGGCGACGAACTCGGTCGGATGAACCCTTTATCCAACAACTCTTGTAGTTGGGCAGATAATCCTGCAGTTCGTTCGGAGCTAACCGGTACGGTGCTCTCGCAATTGGAGCGGCTCCTGGAGTCAACTCAATCTGGAATTCAACTTGACGATGAGGCGGTAATCCAGGCAGGTCTTCCGGAAACACCTCAGGAAACTCACGAACTACGGGGATATCCTCTATCTTCTTTCCTCGATCTGTTTATCTGTGACGAGTGCTAATATGGCCAGTCGACCCTTTCGTAACAACTTCTGTGCTTTCATAAACGAGATGATGCCTATCACCGCACCACTCCTATCACCTTGACCGTAAGGACTTCTTCACCAAGGGAATCCGTATGATCTTCTCGTGGCATATGACTTCTGCTTGTTTATCGGAAAGCCAATCCATGCCTACTACACATCAAACTTCCTAGTGTAACAGGCATGAGATCTATGGTGAATGTATGACCAGCAAGCTCTATCTTGCAGTCTCTAAGAATATGCGTTACGTGAATCTGTGTGCCGTCAGCTAACTCTACGGTGTATTTAGATTCTAAGGCTGAGGGCATATCACTTAAAAGACTACAGAACCTAGTGGACACGAAACTTCTATCGGCTCCGGTATCGAATAATACGGTAGCAAAACAACCATTAACCGAAAATTTACCAGTTACTGTTGTAGGATCGTTTAGAGCCTCACCTGAGCCAATGACGAAGGCTCTTCCTTTGGCTCCATTGTTGTTTCCACCATTGTTGTTGCCATTACCATTGTTGTTGTATTGTTGTTGCCATTGTTATATTGCTGTGTTCCATTGTTGTTGTTGCCATTACCATTCCTCTTAAGCTGGGGACAGTTGCGTTTGTAATGGCCTTCTTTTCCGCACTCAAAACAACCTTTCGGAGTTTCTTGTGATTGTTGAGGCTCTTCATCAGTTCACCCGACAGTCTTTGGCTGCATGACCAATCTTCCCACAACGTTGGCACTTGAAGTTATCACATCGACCCACATGGTGGTAGTTACACGGTTGCACTTCGGCAGTCTTCCACCATACCCACCGGTCCTTGATTTGAGGGAGTCGCCTGGTTGAAGCTTGGTTGTTATCGAACTTCCGTTGCTGTGTGACTTTGCTGCTGTTGTTGAGGTTGAGATGGCTGCTGGATGACGATCCCTGTTGCTTGAACCATCCCACTTGCGTTTCTGGTCGGGCACGCTTGCCACCGCACCCCGTTTGGGTAACCGTCTTGCTCAACTGCCTGGTCAGTCAGCCTGTGGGCTGTTCGGATAGCTTGTTGTATGGTAGTGGGGTTAGAGGCAGTTACCATACTTTGAATTTCGGGCACCAATCCCGTATATAATGCTCCACCCTCTTGTGCATTCATTCACCATCCCTGGGCATAAAGTGGCTAACTCATGAGTACGAGTCGTGTAGGCTTCAATTTCTGAGCCTTGCATTTTGAGTTGCCAGAACTCAATCTCCAGTTTCTGCACTTCATTTCGGGGGCAGTATTCTTCAGTCATAATTCCCTTAAACTCATCCCAAGGTAGTTCATTGGCCATGGCTTGACCCAGCATTTGTACCTGGGCATTCCACCAGGAAAGTGCTGCGCCTTCCAATGTCCCGGTGGCATACTTCACCTGATCAGCAGGCGGGCAGTTGCATTTCGCGAAGACAGACTCTGTCTTCTCAAACCACCTTACAAGCCCTACAGCTCCTTCCGTCCCGCTGTAGGTATGGGGTTTACAGTCCATGAAGGACTTGTAGGTACATGGTGGTGGTCCTGTTTTGACAAACCCAAACATTAGTCAGATATCCTAGACAAATAACTAGGATAATCAGTTTAACCTCTTGTTATCATTTACCTGCTGGTTGTCCCGGTTGGGCAGCAGCCACTGCCGCCTGAACATGTTCGTTAATTAATGCCGCCAATCCGCAGGCGTCATGTTTATGGCTCCGGCTCCACGGCCTCGGCGCCACGTCCACGACCACGCCCACGTCCTCTTCCACGTGCGTCCATATTTCACTTTAAAATTCACAATTACAATAATGAGTAACATCCAACACATTAATCTCATCAAGGTACAGTAAACAATAAGAAATAATGCATTCACCACAACCACAACATTTATAACAGAAATAATAATCAAAGATAAATAAATTGCAATTGAGTCACAAAATATTCATCAATGTCAAAATTTAAGTTTGTCAGTTGGGTGGGAAAAACACCCTTCCCACATAGGTTTCAAAGAAAAGAAACACTACATAGTCTAAGTCATTTAAAAGGTAGGATCAGTCCAGTACGTCAGATCCGTCACTGTCCTCATCCATCTCTACTGGTTCTTCTTCGGGGGCTTCTCGGGTTCTTCTTCTGGGTCTCCTCATCAGGGTCCACCAAAGGTGCAGGGGCTTCACAACCTGAAGTGCTGCTAGCTGTGCCTCTAAATCAGCAAACCTATCATCGATCTATGTTATGGTGATCTGTGCGTCCATGCGCCACTAAGTGCTACCACGTTGCCTGCCAGAGTATGATGTCCACCAATGGCCATCGAAAGTCGCTCCTGAAGCGTCTCTACCTGGAAACGCAGCTGACGCATCTCAGATCGTAATGCAGAGTTCTCATCAGTGAGTCCTCTAATCCGCTGTCGCTCTGTGTCCAGTGTGGCTACTAGGGCTGCAAATGCCTGCTCCAGAGGAATGCTCAAGGTAGGAGAGTGTAGGCAAAGTAGAGGCGGTCGATGACTAGTCCTAGGTCGTGTAGGTGCTACTGGTGGTACGCGTTCTCTATAAGCCATACGGTTTATGTAAGTGGGGTAGAAATCCCAGTTACGGGAGGATCGAGCTCAGGAGGTATGAAAGGCTGATCCCAGTCTATCTCGCAGGAGGATAAGGATGTCGAGGCCAGTTAAATCCCCTATCCGGTACGGAGAAGTAGGAGGTGACTCAGATCGTGCAGGTCTCTTGCCTAAATTTCTGGATGACGATGCCATGCTGCGAAACGTGTTGGTATGCCAATGAGTATACAGTAAGGAGAGTAAGCGATAAGTAACTAACAACTGTGCGGTTATAGTCTAGTGTGTGTATGCAACCTAGTTCCCTATAACCAATGGCTCTGATACCAATCTGTCACACCCTCAAAATCCGCGTGCGGGGTTTTACCGCGAGGCGCGTGACATACCAGGATCTCAGTCATTAGTTACCAAGAACGACTCTATATGATTAATAAACAAAACAGAGTTAACGTTTAAAATATGGGAAGCGTTTTTAAAACAGAAAACCCAAACAAGTAGTATGTAAAGAGAATGCGCAAAACATACGCGCCCCAAACACAAATTTAATATGAAAAAATCCCAAAATTTGTAAACAAAAAATGTAGACAACTCAACAATGCTGGTGTGCGTGCTCTAGGCAACTGGCAACCTTAACCTGAGAATAGCATACTAAAACAAGTCACACACATGGTTGGTGAGTTCAAGAGTTTGCGTTAAAATATAAACCAATCAACAGTTTCCAGAGCATAAGTAGTGTATTGCAATAGATAGCTAGTCTATTAACATAAATAGTAATCATAGTGATTTCGCGATCGAAGCTGACTGTGTTACGTTTGTTGCCTCCCGTCACGACTTACCAGGTCGTGACGAATATTTGTTAGGACAAAATTGCACCCGTTGACTCGAGTCGCACAGGTGGGCTCGTCAGACCCAGTAGTACTACCCAAAATTTCCCGCTATTCAATATTAACAATCCGAAAGTGTGAGGACTTTCACTATATCATATTATACACACAATATATAAAAGCGTTTGTGATCAACAGTATGCTATCTCCCCAAAAGAGATTGTAAAATGAGTGGGGCAAGAACTCACCTGATACGCGCAAGAATTAACTTAGAGCTTAACTTGAAAGAAAGAGGGGAAAGACAACTTCAAAGGTCACCTAGAACACAAGAGTACATAAGCACGTGTACACAGAATCAACATGAAACCCTAAGTGCTCTACAAACCAAGAACTCAAGGTTTAAGAAATACAAGACACATTGACCCAGTTGACCGTTTGACCCGTTGGTGACATTATAGGTGATAACTCATTAATACTAACACAACAACATATCATACATGACCAACATACAACTTGATTACATATAGCACTCATTACCCAACTACTACATAGATCATCATACAACTAGATATCATACAAGTCATGCGAATCACAACAGGCCAAACCAGGTTTAAACCAAATCAACATCCTATAACCTAAACAACACATTCATCACCTAGAACCATCCATGAACACACTAGCATGATCCTAATATCCCAAACATGCTCAAATCATCAATTCAAGGATTGCACAATTAAAGTTTCCCTTTGGGAAAGTACATCCCATTTCATCAAACACCCAAGACATTCATGATTCATAATTATATACCAATTCAAGTCCATGACAACATCTAAACATGATCAACAAAACCTAATCATCATGATTCATCAACTTCAACACCAAAAGTCTATTTTTAGCAATGTATGAACTATAAGACATCTTCTGTTTTTCAAATTGTTAATATCATCAACCTAGCATCTAATCATCATCACAAACACATCAATAACATTCATACATCATCCAATCATCAATTCATGCAAAATAAAGTTACTATTATTAGTAACCTATGAACACAATATCAAAAATCATAGCTTTCTTGCATAATCGACGTTAACTAGCATCTATACAATCAAACTAACATAATAGCATCAACAAACAAACAACAACTAACATTAAAATTCAGATTTTCGAGTTAGGGTTCGGCCCTAATGTAATTTCCATAAAAACTTGTAAAAATCCAAACTTTATTGCATA